>CM054156.1:55514020-55536520 GCA_028751875.1 Rapana venosa
GAGTCTTCTAACCACTTGCGTTTCTCTGACTGGCCAAGTCAAGTCTCTCTAACAACCGCACGAGTCTCGACTATTGTAAAAGTACCTCGCAATACCCCCAGACCAAAGTCCAACTCTCCAAGGTCTCTGAATGAAGAGAAGGAGGGGAGTGGGAAGACCACAGTCATGCCACTAAAGGAATCGGATTTTCCACTTTCAACACCCACAAACGGCAATAGTCTTATTGGGTAAGGCGATAACCCTTCAAAACCCCACAGCGTCGATCCCAGGGTTTAGAGTTCAGGAGCGATGGTTTACTAAGAGAGAGAGAGAAGAGAGAGAGAAGAGAGAGAGAGAGAGAGAGAAGAGGAGAGAGAGAGAGAGAGAGAAAGAAAAAAGAAGGAAGGAAGGAATGAAAGTGAAGGACGAAGGAAGGACGACAGAGGAAAGGAAGAAGAGCGAATAAAGGTAGAAGGAAGGAAGGAAGGAAGAAAGAGAGAAAGAAAGAAAGAAAGGAAGGAAGAAGGCATGGAAGGTGAGAAGGAAGGAAGGAAGGAAAGATTGAGGAAAGAAGAAGAAAAAGGAAAGAAAGAAAGAAAAAGAAAGAAAGAAATCAAGAAAGACAGAAAGATAAGAAGAAGGAAAGAAGAAGAAGTAAGGAAAGGAAAAAAAAAGAAAGAAAAGGAAGAGAGAGAGAGAAGAAGAGAGAAGAGGAGAGAGAAGAGAGAAATAGAGAGAGAGAAAGAGAATAGGAGAGAGAGTGGGAGAGAGAGAGAGAGAGAGAGAAAAAGTAAAGAGAGAAGAAAGTAAAGGAAGGAAGAGAGAAACAAAAAACGAAAGAAACATTAGCGAGAGAGAGAGAGAGAGAGAGAAAAGAGAGAGAGATAGGAGAGAGGGAGAGAGAGAGAGAAGAGAAGAAAGAAAGAAAGAAAGAGAGAGAGGGGAGAGGAGAAGAGAGATAAGAGAGAAAGAAAGAAAGAACGAAGAAGAGAAATAGAAAGAGAGAGAGAGAGATAGAGAGAGAGAGAAAGAAGAGAGAAAAGAAAGATACGAAAGAAAGAAAACTGATAAAAGATAAGAAAGAAAGAAGGAAGAAAGATAAAGGAAAAAGTAAGAAAGAAAAAAGAAAGAGAGAGAGGAGAGAGGGGGGGAGGGAGACAATAAGAAAAAAAAGTAGGACGGAAGAAAAGAAGAATAGAAAAAAGAAATAAAAAAAGAAGAAAAGAGAGAGAGAGAGAGATAGAAGAAAAAAAGAAAAGTTAGGGAGAAGAAAAAGAAAGAAAGATAGAATAGAAGAGAAAGAGAGAGAGAAGAGAGGGAAAGAAAAAGAGAGCGAGAAGAGAGGGGAGAGAAAGAAAGGAAAGAAATAAGAGAGAGAGAGAGAAAGAAGGGGAAAGAAGAAAGAAAGAAAGAATGAAAGAAAGAGAAAGAAGAAAGAAAGAAAGAAAGAAAGAAAGAAAGAAAGAAAGAAAGAAAGAAAGAAAGAAAGAAAAAAGAAAGAAAGAAAGTAGAAAGAAAGAAAAATTGAAAGAAAAGAAAGAAAAATCGAGAGAGGAGAGAGAGAGAGAGAGAGAGAGGGATAGAGAGAGAGAGAGGCTAGCTCCTAAGCACTGCATGTCAGTTTATAGTTGTGATGTCAGATGCCCTCTTGCTTCTTCAGTTCAAATTTTATTCCGTAATATATACTCCGGGAATATCTCAATAGTAAACGTCAGGGTTGGGGTAGAAGAAATAGTGACTATTGTTATAAAAGAGGAACAGTAAAGTATCTATTGTTTAGAGAGAATAGTAGAAGTTAGTAATACCAGAGGGATTAAAGATTTATTGATTTTAGAGAGAGAATCGGCTAAAAAAAGTTAATTGAGATCACGGTTGCTTTGAAATAAAAGTCAGAGCAGACGTTAAAGCGAGTGAGTAAGAGTGTACAGAACAGAGTAGGTTGGAGGTAGACTTTGGAGAGTGGAAAGATTAGTCTTAAGATGAGTGAAGGAAATAATTATCCAGCAGTACAAAGAAGTGTAAGGCTCAGGAATTAGATATAATAAGGTTTAGTAGAAATAATCATTTGTTGATGAGTTGATGAGCCCAGTAGATGTTTAGATTTCATTACTTGATGTAGAACGCATGTAGGTGGAAGCTCAGTAGTACAAGATCAGACGCAATAGTGATAGAAGATTCACAAAGAGGTGAGTAAGGATATCCGGTAGCAATGAAAGTAGACAAGTTAGACAGAAAAGTTCAGGTACGAAGTGACATGGACAACCACCTGTATAACGAGGCTAGTGTACTATTAGCTCGCCATAGTACTTGGCAGTAAAAAAGACAGCAAGATATATCCGTTCTGTTCGTCATAGTAGTGGGACGGATCAAACAGGTTGCTACCGTAACTAGAGAGCAGAAGCAGAATCTAGCAATGGAATAGGAAGAGATGATATAGATCACGAGTAGATAGTTAAGTTGACATGTACCGAATACAGAATATAGTTTTGTAACGTTATATAGGACGAAGGGATCTCAGAGCATATATCTAGAGGGCTATAACTTAAATTAGTCACAGAGGAAGGTAGGTGGTTTCAGTGGGGGGTCAAACACTCCGCTTTCCCCAGCCCACGGTTATGCCAGCATTGAGCGTGGTTACCAGTTGATGGGTGACCGTTTGCGAGCGCCTTGGCTTCAGTAAAGTCCCCCAGTTTACCCAGCTGTTAAAGGTACAGGTGCATCTTTTAGGGTCAGGGAAGGTAAAGCAGCCCGGGAGATAATTGGCGCGCCCTCAATATGCGGGCCCCTTGAAAGTTGAGGTCTCTGAAGCCTCGCTCACCCCTTCGACCAAAAAAGGTTATGGACACCCTTTACCTTGAATAGACGCCGACAGCTACAGTATTCTAGGTGGAATATTAATACATGGTTAAAGCATCGTTTTGTGAAATTTACTCTGCTTAATATTTTTGAAAATAATATTAAATCCGAGGTTAATGGAAAAATGTGTGTCAAGATTTCAGCGTGCGTCGCAGCACGAGGGCCTCGCTACTATAGTCTCAAATCCGAAGGGACTTTTTTTGGGAGATTGGAGTCTGTGCACTGATGTTAACATCAGGGGGAAATACCCCCCCCCCCCCCCTATCCCTGAAACGGTAATCTGAAAACCCGGGTACACAGACGCCGAGTGCAAACAGTTCTAACCACTAGGCTGTTCTCTATGGGGAGAAATATGAGAGTGTTGATAGTGTACATATTTGTCAGTGCCAAGAAATCTGTGAATATTTTCACAGTCGTTACGTTAACTTTCCTCTACTGTCGCAGTGTGAAAAGCAAGCGGCATGTATTGGTCAACGTGCATGCGTGCGGTGCGTGCCGTGCGTGCGGTAGTGTGTGTGTGGTGTGTGTGTGTGTCTGTGTGTGCTGTGTGTTGTGTGTGTAGCGTGTGTGTGTGTGTTATTTGCTGCCTGCGTGTGTGTGTGTGTGTGTGTTGTGTGTGTGTGTGTGTTGTTGTGTGTGTCTTGTGTGTGTGTATGTATGTGACTGCGAGGGAGCGTATGTGTGCTTAGCGTGGGATTGGGGGGAGGGGTGGGGTGGGGGGGGGGCGGGCAAGAGAGCGCCTTTAACCCGTCTTTATAATAATATAGCCATTGTTGTGCATTTGAAGTACTGTGCGTATACACACATTCAGTGAACACGAACAAAAAAGAAAAATAGCTACAAACAATCAGAAATTGTTCAGGGCAACGAGTTCATCTGAGGTAGAGGTTTGCTGTCTGATCTGTCCTGTATGCCTGTTCTGTCTGTCTTGACTATCTGATCTGTCTGTCTGTCCTGTCTCTCCCTCTTCTCTCTCTCTCATCTCTATCCTCTCCTCCACTCACGCTCTCTCTCTCCCTCTCTCTCACACTCATAATATATCTTATTATTCTTCTATGTTATTGTAGATAGATGGCTATGATGGGGAAAAACAAGAAAATGCACTGCTTATTCAATGTACCATCTGAAAATAAAGTTTGACTTGACGCTTTGACTTATGACGACAACACCACACATACTACACTTTCTGTGTTTCTCTTCCCTCTCTCTCTCATCTCGCACTCTCCTCACTCTCTCATCTGCGAATCTCTCTCTTCTCCCTCCTCACTCTCTCAAACTTCTGTCTGTCTGTCTCTCCCTTCTCTCTCTCTCTCCATGTCTGTCGGTCTGTCTCTCTGTCTCTGTCGTCTCTCATCTCTCTCACCCACTCTCATCTCTCTATCGTCCTGTCTGTCTCTCTGTCATCTGTCTCACCTGACTCTCTCTCTCGCTCAGAGATCTAATCCATCTCTCTCTCTCTCGTCTTCTCCTCTCCCTCTCTCTTTCCTCTGACTATCATCTCATCCCTACTGCTTGTATGACAACAGCACACACACCGTTTTCCGATTCTAACCTGAAACGCTATGGCACAATCATACTTAACACTTTTTTTCCATCAGGGGGGGGCATTTTGATGCGGGCTGGTACTTTTATTAGGTGCTTTTTGACACAGTCTGCCTGTTGATGGCAATCTCTCTCTAAATAACGTTTTTTATACCCCCCAAAAAGAGAATAACCTTCCCGCAGTAGCCCGCTGAGATTTCGAAACATTAGTTTTTGATCGTGGCGTGGACAAGTAAATGCCATGAATGTGTGTGTGTGTGAGTGTTGTGTTGTGCGTTGTGTGTGTGTGTGCGTGTGTATGAGTGTGGCGTTGTTGTGTTGTGGTGTGTGGGTGTGTGTGTGTGTTGTGTGGGTGTGTGTTAGTATTGGCCCCCTTGTGTGTGTGGTGTGTGGTTTGTGTTGTGTGTGTGTGTGTTGTGAGTTTGAGTGCTGCGCCTCCAAGCGCTGACGAACACACGCACGCATCCGAGAAATAACAAGACAGTTATTTTATTTATTATTTTATTTCTTTATTTGCCGAGGATAATAGAATAGAGCCACTCTTATGCTTTTTACAGCCATCCTTGTCTGTATGCAGTATTGTAGATTTTGTAATCCGATTTTCCTACCGGCACACAATGGCCTACGCTTGCGGAAAAGCGGAACAAGTTTTAATGTGTCCGCAAAGATGTTTCTGTGAGCTTCGCAGCACGGGACCTTCGTTTATATAGTCTCATCAAATGACTTGGGGACGGGATACTCAGTGGTCGGAGCACTCGCTTTCCCCCAGCCAAGTTAAGCAGCGTCGAGCGTGTTACCCAAACTTGGATGGGTACCGTTTTGCGCGCCTTGGCTTCAGTACAGTTCCCCCCATTCACCCCAACTGTAAATGGGTACCTGCCACTTTAGGGTCAGGAAGGTAAAGCAGCGAGGGAGAGGGATGGGACCCGCCCACAAAACACTGGCCCCTATAGAAAGTGAGTCTCTGGACCAGCCTCGCACCCCACACCTTATAGGTTATGGGACTGGCCTTACCTTTACCTTTACAAAATGACTTTTCGCGTGGAGAGGGGGGGGAGTCGGCACTGAAGTTAACTCCAGAGAAAAATCCACTTGAACGAGATTTCAGAGACCCGGTCAGCAGATCATCGAATCATTCACTCTAACTACCAGGCATCCCGTCCCCCTTGAAAGTAATCAAGAAAATGAAAGGAAATGTTAACAACAACGAACATAGATATCATAATAATAATAAAAAATAGAGTGATAAAGAGCCAAAAACAAAGTAAAAGAATGGATGTAGGGATGGTGGAGATAAGGAAGAATAAACAACTGTGTGAATGAATAATAATTATGCAGGAGGAAAGGTGTATCAAAGAACTTGTTTTTAACCCCAAAAAAGTGAAGGAATAAAGCAAAAAAAAAGTAAGGTTGTAAGGTTGTGGGGTGGGGGTAAACTAAACAGGTAAAGGAAGGAAAGAGGACGGGAAAGAAGCATGCCGCAATATCAAAGAAAACATGCCACGAACCCCTATTAATAGCCAAAGTGGTTAAGACCGATATGACTTCAATCCCATGGGCCACGAAGACGCTGGTTCGAATCTTCTCGCAGTGTCGTCTGCTATAATTACGGGCGGATCATTTGTGTTTACCACCTCCAAGGGAACTTTTACGTGCAGACTCTGCCAGTGCGTTTATGCCCTCCGCGTATAACTATCTGTTCATTATTGTCATTATTTATTCTTTATATCGAGTAAAATGAAATAAGCACGTCATGTGCTTTTTTTACCTCCAGTCCCCGTGTGTTATGCGGTTTTGTCAATGTTTGTCACTTTTCCACCGACAACGCACATGGCCTACGTCTTCCGAAAAGTCGGAACAGATTTTTAAACGTGTGCGCAAGATGATGTTCTGCGTGCATTCGAACACGGGGCCTCGTTTATAGTCACATCCGAACTATACACCAAAACCCATGCAGAAAATCAAATAAAACGTCTAGAATTTGTCAATTCTGTCAGAGGCTCGGTAGGTTAACGGAGAAACGAACGTACCCATTCATACTTTTCCTGAAGTCGGAATGTGAGGCTACCTTCGCAAGGTGGTCAAAAAACGGTCGCATATATGACAGTCCTTTCCATTGGTTGAACCTCGGAGCTCTAGCCTAGAAATGAACCTACCCCCCCCCCCCCCACCCCCAAAAAACAAGAAAAAAAGTCAGGTTATGGTGTGTTAGGAAAACACAAAAACGTACCAAGCAAGCAAACCTTTAAAATCAAAGAGCTGCCCTGAAGTTTGGAATGTGTGGGCGGAGTCCAGATGACAGACCCCTGCTGAAAGACAAACACAGAGAAGACCAGGCACTAGCAAAACTCCCGACTTTTGTAAAGAGAACCCAAAGAGAGAGAGAGATAGAAGAGAAGAGAGAGAGAGAGAGAAGAGAAGAGAGATAGAGAGAGGAGAGAGAGAGAGAAGAAGAGAGAGAGAGACAGACGACCAACAGACAGACAGACCGACAGAGAAAGAGAGCGATAGAGACAGACAGACAGACAGCCAGACAGACAGACCGAGACAGAGACAGACAGACAGAGACAGACAGACAGAGACAGAGTGACAGAGAGACAGAGACACAGAGACAAAGACAGTTACAACAAAGAGACAAGACAGCAGACAGACAAGAGACAGACAAGACAAGACGAGAGACAGAGACTGACAGAAACAGATCAGGGACAGAGACAGAGAGAGACAGAGAGAGATACGAAAATGGCAAGTAGAAACGGAGAGACAGACAGAGGAGAGAACAGCGAGAAAGGGGAGGATGGGAATAATAGAGGGAAAAGACAGAAGAGACAGATAGAAGCGACTGAGAGAGACAGTCAGGGACAGCGAGACAGAGAGAGAAGACACAGAGAAGACAGACAGCCAGACAGAAGAAGACACAGCATAGGAAAAGAAAACGAATAAAATAATTATTAAGCACAAACTAATTTGTCATGATGGTTGAGGGAATAAATAAGCCTATAATTGTTGCATCTCAGTTCACAAAAGACACACGCAACACGCAACACAAAACATCACCACACACTCAACCAACAACACAAACACCCACGAGTAAGCAACACACAATCACACACACGACCAACTCTCACACAAAGTAACAAACACAACCACAAACTCACTACACAAACATACAAAACACACACTCACAACAAACAAACACACACACCACGACATCAAACACACTCACAAAACACACACACATATGAACAAACCAACACACACAAACACAACACATACACAAACACACACTCACATACACACAAACTAATGAAAAGTCCAATACAACAAAATCAAAGATAAACTTTTTTTATAAATCCAGTCAAGCAGGCAAATATGTAGCAATAAAGGGGTTTTTTATAAAGAAACAAACCAACCAAAAACATAACCCCACCACGTAATGAAATTTGTCATAATCATTTTAGCACCACACACACAACAACTGTTGTGAGCTGCAGAGAGGGATAGTGTGTGTATGTTATGTGTGTGTGTGTGTGTGTGTTTGTGTGATTTGTGGGTTTTTTGTGTGGTGTGTGTGGGTGTATGTGTGATGTGTGGTGTGTGATTGTGAGTATGTGATTGTGTTTGTGTGTGTGTGTGTGTGTGAGTGTGTGTGTGAGTGGTGTGTAATGTGTGTGGTTTGTGTGTGTGAGTGGTGAGTGTGTGAGTGTTTGTGTGTGTGTGTGTGTATGTGTATGTGTGTGTGATTAGTGGGTTATGTGTTTGTGTTTGTGTGTGTGGTGTTGTGTGGTGAGTGTGAGGGTAGAGTGTGTGTATGTGTGTGTGTATGTGTTTGTGAGTGTGTGTATGTGTGTGTGTTTGTGTGTGTGTGGTGGTGTACGTGTAATGTGTGAGAGAGAGAGAGGGGTGAGGGGAAGAGGGAGGAGGGAGAGGATAGAAGGTTGAGAGGTAGAGGAGGAGGACGGGGAAGGAGAGAATATGGTTGGTGAGGAGGGGAAAGAGAAAAGGGGCGTATTCAGACAAGTAAACGCAATCAGGAAACGGCGGTGTTTACCACTACAACACTTGTCGGTCTGTCGGTCTTTCTGTTTGTCTGTCTGTCTGTTTGTCTGTCTGCCTGATCACCAGTGTTTGGCTTCCTCTGGGACTAACGAAGCAAGGCATGCAAACCGCACACTGGAGAAATCACCCCCAACCATCCCACCACCAAACCCACCACACCACCCCACCACCCCACCAACCACCGCCACGCCTACCACCCCCCACACACCACCTCCACACCACCCCACCCCACCCAGTCCAACCAGTCCAGTCCCATAGTCCATTCCTGTTTCTCTATCTGACACACACTCCTACGGGAAAAAACAGAGAGGCGTAGAGAGAGAGAGTCACACACAATAACACAAAAGGAAAGCAGAAGAGGCGACTCGACTGTATGAATGATCACAGAAACAAAATGTAAGGAGCTTTTTATATTACTTTTTAGTATAGTGAGTAGAGAGAGAGATAATGAAGAAGAAGAAGAAGAAGAAGAAGAAGAAGAAAAGAATGATGATAAAATTAATAATAATAATAATAATAATAATTAATTATAAATAAATTAAATAATAATAATAAATGGAATTCATCATAGCGCTATATCATGCAAAAACAAACCAAAGCGCTTGCATTCATCATACTCTTATACAAGGCAACAGAGTTACTATGAATATATTTTTTTACAAATTCAAATATATACACACACGCGCGCGACACACACACACAACACACACACTACGCACAAACACACACACCAGAGACACACACACACACAAACACACACACAAACACACACACACACACACACACACACGCACGCACGCACACAGAGGTTGTGTACTATGGCAAGGTGGTGGGGTTTCGGCTGTTAAGGGTAAGGACAGAAATGAGATGAAACAAGAGGGTAAAGTCTTAGATTTGAAATAAATGTGTTTTGAGGCTGGATCAAGTATCAAGTATCAAGTATGCAGGGGGACTGACTGTCCTGGGGTTGTTGGGTTTGTTGCTGTTGGGTTTTTTTGTTCTCTCATACTACGTTCATCCCATGCACAAGGGAGATCCCTGTATTCATAGACTTGTAGTTTAAATTCTATCCACAAGCGAGATACCTGTATTCATAGACATGTACTTTAAATTATGTCCACAAGGGAGATACCTGTATTCATAAACATGTACTGTACATTCTGTCCACAAGCGAGATACCTGTATTCATAGACATGTAGTTTAAATTCTGTCCACAAGCGAGATACCTGTATTCATAGACATGTACTTTAAATTCTGTCCACAAGCGAGATACCTGTATTCATAGACATGTATGCTATTTTCACATTTGGTTGCTAAGTTTTTTCTGTCGATTCCATTCTGCTAACCTCTTACCAGCTTCAACTCTCCCAGGTTTCTTTGTTACAGATGTCACTTGTGAAAGGGATGGTTGCTCTTGGTTCTTGACATTCTCCTGTGTTTCCTGTTGGTTCGTGGCTGTGTTCTGTTCCTCCATCTTTCTCTATGTGGTTAAATTTTATATGTTTTAAAGTTATCATACTAGCAGCTACTGGTGCTAACAGAGAGCCAAAACGGTAATACATATCACAGCCAAGTGTCTCCAGCGTTCTAGTCAAAATAGGATCTTGTGAGAGGTCATATGCTAAGTCAGCTTCTGAGTCCACATTAAAGACCCTACTTGTTGCTTTAGCATATAGACCAATAACAGTATGCCCTAGGCTTTTCACCATTTTTGCTCCAAGAAGAGATTCATACCTATTAAAATACTTATTAATGTCTTGTGGTGATAACTGCTGCACCTGTTCTACTGTTAGTTGTGTTCCTAAGTAATGCTTTGTTTTACCACAAGCAGCAAGAGAGTACAACTTCTCCTTCTTATCCAGTAGATTCTTCTCATCTGTTATTTCTTCTTGACTAGAACCAGTAGATGTCATCAACAAAAGTTTGTCGCAATTCATGTTGTCTATCTTTATCAATATATTTTGTGTAAAATAATTGTTGTTGTTCTTGACAAGTTGTTGATAAGTTGTTGATAAGTTGTTGATGGACTTGTTTATTTCTTGACAAGTTCTTAATATAGTTCTTGTTTTAGTTCTTGATAAGTTCTTGATAAGTTCTTGGTAAGTTCTTGGTAAGTTCTTGTATTAGTTGTTAATAAGTTCTTGGCAAGTTCTTGCTAAGTTGTTGATAAGTTGTTAATAAGATATTGTTTTAGCATAAATTCCCATAATTTTATAGTTTTACCCATCAAAAATAAATTAGTATTACTTTCAGTTTTAGTAGAGAGATAGGGAAAAAGCCGATTCAAGGTAAACTGCTTAGTTTTTATATAAAACTATGCAAGTTTTTGGTTCGATGAGGCGAAGTTGCCTGGTTTTGGATCAACTGTATAATCCTGCATTTCATATTCTTCTCCAGCCATTTTTTAAAAGAATATATTGATTCGAACAACACAAACATTGTGATTAGAAAAGTGCCCGGGAAAACCCAGACTGACAACCCAATGTATTCAGTGCAGTTATGAATGGTGAGATTTCTATAAGGGAAAGACCAGTGTTAGGTGAGCTTCAGTTTACCAGGTCGTCATGCTTGAGTGATTCTTTTGTTGGGTCCTCGACAGGACCGCTGGCAGGTTAAGAAGTGTAATGAGTCTTCGATAGGGCTGATCGGGTCTGCAGTGCTCACTTGGAGCACAGTGTGGTAAAACATGTGTGTACTATCATGGCTGAAGGAAGCAGTGGTGCTTCTCCGCAACTAGAAACATTGAGGTTGACTAGTCAAAGCGAAAGCAGGTGAAAAACGTTATATACACTATATACAAAGTCATGGTGCAGTCAGACAGATCCACCGGTTACGCGTAACCGTTTCTATTTTTAGAACCACATCATTTTCGTTAGTGGCACAGCACCTGAGCAGTTATGCATAATCTTCATTGAGAAGCTCGCAGATCCCGTGTTTTAGGTAGGGTGAGAGGTTGTTCTGATTCTGACGAAATATCTGACATTACCTAACAAACTAAGCAAGGTACAGGTAAGATAAATTCAAACACTTTTTTTAATGAAAAGCTCGCACGTCTTCACTGCACTGCTTCACACTGCGAAATGACAGACAGCTAGGGCTCGGTTGCTAACAACATAGAGTTCTGAGCGAAATGTCGTCACTGTTACTAATCAGTTGATTCTATCTAGTCTTGTGATTGGGGAAAGGTAAGTAACATGTCTAGATATGTCTTAACCGGGGCGGGGAAACACCCTAGCGCTACCTATTGAAATCTCCGTTATTCAGTGTCAAAGGGTATTGGCGCTCTTATCGTGTGTCATTCAAGCAGCGAGCGAGGTGTGGGGTCTCCTACCCCATTTCTTTCTCCCTCTTCAACTCTTTTTTCTGTGGACCAGTATAGCATAAATTCCCATAATTTTATAGTTTTACCCATCAAAAATAAATTAGTATTACTTTCAGTTTTAGTAGAGAGATAGGAAAAGGGCATTCAAGATTGTTGCCTAGTTTTAACTAAAACGCCGCAAGTTTTGAGTCGATGAGGCGCAGCCGAATCGGCTCAAAGTTGCAGAGGTTTGGTAAAATTATCGGCAAAGGAGCTTGAATGCCCCTTTTCCCTATCTCTGACGGGAAATAAAACGAAGCATGAAAAAAACCAAAAGGTGCTCTCTTGGCCAGCAGAACGGAACTGTCCCGCAGGGAACACTCCAGGGAGGGAGGGAGGGAGGGAGGAACACGCCAAAAGGTAGACAGACAGATGAAGAACCGGACAAAGAAACGGCAAAAGATTGGACACTGGCGTTGACATGACTTTGCTGCTGCTGCTGTTGTTGCTGCTGCTGTTGTTGCTGCTGCTTATGCTGCTGCTGTTGCTGCTGTTGTTGTTGCTGCTGCTGCTGCTGTTGCTGCTGCTGCTGCTGCTGTTGCTGCTGCTGTTGCTGCTGCTGCTGCTGCTGCTGCTGCTGCTGCTGCTGCTGCTGCTGCGCTGCTGCTGTGTTACTGCCAAGAAAGGCCGAAGAAGACAGACCAGCCTGGAGAAGCACTGTCGACCAACGTACCCGTCCTTCGTGTTCTCATGTGCCCTCTTCTCCCTCCTCTCCCCACCCCTTACCCCTCTCAGATGACTGGACCATCTTGGTCATGAGATTGAGGAGGAGGAGGAGGAGGAGGAGGAGGAGGAAGAGGAGGAAGAGGAAGAAGAGGAGGAAGAGGAGGAGGAGCAAGAGGAGAAGAAGAAGAAGAAGAAGAAAAATTGCGAAGAAGAATTGGGAAGAAGAAAAATTTGCAAAGAATGCAAAAAAGAAGAATTGCGAAGAAGAAAAATAGCAAAGAAGAAAAAGAAGAAGAAGAAAAGAAGAAGAGGGATGATGTGCGATGCCCGATGACGACGACGACGACGACTGGATGATGTGATGATGACGACGAGACAAAGGATGACAAAGACGACGACGACGAGATGATGATGGGGGATGATGATGACGACGTGAAAAGAGTTTAAAATTAGTGAGTGGAGGGTGGGGGGGTGGGGGGGAAGAGGGTAATGATTTGGCCCAAAAGTGTTGCAATTTTCGTAAAAGGAATGGTCACGTTAGGGGTTTGGCATTAGTATTGCCCCCTGCCCTAGGAAACAAAATTGTCTGCTGTTTGGATTGGGCCCCAAGCGTGGGGTCACTCAGTTGACCTATTGTTTTTTGGGGACGGGCCCTTCCATCTTTTGCCTTTTTAAACCCTTTCTTGGACTGCCTAAAGGGTCTCTTAAATGCCCTTTAAAGGGCTTCTGATGGCCCAAAATTTTGGGGGAAAGGGCCCTAACAGTTTTCTTTTAAAGCCCGAAAACCTGGGTTAACTTGCCTAATATTCTGTAAGGGAACAAACAGATCTCAAAATGTTTTCCAGTCTTACTGCCCTAACGTCTCTATAACGCCCAAACAGTCTATGTGGGGGCCCAACGACTCTAAAAACTGCCCTAGCAGTTTTTGGGAAAACTGCCCTCGCAGTCTAAATTTTAAACTGCCCTCACGGGGTTAACGGACCAAAACAGTATTGATCCCCCTAGCTTTTTCTATAATGAAAAACATTTCCCCTCAAATGAACTAGCAGCCCTCTATAATGACCTAACGTCTTGTAACTAAAAAATAACAGTCAATAAGGGGCCCAAAAGACCCCCTTTGAGGGAAAACAGTCTTTTGGCTGCCCTAACAGTCTTTTTAAACCCTTGCCCTAACAAATCTGAACTCCCCAAAACATTCCCTGGGTGACCCAAACAGCCCGGGAAGCATCCAAAGGTCCCCAAAACGGACCAAAACAGTCTTGATGACCAAAAGGTTTTGGGACTAACCTAACAGTCTCTATAATGATCAAAACAGTTTTCTTAAACGGGACCTAACGTCTCTAACGACCTAAAGTCTCAAAAGGGCCAAAAGATTTCCTTGATGGCCAAAAATCAGGTCTCTCTCCCGCCCAAACGTCTTGTGATGAAAGAGTCTTTAAGATTTTGCTTTTGACGGCCCAAATTTCGAGTCTCTCTAAAACAACCAAAGGGTTTCTGGGAAACTTTTTAAAAGTACTCGCACCCACCCAAAAGTCCAACTCCCCGGGACTGCTGAAAGAAGGAAGGGAGGGGGAGGGGAATTAAACCACAGTCTTTCCCTTAAAGGAATCGGTTTCCCCCACAACGGCATTAGTTTTTTTTGGGGTAAGGCGATAACCCTTAAAAACCCAAACAGCGTCGGGATCCCGGGTTTTTAGATTTCGGGGGCGGGGGTTTATTAAGGGGAGGAGAAGAGGAAGAGAGGTTGGGAGATGGGGAGAGGGGAGAGAGAAGAGAGAGGGAAAAAGGAAAGAAAAGGAAGGGGGAAAGGGAAAAAAGGGAAAAAGAAAGGAAGGAAAGGGAAGGAAGGAAAGGGAAGGGAAGGGGAAAGAAAAAAGGGGAAGGAAGGAAAAAAGGGAAAGGGAAAGAAAAGGAAAAGGAATAGGAGGAAGAAAAAAAGGGAAGGGAAAAGGAAAAAGGAAGAAAGGAAGGAAAAAAGGAAAGGGAAAGGGAAAAGGGAAAGGAAGAAAAAAAGGGGAAAAGGAAAAAGGGAAAAAAGGGGAAGGGGAAGGGGGAAGGGAGAAAGAAAGGAAGAAAAGAGGGAGAGAGAGAGAGAGGGGGGAGAGGAAAGGGAAAGAAAGAAAAATGGGGGAGAGTGGAGGGAGGAGGGGAAAAGGGGGAGGGGAGAAAGAAAGAAAAGAGAGAGAGTGAGAGAGGAAAGAAAAAAGAAGAGAGAGAGGGGAGAGGAGGAGAGATGAGGGGTTTAGGAGGGGAGAGAGAGAGAGGAGTGGAGAGAGGGGGGAAAGATGGAGGAGAGGAGAAAGAGAGAGAGAGAGAAAGGGAGAGAGAAAGAAGAAAAAAAGGGAAATTTACCCCGGGGAAATAGCCCCGGGGGTAGAGCACCGTTTTCCCCACCCAATTTTAAGGGCAGGTCGAGCGGGGTTTTAACCAGTTGGATGGGGGGGGGGGGAACCGTTTTGGGGCCCCTTTGGTTTCATTACATTTTCCCCAGTTCACCCAGCGTAAATGGGTTACCCCCCTTCTTTAGGGTCAGGGAAGGAAAAAGCAGCCAGGGAGGGGGGGGAAATGGGGCCCCCCTAAAATGGGCCTGGGGTTGGCCCCCCTGACGCCTGCCCCCAAGGTTTGGGGGGGGGGGGGGGAAATCCCCCTTCCCCCTTTATTTTAAGAGACCCCGGGACAGTTCAGTATTTATTTTAAAATATTTTTACAGGGTGAAACCCCAATGTTTGTGATTTTACCCCTTGCTTATTTTTTTTATTTTTTTTTTTATATCGGGTTTAAGGGAAAAAAAGCTTTTTGAAATTTTTTAAAACACCCAACCCCCGGGTATCCCGGTTTTGAAAAATTTGTAATCCGTTCCCCCCGGCACAAAAAGGCCCTCTTTTTCAAAAAAAGCGGAAAACAGGTTTTAAACTTTGTGCGAAAGATGTTTGCGTGCGTTCGCCACGAGGGCCCTTTGGTTTATAGCCCTCCCCCAAAGGATTTTTTTGGGGGGGAGCGGGGAGTCGGGCACTGATTTAACCCCAGGGGAAAAAATCCCCCCCCCCCCTTAAAGGGGGAAATGGGAACCAGGGTACTCGGATGAAAGGTTTGAAAAGTTCTAACCACTAGGCTTTTTTCTTTATGGGGGGAAAAAAAATGAGTGTTAAAGGTACTTTTTTTTTGTCCCGAAATTTGGATTATTTCCCCGGGGTTTACGTTATTCTTACTGTGGGCCGTGTAAAAAAGGCAAGCGGCATGTATGGGGTTTTCGTGGTGCGGGGCCGTGCGGTGCGTGTGTGTGTATGGGGGTGTAGTTTTGGTGTGTTGTGTGGGGTGTGTTGTGTGTGTGTGTGTAGTGCGCGTTTTGTTTTTTGTTGTTTTGTTTTGTGCGTGCCTGGGGGTGTGAGTGTGTGTGTGTGTGTTTGTGCGTCCCTGCGTGTGTGTGTGGTGTGTGTGTGTGTGTGTTGTGGTTTGTGTTTGTGTTATGTTGTGACTGCGTGGGTCCCGTGGGTTGCTTGCTTTTGTGGTGGGGGGGGGGGGTGTGGGGGGGGGGGGGGGGGGCGGGCAAAAAAGAGGCTTTTTCCGTCTTTATAATTTTTATGCCTTGTTGTGCTTTGAATTTACTGTGCGTATACAACATTCAGGATCACAAAAAAAGAAAAAAGAGCTAAAATTTGCAATAAAAAAAGTTGTTCGGGGGAACGAGTTCATCTGATGAGAGGTTTGTGTCTGTCTGTCTGCCTTTTCTGTCTTTTGGGTCTATCTGTCGCCCTGTTTGCCCTGTCTCTCTCTCTCTCTTTTCTCTCTCTCTTCTTTTCTTCTCCCCCTCTCTCTCACAACACTTTTACATGATTTTTCCTTTATTTTTTTTTTTTCTTTTTTAAAATAGGGGGGCCTTGATAAAAAAAAAGCAAATGCATGCTTTTTTAAATTGTACCATTGAAAATAAAATTTTTGACTTTGACTTTGACTTTGACACACACACACACATAACACTTTTTGGTTTCTTTCCCTCTCTCTCTCTCTCTCTCTCCTCTCCTTTTCCCCTTCTCTCCTTTTTCTTTCTCTCTCTTCTCTCACTCCCTCTTCTCTCTCTTATCTGTTTGTTCTTTTCCCCCTCTCTCCCCCCCCCCCCTCTCTCTCCATGTCTGTCTGTCTGTCTGGTCGTCCCCCCCTTTTCTCCCCTTTTCTCTCACCCTCTCTCTCTTCTCCTCTCCTCTCCCTCTCTCTCTTCTATCTGTCTGTCTTTTCTTTTCTCTCCCTTTTCTTCCATGGTTGTTGTCTGTCTGTCGTCTGTCCCCCCTTTTCCCCTTTTTCCCCCCTCTTCTTCTTATCTTTTGTCTGTCTCTCGGGTCTCGTCTCGTCTCTGTTCTCTGTCTCTCGGGTTTTCTATCTCTCACCCCTTTAAAAAAAAAAAAAATTTTAAAAAAAAAGGCTCTTTATGACGACAAAAAACGTTTTCCGTTTCAACATGAAACGCTTTTGGCCCCAAATCAATATTTTAACATTTTTTTTGTTTCCCTGGTGGGGGAAATTTTTGATGGGGGTGGGGGTTACTTTTTTTTTAGGTGCTTTTTGCCAGTCTGCTGTTTGATGGCAACTCTAGAATGACTTTTTTAACCCCCCCCAAAAAAAAAAAAAAGTGTAAAAATTTCCCTGCATTTGCCCGTTTGGGATTGGGGAAACATTATTTTTTGGGGCGTGGGGTGGCCTGGGGGAACCCTTTTTGTGTGTGTGTTTTGTTTTTGTGTGTGTGTGTGTGGTTTTGTGGTGTGTATGGGGTGTGTTGGCGGTTGGTGTGTGCGTGTGTGTTTTGTGGGGTGTGTGCGTGTGTGTGTTAGTATGTTGTGTTTTGTGAGTGTGAGTGGTTGGGGTGCAGCGCTGACTAGCCCAAGCGCGCCAACCTAGAATAAAGGACTTTTTAATTTTTTTTTATTATTTTTTTCTTTTATTCGGAATAATGCAATAGCCTTTAAAAGTTTTTTTTAACACCCAGCACCTTTTTGGGTGTTGCAGTTTTTTGAAGTTTTGCCCCCCCGTTTTTCCGGGCACAAAGGGGTACGCTTGCGAAAAGGGGAAAAATTTTAAAAAACTTTGTGCGAAAAAGATTTTTTGGTGCTTTTGGCACGGGACCTCTTTTTAAGTCTATCTAATGCCAAAATTTGATTTAGGGGGGGGGGGGGGGGGAAGGGGGGGGGGGTGGGGGGGGGGAGGGGGGGGAAAAAGGGGGGGCTTGGCTTTGGAAAGTTTTTTGGGGCAGGGGGGATTTTTTTAACCTCGGAGGAAAAACTCCCTTGAAGGGAAAGAAAAAAATTCCCCGAACCCGGGTCAGTAAAATAAACAAAAATTGCATCATATTTTTTACCAGGGTTTACCCGGTTCCCCTTTTGTTTTAAGTTTTTGTAGGGAAAATTTTAAATTAAACCCGAACTGATTCTTAAAAAATAAAAAAAAATTTGAGGTGTTAAAAGCAAAAAAACCAAAATTTAAAAAAGGGTTTTTGGGTGGTGGGTTTGGGAAGAATTAACAATGTTTGAAAAAATTTTAATTATGTGTGGGGAAAGTTTTTCCAAGAACAGAAATTAAGGGAAAACAATGAGATAATAAGAAAACAAGGGGTGTGGGGGGGGGGGAAAAAGTGGGGATAAATAAGGGGTTTTAGAAAAAGGAAATGGATAGGGGGTGGGAGGGGGGAGGAAGATTGTATTGTTAAAAGAAAACAGACGGCGCTTTTATAGCGAGTGGTTAAGCCCCGTTTTTGCCTTCAATCCTTGGGTCCACAAAGGGTCGCGGGTTGGGAATTTCGGCAGTGTCTTTCTGCTAAAAATTTAAGGGCGGTATTTTTTTTACCACCCCCAAAAGGTGAACTTTTAAGTGAAAGGACCTCCCATTTGGGGGTGCCCTCCGCTTTTAAAAACTTCTTTTCCATTTTTGTTTTTTTATTTTTTTATATCGAGGAAAATGGAATGGCGTCATGTGTTTTTTATACATGCAGCCCCCGTTTGTTTTTGGGGTTTTGTAAATTTTGCATCTGTTTCCCCGACACAAAATCCCCCTACTCTTCCGAAAAGCGGAACAGGATTTAACGTGTGCGCAAGATGTTGTTCTGCTTGTGTTCGAACACGGGGCCTCGGTTTACAATCTCATCCGAACTATACACCATACACATGATGCAGAAGATCAAATATGAACTGTATAGAATTTGTCAATTTTGTCAGGGTTCGTTAGGTTACGGAGAAACGAACGTACTCAACATTCTTTCCTGAAGTCGGAATGTCGCTACCTTCGCAAGGTGGGCAAAAAACGGTCGCATACGCAAAGTTTTTCCATTGGTGAACCTCGGAGCTCTAGCCGAGAAATGAACCACCACCCCCACCCCCCAAAAAAAAGAAAAACCAAAAATGTCAAGGTTCGGTGGGTTAGGGAAACACAAAACGTACCAAGCATGCAACCTGTACAATGAAATGAGCTGCTCTGAAGTTGGAATGTGTGGGCTGAGGTCAGATGACAGGCCTCCTGCTGAATGACAAGCACAGGAGAAGACCAGGCACTACACTCCTGATCTTGTAAGGCATTTTTAAAAAAATAATTTTATTCTTTCATATCAAGGATAATGGAATAAGCACTTGCATTCATATTTACATCAGAGAGAGAGAGAGAGAGAGAGAAGACAGACAGACAGACAGACAGACAGACAGACAGACAGAGATAGAGTGACAGAGAGACAGAGACAGACAGGCAGATAGAGACACAGAGACAAAGACAGATACAGACAAAGAGACAGACAGCAGACAGACAGACAGAGAGACAGACAGAAAGACAGACAGAGGACAGAGACTGACAGACAGGACAGAGACAGAGAGAGACAGAGATAGAGACAAAGAGGCAAGGAGACGGAGAGACAATCAGAGAGAGACAGAGAAAGGGGAGGAGGGGGAGAGATAGAGACAGAGACAGAGAGACAGAGAGAGACAGAGAGACAGACAGACAGAGAGACAGACAGAGAGACAGACAGACAGACAGACAGACAGACAGACAGAGACAGACAGACAGACAGACAGACAGAGATGAAACAGCAGAGGAAAGGAAACGAATAAAATAATTATTATGCACAAACAAATTTGTCATGTTGAGTTGGGGAGATGAATAAGCAGATAATTGTTGCATCTCAGTTTAACAAAACAAACGCACACACACACACACACACACACACACACACACACACCACACACACACACACACTCACACACACACACACACACACACACAACACACAACACCCCATACAAACACTCACACACAAAACACACACACAACACACACACACACACACTCACACACAAACACACACATACACATACACACATTCACACACACATTATGAAAAGTCATTAACAACAAAATCAAAGATTTTTTTTTATAAAGCCAGTCAAGCAGGCAAATATGTAGCAATAATTTTTTTTTAAGAAAACAAAACAACCAAAAAAATAACCCCACCACTTTAATGTAATTGTCAATAATCATTACACACACACACACACTGGTGTGAGCGCAGAGAGGGAGAGTGTGTGTATGTGTGTGTGTGTGTGTGTGTGTGTGTGTGTGTGTGTGTTGTGTGTGTGTGTGTGTGTGTGTGTGTGTGTGTGTGTGTGTGTGTGTGTTGTGTGGTGTGTGTGTGTGTGTGTGTGTGTGTGAGTGTGTTTGTGTTTGTGTGTTGTGTGTGTGTAGTGTGTGTGTGAGTGTGTGTATGTGTTTGTGTTTGTGTGTGTGTGTGTGAGTGTGTGTGTGTTTGTGTGTGTGTGTGTGTGTGTGTGAGTGTGTGTGTGAGTGTGTGTTTTGTGTGTGTTTGTGTGTGTGAGTGTGTGTATGTGTGTGTGTTTGTGTTTGTGTGTGTGTATGTGTGTGTGTGTGTGGAAAGAGGGGGGAGGAGAGGGAGGGGGAGGGAAGAAGGATAGGAGAGGTGAGGAGGTAGGGAGGACGGGGGAAGGGGAGAGAGTATGGGTGGGTGAGGAGGGGAAGAGAAAAGGGCGTATTCAGACAAGTAAACGCAATAAGGAAACGGCGGTGTTTACCACCACAACACTTGTCGGTCTGTCTGTCTGTCTGTCTGTCTGTCTGTCTGCCTGATCACCAGTGTTTGGCTTCCTCTGGGACTAACGAAGCAAGGCCTGGCAACCACACACTCCCCCAACCATCCCACCACCACCACCACCACCACCACCCACCACCACCACCACTCCACCCCACCCCAGTCCACTCCAGTCCAGTCCACAGTCCACAGTCCTGTTCTCCATCTGACACCAACTCCTAGAGAGGGAAAAAACAGAGAGGATAGAGAGAGAGACACACACACACACAAAAGGAATAAGCAGAAAGAGCGAAATTAACTGTATGATAATGAATCACAGAAAAAAAAGTAAGTAGGCTTTTTTATATTTATATAATGATTATTTAATATATAAATAGATGAGGATATAATAGTAAATAATATAAATAATATGGAATTATATAGCGCTAATCTTGCAAAAACAAATCAAAGCGTTCCATTCATCTGACTTGACTACATGCAACAAGTTACACATTATTTTTTTTTTTACAAATCAAATGTATACACACACGCGACGCGCGCGCGAACACCACCACAGAGGTTGTTACTATGTAGGGCAAGGCGGTTCACGCTGTGAGGAAGGACACGAAAATGAAGACAACCAAAGGGAACACACTAGATTGAAATACATCGGTGTTTTGAGGCTGGATCAAGTATCAAGTATCAAGTATGCAGGGGGGCTGACTGTTCTGGGGTTGTTGGGTTTGTTGTCTGTTGGGTTTTTTTGTTCTCTCATTCTACGTTCATTCCATGCACAAGGGAGATCCTGTATTCATAGACTTGTATTTAACATTCTATCCACAAGCGAGATACTGTATTCATAGACATGTACTTTAAATTAATGTCCAACAAGGTTATAAATTCCGTATTCATAAACATGTACTGTATTTATTCTGTCCACAAGCGAGATACCTGTATTCATAGACATGTAGTTTAAATTTGTCCACAAGCGAGATACCTGTATTCATAGACATGTACTTTAAATTCTGTCCACAAGCGAGATACCTGTATTCATAGACATGTACTTTAAATTATGTCCACAAGGGAGATACCTGTATTCATAGACATGTTTACTGTACATTCGTCCACAAGCGAGATACCTGTATTCATAGACATGTAGTTTTAAAATTCAGACACAAGCGAGATACCTGTATTCATAGACATGTAGTTTTAAAATTCAGACACAAGCGAGATACCTGTATTCATAGACATGTAGTTTTAAAATTCAGACACAAGCGAGATACCTGTATTCATAGACATGTATGTATTTTCAAATCTTCCAAAGGACAACTGTGCTAAGAATTGTATTGTAATCCGTCACAGCGAGTACCTGACATGTGTTTTAATTCCGTCACTGAATAGATATCTGTATTTCACAGACGTGTATTTTGAATTCTGTCCACAGCGAGATACTGTATTCATCGACATGTAGTATTTAAATTCCAACACAAGCAGAGTACCTGTATTCAAGACATGTGTTTTAAATCCTTCTACAAGCGAGATACCTGTATTCATAGACATGTTTAATTCGTCACGGAAATACCTGTTTCACGACATGTTTTAAATCCTTCACAGGATACCTGTATTCACAGACAATGTGTTCTAAATTCCTTCCACAAGGAATACCTGTATTCACAGACATGTATTTTAAACTCCTTCTACAAGGGACATACCTGTATTCATAGACAATGTATTGGAAACTCCACCATTGTGGAGATGTCGGATTTCAAAACCATGTACTCGAATACCCACCACTACAAAACGCGTTCTTTTCACCTACAGCAGCAGCAGCAGCATTTTGGCTGTCATGTGAAATGATGATTGGACACTTGATAGTATGTCATCTTACATCGCCTTTTGAAAAGCGCAGCAGAAGCATATTTTTGTATGCATGACTAAATTATTGGAATGATTGTTCGAGTCACGGTCTGACTGGTTTGCTTGCCTCTCC
>CM054156.1:55541520-55546520 GCA_028751875.1 Rapana venosa
CAGACAGAGAAAGACAGACAGACATAAGAGAGACAGAGAAAGACAGAGACAGACAGAGACAGACAGAATGAAAGACAGACAGACAGACAGAGTCAAAGACAGACAGAGACAGAAAGACAGAGAAAAACAGACACAAAGAGAGAGACAAAGACAGACAAACAGGGACATAGAAAGAGAGAAAGACAAAGACAGAGACAGACAGACAGAGTGGGATAAACAGAGAGACAGACAGACAGACAGAAAGACAGAGACAGACAGACAGAGAGGGACAGACAAACAGACAGAGAGACAGACAAGGACAGGCAGACAGAGAAGCAGTAGGAGAGAAGTATGAAGGATGAAAAGAACCCAGAAGAAAAGAGCCAATGCCTGATATCTGTAGTATAATGTATGCACTCCCAGGTCCAGTGGACAAGAAAAGACCTCTCTTCCACGCCAGTCACACTGCTCGTCTTTCCGCTGAGACGATAAACAGAAATCCCATGTGCAAAACCAGTTTTACGCACGGAAAAGAACACTAAGGGGGTGTGATCAAATCTGTCTGAATAAATCTGTAGGACAAAACAAAGACATGCTGATACTGAAGTATTACTTGTTGTTGTTGTTGCTGTTCTTGATCTTGTTGTTGTTATGTTGTTGTTGTTGTTGTTGTTGTTGTTCTTCTTCTTCTTCTTCTTCTTCTTCTTCTTCTTCTTTTCTTCTTCTTCTTCTTTCTTCTTCTTCTTCTTCTTTTTTCTTCTTCTTCGCATTTCTTCTTCTTCTTGTTCTTCTTCTTCTTCTTCTTCTTCTTCTTCTTCTTCTTCTTCTTCTTTCTTCTTCTTCTTCTTCGCAATTCTTCTTCTTCTTCTTCTTCTTCTTCTTCTTCTTCTTCTTCGCAATTCTTCTTCTTCTTCTTTGCAATTCTTCTTCTTCCTCTACTTCTTCTTCTTCTACTTCTTTTACTTCTTCTTCTTCCACTTTCTTCTTCTTCTTCTTCTTCTTCTTCTTCTTTTCTTCTTCTTCTTCTTCTTTCTTTTCTTCTTTTCTTCGAACGCTACGACAGCAACTACTGTTTTCTATATATAAGCGAAAATACGTTGCGTTGCCGTTTAAGCGTCTGACAAATCAGGCCCAGCGCATCCGATTTTTGCGTAACGCTGGAATTAAACTGGGAGGGAGGGAGGAGGAGGTGAGGAGGAGGAGGAGGAGGAGGAGGAGGAGGAGGAGGAGGAGGATGGAGGGATGAGGGAAGAAGAGAAGGAAGGAAGAAGAAGAAGAAGAAGAAGAAGAAGAAAGAAGAAGAAGAAGAAGAAGAAGAAGACAATGAGAAGAAGAAAAAAGAAGAAGAAGAAGAAGAAGAAGAAGAAGAAGTAGAAGAAGAAGAACAAGAAGAAGAAGAAGAAACAAGAAACAAGAACAAGAACAAGAACCCAGAAGAAGAAGATGAAAAAGACGAAGAAGAAGAAGAAGAAGAACAAGAAGAAGAAGAAGAGAGACAAGAAGAAGAAGAACAACAACAACAACAACAGCAGCAGCAACAACAACAACACAACAACAACAACAACAAGAAAAGAACGACAACAACATAACAGAAAAGTTCACTGTGTATGTAGATTTCTGTTCTAACAACTACCATTGAAAGAGGCACATTTGTTCTTCCAACGGGTTATGCAAGTTTATGGATAAAAAAAATCGCAAATTTGCTGCACAAAATGGGGAAACACCATCTCCGATAAATAATATAATAATCTTCTGATCCTTTCAATGTGTTGTAAAACTGCTAATCTCTTCCGTATGACGATAAACTGCTAAACCGTTGGACGAAAACGATAATCTGAAAATCCATTCCATAAGATTATCAACTATATAAAACTGTGACAATACACTGATATTCGTTGAAAAGAAACACAAGAATGCTGATATATTGGGGGTGGGGGGTGGGAAGCAAGTGGGTGGGTAGTCTAGACGTAACGCACCTGTCTAGAAAGTGAAAAGTGTGGGCTCCACACCCGTTTGTGCCAACACTGTTACCCCCCATCTACTAGACTTTTGAGTGCTGGCCAGGGTGCCAGTCTTTCAGATAAGACGATTAAACGAGGTCCTGTGAGTGCAAGACGCATTCAGCGCACTTAAAAGAACCCATGGCAACAAGAGAGTTGTCCATTGGAAAAAATTCACTTGATATGGAAAGAAATACATTTGCGAACAGGGTAATGATTGAGACACTATATGGGTGGCGCTGCCCTTGTGGCGACGCGCTCTTCCCGGGAAAGGCAGCCCGAATTTCTTGTACAGAAATCTGCCTTGATTGAAAGTGGTAAAAGGAAAAGGTAAAGGTGTTCCCATGACCTATAAGATCACTGAGGAGCGAGGTGTCAGAGACTTTAGTTTCTCCAAGGGCTAGCATATTGAGGGCGGCGCCCATCTCCGTCGCTGCTTTACCTTCCCTGACCCTAAAGAGGGCAGTTAACCATTTACAGCTGGGTGAACTGGGAGGACTGTTCTGAAACCAAGGTGCGCACACAGTCACCCATCCATCACGCTCGAAGCTGCTTGATTTAAACTTAGCTTGGGGAAAGCGAGTGCTCTGACCACTGAGCTATCCCGTCCAGTTCCCTGAAAACGGTACTCAACTCAGAATCAATAAACTGCTGATCTGATGGATGTGACTATAAACTATTAATCCGTAGGATAAGCCCCAACATCGACTAATCTCCTGGATATAAAAAAACCGAACCATAAATCTGTTGAATCGAACCCTAAAAAGCTGACGTGCCCCTATAGATGAAACAAGGAACTAACGAAATTGCCCATTGAGACTTTCAATCAATCGTTCGTTCGCTACGTTTCACGACACAGATAACTTGCTCATCTCTTTTCACCAGACAACAAAGTCGCTGGTCAAATTTTGATGAGACAATAAAATAAAAAAGCTTCAAAGACGTCTGCATGAAACACTTCTACACCTAAATCTGCTTAAATGAATCGATAAGCTGCTAAGCTGTTCGATCAAAAACGATGAAACGAGGTCCGCCATGGTGCATGCAGAATGCATTTACTCGCGTTAAAGCACCCTCAAGGGAAACATGATTATGTTTCTGGAAAAACCCACTTTCACTGGCATTGAATTGATAGAGGGTGAGTAAAGTAGAAGGGTGCGGGCGGGAAGGGGGGGGGGGGGTTGAAGAGTAAAAAGAAAAAACCCAGAGAGGAGGAAATCTGGATCCATAGACTTCTATTCTATCTAGCGAACACCCCTGGCATGTACAGAGTTAATTCTTTTTTTTCCACTAAAGAGGGTGTCAAGTCTTTGTAGCGTGTGACAAGGCAATAAACCGAGAACCTGCCGCACAGGGATGGGGGCAATACACATGAAAGCACATGAGTGAAAAACCAAAAGAAATCCTGAAGGAATAGAAGACATGTTTCGGGGGGCCCCAAAAAAGACCAAATCTTTGGGAAAACCCGCTACACTCCTACAAGCTATGCATACACATCCAAGTGATCTCGTTGGTTGACTTCTTTGTCACTTTCCCCAGAAGCTATTGAGACAGACATTGCACAGAAAATGGCAAGTAGGCTGTTGTTGTGGGTATAAAGCTGAATCTGGCAGAGCCCACTTTTTTTCTATACCAGGTTGCAGTAATGGAGCGGGATAGCTCAGTGGTCAGAGCACTCACTTTCTCCAAGCCAAGGTTAAGCAGCATCAAGTGTTTACCAAGTCCTTCGGATGAGACTATAAACCGAGGCCCCGTGTTCGAACGCATGCAGAACATCTTGCACACACGTTAAATCCTGTTCCGCTTTTCGAAAGAGTAGGCCATTGTGTGCCGGTGGGAACAGATGACAAAATTTATCAAACCGCATACACACGGGGACTGGATGTAAAAAATAGCACATGAGTGCTTATTCCATTATCCTCGATATAAAAAGTCATCTGAGCGCTTTGACTTGTTGCTTTACAAGATTCAGCGCTATATAAATTCCATACATTATTATTATTATTATCATTATCATAAGTGGATGGGTGACCATTTGCGCGCCTTGGCTTCAGTACAGTCCCCCCAAGTTCACCCAGCTGTAAATGGGTACCTGCCCTCTTTAGGGTCAGGGAAGGTAAAGCGGCGAGGGAGAGGAGAGATGGGCACCGCCCTTCAATATGCTGGCCTCTGGAAAAAGCTGAGGTCTCTTGAAATTTCGCTCCCCTACGACCGCATAAGGGAACACCTTAACCTTTGTTTTTACCTTTTCGTAATGGGGCTTGTCCGTAAGGCTGGAATAAGCAGGAACAGGGGGAGGTCTAGTTTGCCCTGACAAGAGATTGAACTTTGCGTTCCATTGGGGGGGTTACTTCATACGTACATGCAGTAAAGTGCAGTACTCTAGGTTTTCAATCGTAAGTGCCCTTGTCTTGTCAGAGAAAGTGGAAAGGATGAGTGGCTTGGTCTTGTTGGTGTCGTTCTTGTTTTTGTTGTTGTTGTTGTTGTTGTTGTACTTCTTCTTAATTCCTCTTCTTCTTCGCAAAACATCTTGCGATTCTTCTTCTTCGCAATTCTTCTTTTTCGCAATTCTTCTTCTTCTTCACCATTCTTTCTTCTTCTTTGCCATTCTCCTTCTTTGCAATTCTTCTTCGCGCAATTCTTCTTCTTTGCAATTCTTCGTTCTTCTTCGCAATTCTTCTCTTTCTCCTTTCTTTCTTCTTCCTCCTCCTCCTTCTCCTCCTTTCCTCCTCCTCTTCTTTCTTTCTTTTCTTCTTTTCTTCTTCTTCTTCTTCTTCTTCTTCTTCTTCTTCTTCTTCTTCTTCTTCTTCTCCTCCTTCTTCTTCTCCTCCTCTTCCTCCTCCTTCCTCTTTCCTCCTTCTCTTCTTCTTCTTCTTCTTTTCCTCCTCTCTTCCTCCTTCTCCTTCTTCTTCTTCTTCCTCCTTCTCTTCCTCCTCCTCCTCCTCCTCCTCCTCCTCCTTCTTCTTCTTCTTTTCTTCTTCTTCGTCTTCTTCTTCTTCTTTTCTTCTTCTTTCGTCTTCT
>CM054156.1:55574020-55581520 GCA_028751875.1 Rapana venosa
ATCTGTCTGTCTCTCTGTCTCTGTCTGTCTCTCTCTCTCTCTATCTCTCTCTCTCTTCTCTCTCTCTCTCTCTCTCTCTCTCTCTGTCTATCTATCTATTAATATATAAGCGCACACACGCATGCGCGCTGGCGCTGGCGCATACACAAATTAGACACACACACACACACCACACACATGCTTCACCTCTCCCCCCCCCTCACCCACACACACACACATACACAAACACATTCAAAAGAAAAAAATATAACACGGGACAGGAGATGGCACCCACTATGTACCGTCCAAAATGTCATTGCAGCCAAGGTCCCACCAAGTTCTATATTGCATTATATCATTAGCTGTACCCTGTTGTTACCAGCCATTTGTCTCCTTGATTATGATCATCATTAACATTATTGCAGTCTTATGACTGTGTTCCTCTAGGATATGTCTCGTGCGTGGCCTGTCATTTTGTGGTTCTGTCTGAGTGTTCCATGTGCTCTTGAAATTGTAGGTTGCTCTCCATGCACTTTTTAGAGTAAGGTAAATGATGATAGTCCGGTGGAAACATGCGCAACCCTTCAATGACATGGGTGATTCTCACAAGCAGCTTCCGTTCCATTCTGTTTTACTTTCTCACACGAAACTTCCGTTCAGTTTTGTTTACATCCTCATATCCAACTTCGTCCCATTTTACTTCCTCACGCTCAACTTCCATCCCATTTTATTTCCCCACACGCAACCTCCGTTCCATTTTACTTTCTCACACGCAACTTCCGTTCTATTTTACTTCCTCACACGCAACTTCCGTTCTATTTTACTTCCTCACACGCAACTTCCGTTCTATTTTACTTCCTCACACGCAACTTCCGTTCTATTTTACTTCCTCATACCCAAGTTCAGTTTAATTTCACTGCCTCACACCCAACTTCCGTCCCATTTCCTTTACTTCCTCAGACCCAACTTCCGTTCCATTTTCTTTACTTCTTAACAACAACCTTCGGTGCAATTTTGTTTACTTCCTCACACGCAATTTCCGTTCCGTTTTGTTTACTTCTTAACACTATCCTGTGTTCCATTTTGTTTACTTCTTGACAACCATCTTGTGTTCCACTTTGTTTACTTCTTGACAACCATCTTGTGTTCCATTTTGTTTACTTCTTAACAACCATCTTGTGTTCCATTTTGTTTACTTCTTGACAACCATCTTGTGTTCCATTTTGTTTACTTCTTAACAACCATCTTGTTTTCCATTTTGTTTACTTCTTAACAACCATCTAGTGTTCCACTTTGTTTACTTCTTAACAAACCATCTTGTGCTCCATTTTGTTTATTTCTTAACAACCATCTTGTGTTCCATTTTGTTTACTTCTCAAACAACCATCTTGCGTTCCATTAACTTCCTCACACCCATCTTCCGTTCCATTTTGTTTACTTCTTGACAACCAACTTCCGTTCCATTTTGTTTACTTCGTAACAACCATATTGTGTTCCATTTTGTTTACTTCTTGACAACCATCTTGCGTTCCATTAACTTCCTCACACCTAACTTCCGCCGTTCCATTTTGTTTACGTCTCTCACACGCAACTTCCTTCCGTTCAAATGTGTTTACTTCCTCATATCTAGCTTCCGTTCAATTCTAAACAGGAGGAAAAAGACACTTGGACTTCAAGCCCCCACCCCCCCCCCCCACCCCACCCCTTTCACCTTCCCCAAAATAAAATCCTTTGATGCTAATTTTCCTTGGCGTGTTCCTTTTAGCAAGCAAAGTGGATTTTCTCAGAGAGACAATTCGATTTTCACCTCCGAATGGAATGGAATGGTTGAAGAGTTAGGCCTAAGCTATTTTTTTGTCTTTTTAAAGTTAGTTTTACTTTATTTTTCGTTTCTCGGGTACAGCTCTGAGGGTCCACCATTTGAGAGATTGTGTGTGTGTGTGTGTGTGAGATTGTTTTAAGTGGGGGGTTTTTAACCTACAACTTAGGTAGCCGCATTTTGACTTCGGGAATGATGTCTGCGGCCCGGATGGGATTCACCACGGAGGTGCTCGTTTTAGGGATTTTTAATCCTGGAGTTAACACACACACACACATACACACACACACACACACACACACACACACACACACACAACACACACACACACACACACACACACACACACACACACACACACACACACACACACTCGGGATAGCCTAGTGGTTAGAACATTGCGCTCGCAATCTGACAACCCGTGTTCGATTCCCGTTCAAGGGTGGATATTTTCCCCTGGAGTTAACATCAGTGCAGACTCCACTCTCCCCAAAAGTCCTTCGGATGAGATTTGTCTCTGCAAGATACAGCGCTATATAAATTCCATTTTATTATTACTATAAACCGAGGCCCCGTGTGCGAACGCATGCAGAACATCTTGCGCACACGTTAAATCCTGTTCCGCTTTTCGTAAGAGTAGGCCATTGTGCGCCGGTGGTAACAGATGACAGAATTTACAAAACTGCATACACACGGGGTCTGGATGTAAAAAAGCACATAAGTGCTCATTCCATTATCCTCGATATGAAAAAATAACATAAAATAAAAACATAAATAAATAAGCACACACACACACACACACACACACGTGTGTGTGCATGCGTTTCATTTTTTTTCCTTTTGTTCCTACAGGCACGAAATGACCTACTCTTTCGTGGGGCGGAACAGGTTTTTCACGTGCGCGCAAGATGTGCATTTTGCATACAAGATGTGCCTCAGTTTATTAAGTCTCATCTGAAGGACTTTTTCGGGGGGGAAGTGGAGTCAGTACTGATGTTAACTCCAGGGTAAAAATTCCTTAGAAACGGGCGCACGCCTCTGTGGTGGCTCAAATCCCGGGCCTTCAGATCACGAGCACAACGCTCTAACCACTAGGCTATTCCGCCAGACCCCCCCCCCCTCCCCACCCTGTCCACATACACACACACAAACACACACACACACTCACACACAAACGCACGCAAGTCCTTCGGATGAGACTATAAACCGAGGCCCCGCTTTCGAACGCATGCAGAACATCTTGCGCACACGTTAAATCCTGTTCCGCTTTTCGGGAAGAGTAGACCATTGTATGCCGGTGGAGACAGATGACAAAATTTACAAAACCGCATACACACGGGGACTGCATGTTTTTAAAAAAAAGCACATGAGTGCTTATTTCATTATCCTCGATATAAAAGAATAAATAAAAATAAAACGCATGCACACAGGCTTTTATTCAAACTTGGTTGCTCTACCTTTCTTAGAGCACAGAAGCATTTATGCCTTAAAAAAATGGAAAAAAATGGAGGTCTCGGGACCGAGTCTAAAATGGTTTGGACGCAGAGCTAAAGAAACAACAGAAACACGGGACTTGCGGAGAATATTGTTAATTCCGGGAAGAAAAAAAAGAAGAAAAAATGGGAAATGATAACAATGCAAAATACTATTACCCGGAATATTTCTCACTTTTAGTTTGTACTTTTAGTTTATGGGGACGGGATAGCTCAGTGGTCGGAGCACTCGCTTTCCCCCAGCCAAGTTAAGCAGCGTCGAGCGTGGTTACCAGTTGGATGGGTGACCGTTTGCGCGCCTTGGCTTCAGTACAGTTCCCCCAGTTCACCCAGCTGTAAATGGGTACCTGCCCTCTTTAGCGTCAGGGAAGGTAAAGCAGCGAGGGAGAGGAGATGGGCGCCGCCCTCAATATGCTGGCCCTAGAGAAGTGAGGTCTCTGACGCCTCGCTCCCCTACGACCTTATAGGTTATGGGACACCTTTACCTTTTACCGTTTTAGTTTGTACAAAGATCGTAACGTAGGGAGGATAGGGGTGGGGGGGGGGGGGGGCGGAGGGGGGAGGTTGGGGGGGAAAGAGGCTGGAGGGGGGGAGGGGGGAGCTGGGGGAGGCTGGGACAGGGGGTAGCCTACTGGTTAGAGCAGCGTGTTCGTGATCTGACGACCCGGGATCGACGCGAACCACCATAGAGGCGGGGCCCGTGGTTGTTGTTTTTTAAGGATTTGAACCTTGTGAGTTTAACATCAATACAGACTCCACTCCTCCAGAAGTTTGTGGGGTTTTGTTGGGGATTTTGTGTGTGTGTGTCTTCAATTTTACGTCTGTTCACTTAAAGTGATATTAGACGATGGAGGCAGGGGGGGGGGGGGGGATTGGAGGGGGGGGGGGGGGGAACATAATGAGATAAGGGCTTTAAGTAGAATAGATACGTGTTGGTATGAATTGGATTTTGTGTGTGTGTGTGTGTGTGTGTGTGTGTGTGTGTGTGTGTGTGTGTGTGTGTGTGTGTGTGTGTGTGTGTGTGTGTGTGTGTGTGTGTGTGTGTGTGTGTGTGTTGTGGTGGGGTTTTTTTTGGGGGGGTGTTTTTTTGTGTGTGGTTTTTTTTTTATTTTGGGGGGTGGGGGGGGGGGGGGGGGTTGCGAATGAGACTCTTAAACCGAGGCCCTGTGTGCAAACACGCGCAGAAAATCGTGTGCACAATGTTGAGAAAAACACGACGTTGCGTGTGGTTTTTTTTTTTTTGGGGGGGGGGGGGAAGAATAGGCCGTGCCGTGCTCGAGTAGGAACGGATGACAACATGGCTGTATGGAAAGGCATGCAAAGAGGTGTTGGGTTTATAGACACCATCCCCGAAGTCGGAATGCCGCTACCTTAATGATGGGTAAACAGTGGTAACATACGAAGAATCTCACGTATAGTAGGGGTTCGGATCTCGGGGATTATAGTCAGTATAATTAATTTTTTTCTTAGTTAACATTGGTATTCGCATCGGTTCTGGATTATTTTTAATAATAATAATAATAATGATAATGATAATAAATATAAAAATAAAAATAATAATAATATTAATAATAATAATAGTAATAATAATAATAATAATAATGATGATGATGATGATGATGATGATGATGATGATGATAAATAATAATAATAATAATTATAATAATATTTAAAAAAAAAAAAATAATAATAATAATAATAAATGGAATTTATATAGCGCTATATCTTGCAAAAAAACCAAATCAAAGCGCTTGCATTCATCCTACTCATTCACATGCAGCCAGTTACAGTTAATAGTTGTTGTTTTTGTTTGGTTGGGTGGGGGTTTTTTGGTACAAATTCAAATGTATACACACACGCTCGCACGTACGCACGCACGCACACACACACACACACACACACACACACACACACACACACACACACACACACACTCACGCACACACCTAAAGGTTGTACACTCTGGCAGGGTGATGGGGTTTGGGCTGTTGAGGGCAGGGACACAAATGAAAATTAATGGAACAAGAGGGGAGCATCTTAGGTCAGAAATAAATGTGTCTGGATTATGCTTTATTGTTGACTGTGCAGTAGTAATCTCTTTGCTTTACATCATAGATTGATTTCAGTTTGTTTGCTTTCTCTCGTTCCTAAACAGAGCAAGGGATGGATGGAACAAAAAAATTATGTGACTGTTTTTCTGTATCCTTTGAAAAATACAGATCAGGCATATGTTCATTCATACATTTATTCATTCATTCATTTATTCATTCTCTGTAAAATGTTTGATGATAAGCTTATTTCTTATCATCATCATCATTAGCCATTACACCCAGCGGTGTGTAGGGCAGCAACAAAGCGCTTCCACTCCTGCCTATTCTGGGCCAACCTAGTCACTGATCCCCAAGAGTGCTGCATGGCCTTCATCTCACTTTCTACAGTTCTTCTCCACGTTGCTTTTGGTCTTCCTTTCTTTCTCCTTCCTTCTGGGGTCCAGTGCAATGCTGTTCTTGTGATTGACTGTGGGTCTCTTCGGAGGATGTGCCCAATCCACTTCCACCGTCGTCTGGTGATTATGGTTCCCATGTCTTCTTGCCTGCATCTCCGTAGTAGGTCTTCATTGGAGATCTTCTCTGGCCAAAAGATCCGGAGAATTCTTCGCAGGCATATGGTGTGGAAGGATCGAAGTTTGGTAATATCCACTTCCGTCATCCTCCAGCACTCAGAACCGTACAGGAGCGTAGACACAACACAGCTCTGGTATAGCTTCAGCTTGGTGTTGGTGCTGTACTGAGTTGATCTCCAGATATTGTTCATCTCCCTAAACACATTCCTGGCCTTGCCCAGTCTGTTGTGGATGTCTTCTTTTGTGCCGCCCTCTGGTTTGATGATGCTGCCAAGGTATGTGAACTTGTCTGTCTGGCGCAGGTCAGTTCCATTCACTTTCACAGGGGCTGGTGTGTTCACATTGAGCGACATTGTCTGTTTTCTTGGTGCTAATACGAAGCCCCACTTGCTGTCCGAATGTTTGGAGTCTGCTGGTCTTCTCCTGGATATGTTGGTGTGTGTTATTTCTTATAAAATGTTATATTTCATCCGAAAAAGAGTCTCTCTCTCTATCTCTCTCTCTCTCTCTCTCTCTCTCTCTCTCTCTCTCTCTCTCTCTCTCTCTCTCTCTCTCTCTCTCTCTCTCTCTCTCTCTCGCACACACACACTTACCCACCCCCCAACATACACACAAACTCACTCACTCGCATACACACAAAGATGACAGGAACAGATGACAGAATTTACAAAACCGCATACACACATGGACTGGATGTAAAAAATTTAAAAAAGCACATGAGTGCTTATTCCATTATCCTCGATATAAAAGAAGAAAATTAAAAATTAAAAAATAAATAAAAACACATACACACGCTTACTCACACAGCACACACACATACACATTTTTACCCACCCACCCCTACCCACACACATACACCACTTACCCCTACACCACCACACTTACCTCCCTACCCACCCCCACCACACACATACATCACTTACCCCTACACCACCACACTTACCACCCCACCCATCCCACACATACACACACACCACCACCACAACCACCACACCACCACCACCACCACGACACCACAACCACACCACCACCACCACACCAACTTGCACAACCTTACTCCTCAAGCGAGAAGAGGAAACGTGACATTTATAATGGAAGGAAGCTTTCACTAGGAAACGGTAACAACAGTTACAGGAGTACAGAGAGAGAGCGAGAGAGAGAGAGAGAAAGAGAGAGAGAGAGAGGGAGGGAGGGAGGGAGAGAGAGAGAGAGAGAGAGAGAGAGAGAGAGAGAGAGAGAGAGAGGCGAGAGAGAGGAGAGAGAGAGAGAGAGAGAGGAGAGGAGAGGGAGAGAGAGAGAGAGAAAGAGAGAAAGGGAGAAAGGGAGAGAGAGTAAGAGACACGAAACGAAACGATAATAACAGTTACAGGAGTACAGAGAGAGAGAGAGAGAGAGAGGAGAGAGAGAGAGGGGGGGGGGGTGGGGAGAGTAAGAGACGCGAAACGGTAATAACAGTTACAGGAGAGAGAGAGAGAGAGAGAGAGAGAGAGAGAGAGAGAGAGAGAGAGAGAAAGAGACACGAAAGGGTCATAACAGTTACAGGAGGGGAGAGAGAGAGAGAGAGAGAGAGAGAGAGAGAGGGGGGG
>CM054156.1:55584020-55596520 GCA_028751875.1 Rapana venosa
GACACGGGAAACAGAGAGACAGAGACAGAGAGAGAGAGAATGACAAAGACAATGACAACGACAAAGACAAATTCTTTTATTTCGAGGATAATGAATAAGCACCCATGTGCTTTTTTACATCCAGTCCCCGCCCTTAGGGATATATATGAGAGAGAGAGAGTGAGAGAACACCGAAATCTGAAAAGTTTGATTGTACTTCGGCCCTAGGCCACGAGAGAGACAATGACAATGACAATGACATGAAACAGAGCGAGAGAGCGAGAAAGAGAGAAGAGCGAGAGAGAGAGAGAGAGAGGAGAGAGGGAGAGAGCGAGAGAGGGAGAGAGAGGGGGGGAGAGAGAAGGAGAGAGAGTAGGGGAAGAGAGAGGAGGGGGAAGAGAGGAGGAGGAAAGAGAGGGAGGGAGAGAAAGGAAGGGAGGAGAGAGGAGGAGAGAGAAGGTGAAGAGAGAGGAGAGGGGAGAGAGGGGAGGAAAGAGAGAGGGAGGAGGGAGAGAGAGAGAGAGAGGGAGAGACAGGGAGGGAGAGAGAGAGGCGAAGAGAGAGACGGACGAGACAGAGAAAGACAGAGAGAGAGAGAGGGAGATAGAGAGAAGCAGAGAGACAGAGAGATGTAACGTGATGGGATGGGGGGGTTTTGCAGCAGCAACAACAAAACTAATTACCGTGCGTGCGTGAGTGCGAGTGTGCGTGGGAGCGTGCGTGCATGTGTGTGTGTGTTTGTGCGCGCGCGCGTACGTGCATGCATGCGTACATGTGTGTATGCCTGTGTGTGCTTGTCTCTCTGTCTCTGTATGTATGTGCGTACACTTCCATGCACATCGAGTCTGCAATTCTATGCGCGCGCGCGCGCTGACGCGCACGCAGTACGCACGCACGCACGCTTCGCACTTGCGCGCGCGCGCGAGAGAGAGAGAGAGAGAGAGGAGAGAGGAGAGAGAGGAGAGAGAGAGAGAGAGAGGAGAGAGAGAGGAGAGAGAGAGAGAGAGAGAGAGAGAGAGAAGAGAGGGAGAAAGAGAGAGAGAGAGAGAGATAGGGAGAGAGAGAGCACACACGTGCATGCATGTATATAATGTATCTCCACTATTATAGTCAGTGTAATCTTGCACAGACTTAGTTAGTAGCAAGAAGCGGAGGTGCCCGGGAATATAATATACCCCCCCACCCCCCCTCCAATCCATGCCCCCCTCGACCCCCACCCCCCAACCCCTACCCCCACCACCCCATACTAGTAGAAAGAAGCTTGTATCGTTTATCGACCCTCTCTGTGTGTTGTGTAGTGGCGGGGGGGGGGGGGGGGGGGGAGGTGCAGGGAGTAGGGGGATGGGGGCGGGATGCAGGAAGGGGGAGGGGAGTAGGGGGGCGGGGAGGGGAGGGGAGAGGAGGGGAGGGGTGGGGGGGGGGGGGGGCTTGTAAAGGAAGGCAAAATGGAGGATACAGCACGTTTTCTATTTGCTTGTACACCTATCTATCACCTTGTGCATCTCTGTGAGGTAGGGTCAGGGAAGGCTTCGGTTTCGCTCATGTTCTGGCTTAGTATGGAGAGTAGCGTGCGTTTTCCGCGCCTGGGCGCGTGCGTGCATGTATGCACGCACGCACAGGCATGCGCGCACACGCACGCGCGCATGCATACATGCACGCACGCAAGTATGCATACACACACACTTGTGTGTGTACGTGTGTGTGTGTGTGTGTGTGTGTGTGTGTGTGTGTGTGTGTGTGTGTGTGTGTGTGTGTGTGTGTGTGGTGTATGTGTGTTGTGTGTGATTTGGGTGTGTGTTTGTGTTTGTTGTGTTTATATGTGTTTGTGAGGTTGTGTAGGTGTGTTGTGTTTGTTGTTTGGTTAGTATGTGAGGTGGTGCGTTTTGGTGGGCGGTGGTGTGTATACGCACAAGATCGGCACACGAGAGGCAGCATACATGCTCGACGCAAGTCATGACATAACACTTTTACTGTTGTTTGTGTTGTAGTTATGTGTTGTGTGTTTATATGTGATGTGTGTATGTTTGTTTGTTTATGTGTGTGTTGTGTGTGTGTGTGTGTGTGTGTGTGTGTGTGTGTGTGTGTGTTGTGTGTGTGTGTGTGTGTGTGTGTGTAATGTTGCATATCCAAGTCAAGTCCAAGAGCCAGTACAGATCGTACAGATAACAATGAATAAGCAGTTCTATTGACTTTTTTTTATCACATTATTAAGAAAAGCTAGATAATAAGATATGTATATATGAATAGAATAAAATATAATGTTAGTGTGTAGCTGATGTAATAGCAGATTTATGGTATATAAATATGTATATATGGAATTAAAAACAATAACAAAATAACACCAAAATATATTAAACCATATAATTAGATATAATAATAGATTCTTGATATAGATAATAATAAATAATAATAATAGATCACATAGATAGATAGATATAGATATGATAGATAGTAGTATTTGTATTATATTTTGTTTTGTGTGTGTGTTTATGATGTGTATGTGTTTGTGTTGTGATGGTTGTGGCTGCATTCTGTTAGGGTGTTGTGTAACTTTCAAGGATGATCGATGTCGTCGTGTTGATGTTACGGTTGTTTTCCTTGTCCATGACAGGGCAAACACACTGTCTTGCCGGTGTGAGTGGATGTTGAGTTAGCGAGGCTGCGACAACACAGTCTGTTGATAGTGTACAGAGGGAGTGCTTTGGAGTGCTTTGATTTGTTGCGTTACAAGATTCAGCTACAACAGTCAGCGCTATATAAATTCCATACATGATGTTATGTATTATGTATATGAGGGAGTAAGATGATATAAGATGAATATAATAATATGATAAAGAGAATGAGAGAGAGAGTGTGTGTGTGCGCGCGGACGCGCGCGCGTGGTGTGTGTGTGTGTGTGATAGATAGATGGAATAGATAGATAGATAGATAGATAGATAGATAGATAGATAGATAGATAGATAGATAGATAGATAGATAGATAGATAGATGAAGGAGGAAGAGGATGGATGATGGATGAATGGATAGGATGACGGATGATGACGAGGATGGATGGATTGATGGATGGATAGATGGATGAAGGATGGATGGATGGATGGATGGATGGATGGATGGATGGATGGATGGATGGATTGATGGATGATGGATGGACAGATAGACAGATAGGCATATAAACAGATGAGATAGACAGATATCCCAACACGTGCATTTCTTTTTCTTTTATATACGTAGATGGGCAAAACGGTGATTATGCAAATCGTAAATATGAGAACCATATTCCTTGACTATATGAAACGTGATTATTGAAAACATGGATAAGTGTGCATACATTATAGCAACCTATGATTCATGATATGAAACACATATTATAATTGTGAAACATTGCTATATTCAAATGAACTGCAAACTTGATCATGAAAATTTTCGGTTGCAAAACTTTTATCAGGGAAAAAGGAAACATTTAACCACTTGTTATGGGAAAATGTGAATAGTTGAAACGTGATTATGGGAAAAGTCTTTGTGAGAAACGTCATGATGGGAAATGTCGTTGTGACAAACGTGATTGTGGGAAATGTCATTGTGAGAAATGTAGTTATGGGGAAAATGTTATTGTCAGAAATGTATAGAACAAACGTAATTATGAGAAATGTTATTGTCAGAAATGTGTGGGGAAAACGTAATTATGGAAAATGTTATTGTCAGAAATGTATTGGACAAACGTAATTATGGAAAATGTCATTGTCAGAAATGTATGCGACAAGCGTAATTATTGGAAATGTTATTGTCAGAAATGTGTAGGACAAACGTAATATGGGAAATGTTATTGTCAGAAAAGTGTAGGACAAACGTAATTATGGGAAATGTTATTGTCAGAAAAGTGTGGGACAAACGTAATTATGGGAAATGTCATTGTCAGAAATGTATCGGACAAACGTAACTATGGGAAATGTTATTGTCAGAAATGTATGGAACAAAAGTAATTATGGAAAATGTTATTGTCAGAAATGTATGGAACATAAGTAATTATGGGAAATGTTATTGTCAGAAATGTCTGGAACAAAAGTAATTATGGGAAATGCTATTGTCAGAAATGTATGGAACAAAAGTAATTATGGAAAATGTTATTGTCAGAAATCCAATCGGTTCCAACAACTCCGGGAAACTTGAATATTGGGAAACCTGGTTTTGGGGAACCATAACTATTGAGAAAAGTGGGGAAAATATGACTGGAAAAATTTATCCTGGAAAACAATAAGTGGAAAACACCCCCCTCCCCTTCCTCCCAATATAATAATTACTTTGAAAAATGTACAGACTATTTGGAAAACGCATTTGTACAAATCATTATTACAGAAAATGTGTATTTCTCTCATTAAAAAAATCTGGCTGGCTGGCTGTCTAGCTGCCTCTCTGTCTGTCTGTCTGTCTGTCTGTCTGTCTGTCTGTTTGTCTGTCTGTCACAAACGTTACAGTAAAGAAAGGTGATTGTAGTAAACGTGATGATAGGATGGGTGGGAGGGTCAAACGTGGTATTGGGAACAACAGAATCATAAAAACAAGAAAAAGGTGAACCGTCCAAAAAAGCCCACGATCTCATCATACACAAAACCAATCTCGTCATCACTGCAGAACCTCAGAACTCTACCCAAGGAACGACCCCGCCCTCTACCCCGTACCCTCCTACCCCAACCCCCACCCCTACCCCTCACCCCCCCCCCCCAAAAAAGAAAAGAAATCAGAAAACGTGAGATGATAAATATGAATACACCCTCCCCAAAAAAACAACAACAAATCTTCCGAAAAGTCTTCCTAAAAGCGCAGGGAAAGGACGGTGAATCGAAAGTGAGTGCAGAGAGCTAGAGACAGCCTCTCTCTCTCTCTCTCTCTCTCTCTCTCTCTCTCGAGAGAGGAGAGAGAGAGAGAGAGAGAGATGAGAGAGAGAGAGAGGAGAGAGAGAGAGAGAGAGAGAGAGAGAGAGAGAGAAGAGAGAGAGAGACGGAAGACAAAAGCAAAGAGAGACAGACGAGAGATACCAGAGAGAGAAAGGGACAGAGTGATAGACAGAGAGAAATGAGAAGGAGGGAGACAGGGGCAGAGAGATAGACAGATACAGGGACAGAGAGACAGAGACAGAATAAAGAGACAGAGAGAGACAGAGACAGAGAGAGAGAAACAGAGACAGAGAAGAGAAAGGGACTTTTGAGGAGAGATAGATGATTTTTGAGAGAAAGGAGAGAGAGAGAGAGAGGAGAGAGAGCGACGAGAGGGGGAGGAGGAGGGATGGGGATGAGGAGGAGAGAGGGATTTTGAGAGAAAATAATATGATTTTGAGCGAGAGGAGTGGGTAGGAGAGAGAGAGAGAGTTTAGAGAGAGAGAGAGAAGAGAGAGGGGAGAGAGAGAGAGAAGGAGAGAGAGAAAGTCCTGTCTTTCCAGGGAGAAATGGCACAAGAGAGAGAGAGACGGAGACAGAGAGAGAAAGAGACAGAGACAGAGAGAGAGACTGAGAGACAGAGACAGACTAAACGAAAAAGAGAAAAAGGGAAGAGAAACAAAAAGAGTTCTCTCTGACCATCTATAATAAGGTTGTGAGAAGAGAGAAGAAGAAGAAGGGATAAGAGAGGTCTTGTGTACTTTAAGAAGGAGTAATGTGTGTCTGGGGAGAGGAAGAAAAGAATGTATATGTGTGCCCACCAAGTTAATCATAAACGCCACAATGATTTCGTACCTCGTGACTCGAGTCGTGCACTCTAACATACTTGTGTATCAAATATATTGTTCCATGCCAGAATAGAAGAGAGAGAGATGAATAAAAGGAGGAGGAGGAGGTGGAGAAGGAGGAGGAGGAGGGAAGAGAAGAGAAGAAGAAGAAGAAAGAAGAAGAGAGAAGAGAGGAAGAGAAGAAGGAGGAGAAGAGAGAAGAAGAAGAAGAAGAAGAAGAAGAAGAGAAGAAGAGAAGGAAGAGAAGAAGAAGAAGAAGGAAGAAAGAAGAATGAAAGAAGAATGCAAGAAGAAGAAGCAAGAAGAAGAATGCAGAAGAATGCAAAGAGAATGCAAAAGACATGCAAAAGAAGATGCAAAAAGAAAGAATGCAAAGAAGAAGCAAAGAAGAAGAAGAAGAAGAATGCAGACAATGCAAAAGAATGCAAAGAAAGAAGAAGAAGAAGAAGAGAAGAAGAGAAGAGAAGAGAGAGGAGAGGAGGAGGAGGAGAACTTGTATAGCGCTGAATCTTGTCAAGCGAAAAAAAATCAAAGCGCTTCCATTCATAACATTTACACGCGTGCAACGGTTCACAAAAGATTAACAGATTTGGGATTCACACACACACACACACACACACACACCCCACACACACACACACACACACACACACACACACACACACACACAACATACACACACACATACACAACAAAACATACACACACACCACACACACACACAACACACACCCCAACACACACACACACACACACACACACACACACACACACACACACAAATACACATCTACACATCCACCAAGCAGTGTGGTGAAGATGTAGATGTGTATTGAAAGCAGTAATGTTCCTGCATCATATGTCCTTCATAGATTCCAAATCCTCTATTGTATAAATGCAAAATGATTATGGTCACGTTTTCGATGTCTTTAATCGATTCCAAGCCCTTAAATCATATAAATAATTATTTTTAAAAATTATAGTCACGTTCATTGCAAAATATAGCCACGTTCATAAATTTTCCACCAAAAATTTTCCCCTCAAATCCTTTAGTAAAATTATCATATAAATAACAAAATATAGCACGTTCAAAATTGCCTCCTTTAGATTCTAAACCCTTTATCATAGAAATATTACAAAATGTAGCCACGTTTATTGCAAATTATACCCACGTTCATTGGCCAAATTTTTGCCACAATTTATTGCAAAATATAGCCACGTTCAAAATGTCCTTTAGATTCTAAACCCTTTATCATGTAAACATTACAAAATATAGCCACGTTTATTGCAAAATATAGTCACGTTCATTGCAAAATATAGCCACGTTCATAATGTCATTTAGATTCTAAACCCGTTATCATATAAATATTACAAAATATAGCCACGTTCATAATGTCCTTCATATTCTAAAACCCTCTATCGTGTAAATGCAAAATATATTCATGTTCATGATGTCCTATAGATTCTTAACCCTCTATCGTGTAAATGCAAAATATAGTCATGTTCATGATTTCGTTTAGATTCTAAACCTTCTTTCGTATAGATGCAAAATATAGTCATGTTCATGATGTCCTTTAAATCCTAAACCCTCTATCGTGTAAATGCAAAATATAGTCATGTTCATGATGTCTTTAGATTCTAAACCCTCTATCGTGTAAATGCAAAATATAGTCATGTTCATGATGTCCTTTAGATGCTAAACCCTTTATATGCAAATACAAAATATAGTCATGTTCATGATGTCCTTTATAGATTCCAGACCCTTTCCAAATAACAGTTGAGGGGATGATCTTAAAGTGGCTGGTAAGAAAACTGTTGTGGTTACAATCCTATATATAGATTCGTGTATACCCATATTCGAGACAATGTTAATATTTCGAGCAATGGACACAAGCAACTGTTTCTTCGTCTACACTGTTTTACATCCTTTCATTATGATTACGATCATCATCATGATCATGATCATCATCTTCTTCTTTGCAATCTTCTCTTCTTTGCATTCATCATCATCATCATCATCATCATCATCATCATCATCATCATCATCATATCATCATTATCTACATCAACTTCTTCTTCTTCTCATTTATCATCTTCACCACCACCATCATCATTATCATCATCAGCAGCAGCAGCATTTCCCCATCTTCTTCATCATCCATCATCATCATCATCATCATCACCCACCACCACCACGTCACAAACCACCAACACCACATCGTCGTCACCTATCATCACCATCACCGCTCGTCACCATCATATCATCATTACACCATCCTCATCTCCTCCTCATCATCATCATCATCATCATTGTCGTCATCATTATCATCCACATCAGTATCTCCTTTTTTTCTTTTTTCATCATCAGCAGCAGCAACAAGCAGCCTCCTCCTCCTCCTCCTCATCTTCCTCCTTTATCATCATCATCATCATCATCATCATATATCATCAACTTTTTTTTTTAGCAAATACTAGTTGAAAACAAATGTCTATAAATCACCTCGATGTGACTAGACTCTAAACCAAAAAAGGAACAAGAGTAGGAAATAGAAGAATGTGATGTGTTGCATACAACGGGAGACACGAATATGCACACGATTATTATCGAACACGTAAGATCATACATTTAAGCTGTTTATATTGAAGTAAGACGCTCATGCGTTTTAAAAGAGACCATACAACTGAGCAGTATGTATAAAAAAAATTATAATTATGGCTTACCTAGCATTCTGTAAAAGAAACCAAAAAAATGCCAGACAGCATTTGCAGCGGCACGAAAGACTGATGCGGGTTGTGTCTCTTCTCAAATCTGTTACAATCGGATAAAGGGAAACAGTCTTACAGCCGCATGGAACCGTAGGCTGACAATTTCACCAAGTTAGGGTTGATTTTATTTTGTCTAGTTTTTGTGTTTTTTATCTTTATTTTGTTTTATTGAGTTGTTGGGTTTTTTTTAATATATATCTGTCTTTTGTGTCTGTCTGGTTGTGGGTCTGTCGTTGTGTTTGTCTGTCTGTCTGGCTGGCTGGCTGGCTGGTTGCCTGACAGGCTAGCTAATTAAATGGTAAAATAATTGGGTTTTCCTCTTCTCTCGTTTCCTGTCTGCGTTTAGCTGTGTGTGTGTCTGTATTCTGTTTATGTGTGTGTGTATGTGTGTGTGTGTGTGTGTGTGTGTGTGTGTGTGTGTGTGTGTGTGTGTGTGTGTGTGTGTGTGTGTGTGTGTGTGTGTGTGTGTGTGTGTGTGTGTACCTCACTGATTCTCTCTTTTTTTCACAGAGAGATAGATAGATAGATAGGTAGATAGATAGATACATACATACATACATACATACATAGATACATAGAGAGATACATAGAGAGATACATAGAGAGATAGAGAGATAGATAGAGAGATAGAGAGAGAGAGATATATAGATAGATAGATAGATAGATAGATAGATAGATAGATAGATAGATAGATAGATAGATAGATAGATAGATAGATAGGCGTCCGCACACACTTACAAACACACATACACATACACACATGCATACACAAATACATTCACATACGCGCACACACATACACACGCGCACACGAACACACACACACACACACACACACACACACACACACACACACACACAGAAAAAAACAACCACACAATCATTCACCAGCTTCCAATGTGGCCATGTAATCATATACCCCAGTAGGGAGTACGATATATCAAAACAAACAAAAGAAAACACACACACACACACACACACACACACACACAAATGACAGAATTTAGGAAAAAATCAACAACGAAAGCAAACACCTACCTCTACATTCTCAAAAGTATCTCAACATAATCTCTGAATTCTCTTCACTTCTCTTCCCCCCTGGTGCGCGCATGAGACTATAAACCATTATCCTCGATATAAAAATAAATAAATAAATAAATAAATAATAAATAAATCATAAATAAATAAATAAATAAATGTTGTCATCATCAGTGCCGACTTCATTCCCTCCAAAAGTCCTTCGGACGAGACTATAAACCTAGGTCCCCGTGTGCGAACGCGCGCAGAATATCTTTGCGCACACGTTAAAACCCGTTCCGCTTTTCGGAAGAGTTAGGCCATTGCGTGCTGGTGGGAAGGGATGACAAAATTTACACAACTGCATACACACGGGAACTGAATGTAAAAAAAAAAAAAGTACATATGCGCATAATCCTCGAAACAAAAGAAAAAAACGAAAGAAAAGGGGCAGATAGAATTGAAATGCCGCTTCACCCCCGCCCCCCCACCCCCCCCCCCACCCCCCACACCACCACCACATAATATAGCGTTTGTTGCACGTTGTTATGCTTGTCATGCGATACATAGAATGATATAGCAGTAGCAGCCGTTAGTATTGAGAATGATTCTTATGAAAAACTGAGTAGGGAGTGTGGTTTTGACAATAAGGTGGGTGGAGGTAGGGTTGGGTTTGTGGGTGGGTGAGTGGGTGAGGAAGAGGGGATGGGGGGGTAGATTGTGTGTGTGTGGTGTGTGTGTGTGTGTGTGTGTGTGTGTGTGTGTGAGGAGAGAGAGCGAGCTTGTGTGTGTGTGTGTGTGTGTTGTGTGTGTGTGTGTGTGTGGGTGGTGTGTGTGGTGTTGTGTGTGTGTGTGTGTGTGTGTGTGTGAGAGAGAGAGAGAGAGAGGAGCGAGCTGTGTGTGTGTGTGTGTGTGTGGTGTGTGTGTGTGTGTGTGTGTGTGTTGTGTGTGTGTGAGAGAGAGAGAGAGAGATTTGTGTGTGTTTGTGTGTGTGTGTGTGTGGTGTGTGTGTGTGTAGAGAGAGAGAGAGAGAGAGAGAGAGAGAGAGAGAGAGAGAGAGAGGAGAGAGAGAGGGAGAGATATGATGGTGTGTTTTTTTTATATCGAGATTAATGGAATAAGCACTTATGTGCTTTTTTTTATCCAGTCTCCGTGTGTATGCGGTTTTGTAAATTTTGTCATCCCTTCCCACCAGCACGCAATGGCCTAACTCTTCCGAAAAGCGGAACAGGATTTAACGTGTGCGCAAGATGTTGTGCATGCGTTCGCACACGGGGCCTCCAACAGAGGAAAATATCCCCTTGAACGGGATTGGAACCCGGGTCAGCAGATCACGAGCGCGATGCGCGTGCTGTAACCAACCAGGCTGTTCCTTTGTCCCTGTGCAATATAGATTCTGATGTCTCCAAATACCCTGAGTGTTTGCAGATTGCTAACGCTTCATCTTTCAGAAACCACACGAGGGTTTAAAAAATAATAATAAAATAAGAATAACTACGAAAAAAAAACATAAAAGAAGGGGAGGGAGGGAGGGGTAAAATCGATTTTTTAAATTTATTTATTTTTATTTTTTATTATTTTTTTTTGGTTACACTTGGGTTGTATCTGTTTTGAATAACTAGAGTTGGATTGGGTTGGTTTTGGGGGGTGGTTGGAATTTGGGTTTTGGTTGGGGTTTTGGTTTGGTTTTGGGTTTGGATCGTGCTTTTGTTTTGGGGTTGGTTTTGTTTCGTTGTGGTTTTGGGTTGGTTTGGGGGTGTTTGGGTTTGGTTTTGGGTTGGTTTGGGTTTGGGTTGGGTTTGATTTACGTTTGGCTTGGGCTTGGTTTGGGGTTGGTTTGGGTTTGATTTTGGTAGGGTTTGGTTTTGAAGTGGTTTGGGTTTGGTTTGGTTCAGTTAAGTTTTGGTCAGGTTTTTGGTTTGATTATACTTTTAGTTTAGTTTTGGTTTGGTTTGAGGATGGTTTGGTTTGGTTTTGGCTTGGTATGATCTGATTTTGGTTTGGTTTGATTTGGTTTGGCTTTGTTTGATTTAGTTTAGCTTGGTCTTGTCTGGTTTGGTTTGGTTTTGGTTCTGTACGATTTGGTTAAGTCTGGTTTTGTTTAGGGGTTTTTTTCTTTACTCAGCTGTATAAACCAAAGGGATGAAAGAGTTCAGCGTTAGAGCTAGCTAAAATAATCCGGGGATCGATGGTTTTATCCTCCGCAGACTTTCCATTAGCGAGGATTGATTCCTTCCCTGTTCTTCCCATGAGCGCTAATGCATAACTGCAGATTGTATTGAATAAAGAGAAGAGAAAAAGGTTTGTAAACTGTCTTCGACAGAATGGTTCCAACTGGTTTCCATTTGAAATATCTGTTATTATGGTTAGTTTGTTTGTAGTTTGAAGTGTTTGTTTGTTTGTTTGTTTTTTACGGAGCGAGTGCATTTAATTCCACCAAAGCTTTCGATAATATTTTTGTTTGGTTTTGGGGTAGTAATTTTCGTAAATGCGAACGAGGTTTTTTTTAAATGTAATAAAAACCATTTCCTTCCTTTCCGTCTTTTATTGATTTGTAAAGTGTTTGTTTGTTTTTATAGGTCTTTTGTAATTATTTGATTAATGTTTCGGTTTTAGAAGTTTTTTAGTTTCTTTCTTGCTTTTTCTCTTTAGTGGATTCGGTGATACCGACGTGTGGGGTAGGATCATAAGGATTACTCCCTCCCAATCATTTTGTTATCACTGAGGTAACTGTGCCGAGTGCTATAGTACCGCGGATGCGATAACAACCTTCTAATCTACAGCTCTCAAAGCTACCGGGTTCAAATCTAGGCTGTGCCCGATGAAATACAAGTAGGCTACTTTCTTCTTCTTTTTTTACATTAAAAGGTAAAGCTGTTCCCACAACCTATGATTTCGTTAGGGGAGTGAGGCGTCAGAGACCTCAGCTTTTCCAGGGGCCAGCATGTTGAGGGCGGCGCCCATCTTTCTCTTTCTCGCTGCTTTACCTTCCCTGATCCTAAAGAGAGCAGGTTACCCA
>CM054156.1:55606520-55619020 GCA_028751875.1 Rapana venosa
CAAATATAATGTGTACGAGACGGAAAGACAGAGAGACAGACAAACAGACACATGGGCATACAACAATGCACAACAAATGAATATGTTTGCGCCCGCGCGTGCGCACACACACACACACACACACACACACACACACACACACCTCACACACACTCACACTCCTTCGGATGAGACTATAAACCGAACATCTTGCGCACACGTTAAATCCTGTTCCGCTTTTCGTAAGAGTAGGCCATTGTGTGCCGGTGGGAACAGATGACAGAATTTACAAAACCGCATACACACGGGGACTAGATGTAAAAAAGCAATAAGTGCTTATTCCATTATCCTCGATATAAAGGAATAAAATAAATAAATAAATAAATAATAAATAAATTAAAAAAACATATATACATATGTACGTATATACATACATACAAACATACACACACACTCACACACACATACACACACACTCACAAACACACATACATACATCCATACATACATACATACACACGCGCGCGTGCGAACGTACAGAGTATCCTGCGCACACGTTAAAACCCGTTCCGCTATTCGGAAGAGTAAGCCATTGTGTGCCGGTGGGAACGGATGACAAGATTTACAAAACTGCATACATACTGGGACTCGATGTCAAAAAAGCCACTTGAGTGCTTATTCCATTATCCTCGAATTAAAAGAATAAAATTAAAAAGAAAAAAATCGCAACACCACACACACACACACACACACACATACACGCGCGCGCACGCGCACGCACACCCACACAAGATTCAAGATTTATATCCTTTCACCCCTTTTGGGGTAAGGAAGATTACAAACAAACTGAACAGGAGAATAAACCTAACAGCAATAACACCACAAAAAAATATATATAATACTAACAGTAACTGAAAAAGCAAGAGTTGATCGCCTAATGATAACCAAACAATATTAATGACTCCATACTATTTTTACACATACACACACCTACACACACACACCTACACACACACCTAAAACACACACGCACACACACACACACACACCTACCACACACACACACGCACACACACACCACACACACACACACACACACACACACCACACACCTACACACACACACACACACACACACACACACACATTACCTTTCCCGTTGTTTGAAAATGTTTCCCGTGGCCATTTTGCTCCGAAAGTGGCGAATCCAGGATGATAAATCTTCTCCACACAAATTGGACAATATCAAAAACAGAATCACCGCAATAACAAATACCACACCCGCCAGTATATAACACAACACCCTCCAGTCATCTTTAATATTTTTTTTTTCAAAACCAACCAACACACACACACCAACACCCAAAAAAAAAATACCGCCACGCACACACGTATTTTACAAAACACGCTTTTCACACAAAGAAGAAATCCAAATTTTCAACAACAAAAAAACAGAGAAAGAAAAAAACCCATTAACTCTGGAACTTTTACATAATAAAAAAACAACACCAATCATCACATTGTTGAATCAGTTCACACTGTTTCTTTCTTCCCTCCAGAAAAAAAATCTCGAAGTTTTTCACCACCAACACACAAAAAATAATAATTAACGAACACACTTTTTTAGAAGAAAAAAAATGGTTACAGTTTTGAAAATCGAAAAACACTTTCAGCACGAATCATTGTGAAGTTTATATTTATATACACATATATATATTATATTTGGTCTACATATTTCAGAATCAATCGGTTTGTAAGAGCTAAGAGCAGTGGGAGAGCGACGAAGCATCGCTCTAGAAAAATCTACACTATCAGCAAATAGGCCTAGCAGAATTCTGACCATAGCCAGACTCGCTGGGTGCAGTTCTCTCTCTCTCTCTCTCTCTCTCTCGCTCTCTCTTCTCGCTCTCTCTCTCTCTCTCTCTCGCTCTCTCTCCACGGTGTCAGAGGACAGGCTTTCCCACCCCCTACTTGCATCTCTCCCCCTGCGGTAATTTTTTTTTTTTGCTTTCCCCGGGGGCTAAAATGTAAATAAATAAATAAATAATTTAAAAGGTTGGCTTGCATCGTTAGTCGGTTTTTTATTGCTGGTGGTGGTGGTGGTTTGTTTGAGGGGGATGATGATGATGATGATGTTGTTGTTGTTGTTGCTGTTGATGGTGTTTTTAAAGATGGCGTTGTTGCTGTCGTTGGAGGAGGAGCATGTTACTGTGTTGTTGTTGTTGTTGTTGTTGTTGTTGTTGATGATGTTGTTGTTGATGATGATGATGATGACGACGACGATGATGATGACGATGATGATAACGACGACCATAGTTTTTTTTAAATGATGATGTTTTTGCTATTGCTGTTGTTGTTGTTGTTTACGGAAAAGGAAGAAAAAGTAGCCGTTGTTGTTAATGATGTTATTGTTAGTGGTGCTGTTGTTACTAGGTGGATTTATGTTGGTTTTTGTTTTCTTTAGATATTTTGTTTAAATAAAAAGGTTATTAGTTCAATGTAGCACCCATACATGAAATGAGTACTTATATTCTTGCTCTTGTTGTTGTTGCTGCTATTGCTGTTGTTGTTGTTGTTGTTGTTTTGTTTTGTTTTATTTGTAGCTAGTTTTACTGTTGTTGGTTGGGTTTGTTGTGTTTGGGGAGGGGGGGGGGGGGGTTGAGGGGGGGGGGGTAGTGGTGAGGGTATGTGTAGTGCTGCTTTTGCTGTTGTCATTGTTGTTGCTTTGTTGTTTTGTTGCTGTTGTGGTTGTTGCTGTTGTTGCTGTTTTAGTGGGTGAGGGTGGGGAAAGCGTTGCTTTTGTTTTTGTTGTCGTTGTTGTTGTTTTATTGTTGCTGTTGTTGTTGTTGTTTCAGTGGTGAGGGTGGGGGAAGCGTTGCTTTTGTTATCGTTGTTGTTTGTTGTTGTTGTCGCTATTGCGGTTAATGTTGTTCCTTTATTTCTAGTTGGTCTTTGCTGTTGATTTTGTTGATGGCAGTGGTGAGGCTGAGGATGCTGTTGTTTTTGCTCTTGTTGCATTGTTGCGGTTGTTGTTGTTGTTTTGTGTCCAGTTGCTTTTTGATGTCGTATTTGTTGGTGGTAGTGGTGAGGGTGGGTGGGGTGCTTTTGCAGGTGTTAAGAGAGAGAGAGAGACAGAGACAGAGACAGACAGGCAGGCAGACACAGACAGAGACAGAGAAGACAGACACAGACAGACATACAGATGGAGAAATAGAGAGAGGAGAGAGAAGAGAGAGAGAGAGAGAGAGAGAGAGAGAGACATACAGACAGACAGACAGACAGAAAAAGACAGACAGACAGAAAGAGAGATAGAGAGACAGAGATAGAAGGGGTGCTTTTGCAGCTGTTAAGAGCGAGAGACAGAGACAGACAGGCAGGCAGACAGAGAGACAGAGAAGACAGACAGAGAAAGACATACAGAAAGAGAGGTAGAGAGACAAAGACAGACAGACAGAAAAAGAGAGAGACAAACAGACAGACAGACAGACAGACAAACACAAACAGACGCAGACAGACAGACAGACAGACAGACAGACAAAGATAGAAGCTATACAAACATTGTCCAAGTCAGGTTAAGGTTAAAACAGACATTAATAAGAAGATCAGAGGGCCGTTTAACACACAATGTGGTTTTCATTTTGCAATCTCATCATGTACACACCGTGTCAGTACAGTGACGGCTGTGGTGAAGAGAGGGGAGGGGGGGGGGGTGAGGAGGGGAGGTGAGGGATGGGTGGGGGGGGGGGGGGGGTTGTGGAGCGGGGCTTGATCGTGATCTGATTAATACATGTACGTATTGGAATGAACACACACACACACACACACAAGGCACGCACGCACGCGCGCGCACGCACACGCAAGGCACGCACACGCGCGCGCACACACATACACACGCTTGCGCGCACACGCGCGCGCACACGCGCGCGCACACGCATACACACACCTACGCACGCGTGCGCAGACGTAGGAGCATACAAACACTCGCACGAACACAGAAAAAGATATAAGAAATTTATTCTTAGATAGATGGCTTGATGAAGAAAAAAAAGCAAATGCATTGCTTATCCAATGTAGGTACTATCCGAAATAAAAGTTTGACTTGACTTGACTTGACAAACACACACACACACACACACACACACACCACACACACACACACACACACACACACACACACACACACACACACACAAACACACACACACACACAAATGAGTGCTCATCACTTTTCAAAACTAAATTTTGTTAATGAGTGTGTTATCATCATCATCATCATCATCATCATCATCATAATAATAATAATAATAATAATAATAATAATAATGATATCATATAGCCTCAATAGTGAAACAAATCTGCAAAATATCTTTCAAGCAAAACACACACACACACACACACACACACACACACACACACACACACCACAAAAGAATTATTCAAATGAAGTAATACTTGATCTCTTAGCTATATTATAACATTTCTTTGTTTTACGTTTGTTTCGTTTGTTAATTTGCTTGTTTCCTTGTTTGTTTGCTTGTTTGTTTGCTCGTTTGTTTCTTCGTAAAGACCTCGCGTAAAGTCAATGATCATTGTAACACTTTGCCAGCGCAACCATATCTTTTTTCTTTTTCTTTTTTCTTGCACCAAGGTTGCAAGTTAAGTTAGTCTACTTACTTCACACCATGTGATTTTTGTTCTGTTAAACTTTATTTCACATTCACATCGGAATAACATTAACTCCTTTCGCTGTTTTGTAAACATGTACTGTTCCCTTATGAAACGAAGAAACAGAACACAGGAATCTTCAGTCTTCTTGTTCTTGTTCTTCTTCTTCTTCTTCTTCTTCTTCTTCTTCTTCTTCTTCATCGAACGCTCAGACAGCTACTCTTGCTATCTGTCATATCATATAAACGAAAAATGCGTTACGCTGCCGTTAAGCGCCTGACAAGTTGGGCCCAGCGCAACCGACTTCGGCATGGGAGAAAACTGTAATTTTTTAAGTCATTCTAAAAAAAACAACTTGGGGGTAGGGGTCGGTTAGGAGAATGGACCAAGAATTCAGAAAACAGACAGGAAGGAGGGTGACATGAAGTAAAAGGAAGGAGAAAGAAACAAAAAGAGAGGGATAGAAAAGAGGGAACTCCTAGCACAGAATTTTCAGGTGGGGGATGTTATTTATACTGATAGCCCCCTCCCCCCCTCCCCCTCCCCCCCCCCCCTCCTTCTTCCTCCCCCCCCCCCCTCCTCCTCCCCACACTGGGAGAATTTATCATCTTTTCAAAACGTCTTTTTAACGCAACCGGGTGCTATTTGTTTTCTATTTTTGGAAGCCCAAACGCACCAACTCCACGGGGGAAAAAAACATTACAAAAGAAAACTGATCTGCCTTTTAAGCTGTATAATTGTTTTCTCTCAAATGTCCGCATACAGACAAGGCGTTGCGCTTTGCACTAGTAGCACACACACACAAAAACCAAAACGATTTTAGATCAGTTTTCAAGTCTACCTAGATAGGCAGTCACTGTGTGCAGAACACTTCGCGTAGAAGAAGAAGAAGAAGAAGTAGGAGAAGAAGAAGAAGTAGAAGAAGAAGAAGAAGAAGAAGAAGAAGAAGAAGAAGAAGAAGAAGAAGAAGAAGAAGAAGAAGAAGAAGAAGAAGAAGAAGAACAACAACAACAACAAAACAACAACAAGAATAAGAATAAGAACAAGAACAAGAAGAACAAGAACAAGAACAAGAAGAGAAGAAGAAGAAGAAGAACAACAACAACAACAAGAATAAGAATAAGAACAAGAACAAGAAGAACAAGAACAAGAACAAGAAGAGAAGAAGAAGAACAACAATAACAAGAAGGAGGAGATGGAGGAGGGAGAGGAGGAGGAGGCGGAGGAGGAGGAGGAGGTGGAGGAGGAGGAGGAGGAGGAGGAGGAGGAAGAAGAAGAAGAAGAAGAAGAAGAAGAAGAAGAAGAAGAAGAAGAGAAGAAGAAGAAAGAAGAAGAAGAAGAAGAAGAAGAAGAAGAAGAAGAAGAAGAAGAAGAAGAAAGAAGAAGAAGAAGAAGAAGAAGAAGAGAAGAAGAAGAAGAAGAAGAAGAAGAGAAGAAGAAGAAGAAGAAGAACAAAAAACAACAACAACAACAACAACAACAACAACAACAACAACTACAACAAAAAACAAGAAGAACAAGAAGAACAAGAAGAAGAACAACAACAACAAGAAAGAAGAGGAGGAGGAGGGGGGGATGAGGAGGTGGGGGAGCAGAAGAAGAACAAGAAGAACAAGAACAAGAAGAAGAACAACAAGAACAAGAAGAAGAACAAGAACAAGAACTTGGCGAGAAATTTGTAAAAGAAAAAGAAAAAAGGGAGAAAAAGGGAGGAGAAAATACTCAAGTGCTAGGCCAAACAAATTTTCGGTTTCCCTTAAAAAAAGAAGATAAATAGATAGATAGATAGATAGATAGATAGATAGATAGATATAGATAGATAGATAGATAGATAGATAGATAGATAGATAGATAGATAGATAGATAGATAGATAGATAGATGGTTTTATCTTAAAGCCCTCTGGAGACTAAAATATTTTGGCCAGATGAGAATGATGCCTAAATACACCAATGTGCAGTTTTGTTTTTGTTGTTTTCATTTTGACATCTGTTCTTTCTGGCAGGAATGGCCTAATCTTCCGAAAGGCAGAATGGGTCTTAACGGGCGCGCAAGATATTGTGCGTGCATTCGCACACTCAGGCAAAGGTCTTTGCGAAAAGTGGGTGGCAGGGGAGGAGGGGGATGCAGGGGTGCAGTAGTGCGGTGGATTAGTACTGATGTTAACTCCAGGGGGGGCGAATTCCCTATAAAAGGGGCATCTCGATGGTGGCTCGAACCAGGGTTCGATCCCCGGGCCGTGAGATCGTGAGCACAATGCTTTGACCACTAGGCTATTCCGTCCCGCCCCCCCCCCCCCCAACCCATTTCCCCATGCCCAGTAAAATCATAAGAGATCCGTATTCTTCAATGCAAAACAATGGACATACATGACAAGAACAAGCCTGTATCAGTGTGGAGGGGGGGGGAGGGCGGGAGGGGAGGTGAGAGAGAGAGACAGACAAACAGACAGAGAGACAGATAGACAGGAGGAAGGTGGCAGGATGGTTAAGACGTTCGCCTGCCAACAAGTAAACCGTGAGGTTGTGGGTTCGATTCCCAGCCTCCTTGCCCTTTCTTCCCAGTTTGACGAAAAAATGGAACTGAATCTCAAAGTCCTTCGGATGAGACTATAAACCGAGGCCCCGTGTGCGAACGCTCGCAGAACATCTTGCGCACACGTTAAATCCTGTTCCGCTTTTCGTAAGAGTAGGCCATTGTGTGCCGGTGGGAACAGATGACAAAATTTACAAAACCGCAAACACACAGGGACTGAATGTAAAAAAGCACACGAGTGCTTATTCCATTATCCTCGATATAAAAGAATAAATAAATAAATAAATAAAGAGACAAACAGATCGATTCAGAGAGACACAGACAGACAAAGACAGACGGAGAGAGACAGAGACAGAGAGAGACACACACACAGACAGACAGACAGACAGAGACACAGACGCTTTGACGCTTTGACGCTTTGACCAATTTATTGTCATTGCCCAAAGTGGCCTATTGACAAGGGGGGTTATACACGACTTTCTTTTGTAAATACAAATAAATACAAGAAAAATCACATGATGCATTTAACGTAATGAAAACCAAAAAACCAAAAATGAGCTCTTATGAACGGATACGACTTTAAGCTGTGACGTAAACTCAGTTTCAAAATGAACACAAAGTAATAACAAGGATGAACAATAAGAACCAATAAGCAATAACTAAAATAATGAAAAGAACATTCTAGAATGCTATATTAGACCATCCATTGACATTGCATGTGAAATTTTCAAAAAATATTCTTGCTGGAGACTACAGCGTAATTATAAATGTTTCTTTATGTGTTTCACAAAATGCTGGAGTTTACATAATATAAATGTTACTTTAGTTTAGTCACAAATGTTAAGCTAATTGGAACTTAGCTGTAATTGTCTTAATTTCAGTGCTTCAGCAATAAACTTTGCAACCGATTTGATCACAATATCATCATCGGACGATAAGATAGAAAAAATATCTTGCATTCGGAAAGCTTCTAGATTGAGAACACCACAGTTTTCACGTATGGAAACATATGATTGACAATGAAACAGGAAATGCACTTCATCATCAAGAATATGACCACACATAGGGCATGGGAACTGTGTGGACGTCTCAGGTTGAAACCATCTTTTGTTTGCATTGAAGCCGAGTGTTCTTAGTCGAAATCTTGCATAAATTAGTCGATGCCATTTGTCAGTGACTATTCGAAGATACTTTTCAGCTTGAAAAGCACACTTAAACGAAAAAAACCAGCAGTATTTATCTTTACTTTCCATGTCCGAGTGCCAATTTTGTTTAAATGAACAAATGAGTCTGTCTTTCAATTCAGAAATAAACCCATGCTCGCTACATACTTCCTGAAACAACCACACGATTCCAAAACCATGTTCTGATAAAAACTTTTTAACTTGATATGCCCAATTCTTCTTACCCAGCTCCATTTGTATAACCATCATGTCATAAGACTGCCTACATAAACGTGACCCTGGAAGTTTCAGTAGTTTTAGCCAGTATTTAATACACTTAACAGACGTTCTGATGTTTAAAGGATATCTTCCCGTTTCTCCATATAGTACAGTATTTGACGAATGGATTGGGACATTTAAGAAACGTTTGATAGCATATGTATGTATTTTTTCTATTTGTGGATTAACAGTAAGTCCCCATATTTCAGATGCATATGTAAGTAAAGGTTCTATTTGAACATCAAACAATTTCCAAAATAAAGAACAATCTACTGAATTCAGCTTTCGTAACGTTTTTAAGATTTCGATTACACCGTTTTTCCCTTTCCTGCAACATTCACGCCATGCAACATTCAAACTTAGCTTCGTTGAAAATGTCATCCCTAGGTACTTATAAGAATTCACGACTTTCACTTCAGCATTTCCATAAAACCATTTTTCACGCACTGAGACAGAGAGAGAGAGAGAGAGAGAAGAGAGAGAGAGAGAGAGAGAGAGAGAGAGAGAGAGAGAGAGAGAGAGAGAGAGAGAGAGAGAGAGAACACACACACACACACACACACACACACAAAGACACAGAGAGAGATAGAGAATCCTAATTGGACAAGACAAGTGTCACATCACGTCTGTGTTGTTGTCAGCCTTATCAGCCAAAGAAAAAAAACAAGACCCAAAAAAACAAAAACAAACATAAAGACATAATCATCAAACCTATTAAGATTGGTAAAACAAAAAAACCATAAAGACACAATCATCGAACCTATTAAGATAGGTAAATACAAACAAAAAACATAACAAAACGAAATACAAAACAATACTGTTTACATCCACCACAACCGCCACCATCACCACCACCAACCACCACAACCACCACCACCACCACCTCCACCACCACCACCTCCACCACCACCACCACCACCACCACCACCAACCACCACCACCACCACCACCTCCATCACCACCAAAGCAGGGGTAATTGTATTGTGAAAGCCAAAAAAAAAAAGAGCCAGTGTTATTTGTAGAGTTTATAAGTTATTCATGGTCACCTTTAGTGATTATGTAAAAACACACCCCACCCCCACACCCCAGCCCCGATGAGTGCTAGAGTGTTGTTGTTGTCGTTGTTGTTCTGTTGTGTTGATTTCCTGGATTACATTACGATGTTAACAACTTTCAGTGTTGATAGCTTTTGTTTGCTTGGCTGGCTGGCTATTTATTTGTTTGTTGTTGTTCTTTATTTATTCATTATACCACTTTTAAGTCACAGCAGATTTCTCTGCGTGAAATTCCGGCTGCTCTCTCTCCCTCGGGGAGAGCGCGTTGCCACAAGAGCAGCGCCACCCATTATTTTTTTTTTCTGTCTGCAACTATATTTGTTTCCCTATCAGAGTAGCTTTTTTTTTATCTTACATAATTTTGCCAAGGACAACTCTCTTGTTGCCGTGGGTTCTTTTACGTGTGCTAAATTATTATGTGTAAACACACGGGACCTCGGTTTATCGTCTCATCCGAAGGACTAGCACCCAGACCACCACTCATGATATAATGGATGGGGGGGGGGGGGGGGGGGGGAGGTTTCAGGTCCAAACGGGATTCGAACCACAGCACACTTCCGACCCGGACTTTTCGCTTTCTAGACAGGTTCGTTACCTCTAGACCACCGTTTGGTTTGGTTTGTATGTGGATTTTTGTTTTTAGTGGAGGGGGGGCGGAGGGGGGGGGGGGATAGGGTTGTACGGTTACGTCACACGAACATATGGACTGGCCAAGACTGTCCTACAGCAAACAGTTCAGGGTTTTTATTTTTTATTTTATTCTTTTATATCGAGGATAACGGGATAAGCACGTTTGTGCTTTTTTTTTTTTTTTACATCCAGTCCTCGTGTGTATGCGACTTTGTACATTTTTGTCATCTGTTCCCACCGGCACACAATGGCCTACTCTTACGAAAAGCGGAACAGGATTTTAACGTGTGCGCAAGATGTTCTGCTGCGTGCGTTCGCACACGGGGACCTCGGTTTATAGTCTCATCCGAAGGACTTTTGGGGAGAGTGGAGTCGGCACTGATGTTAACTCCAGGGGAAAATATCCCCTTGAACGGGAATCGAACCCGGGTCGTCAGATTGCGAGCGCAATGTTCTAACCACTAGGCTAACCCGTCTCCCAAGGGTGGGAGAGGAAGTGGCAGACAACAGAGAAAACGATGGGAAGACAAAAACATCAAGAGAATGGATTGGTAGCCTGGAGTGGATGGACATAATTGTTACGGAAAGCCGAAAACTGCGAGTATCTGGAGGAAGCTGGTAGCAAATTCTTCAGTGACGCCCCCAACGGTCTACTAGAATAATAATTATGGGATAGGTGAAGGTAAATCTATAGGTAGGTGTTGTTTTGCTGTTTGAAGGGGGAGGGAGGGTGTGAATGGTGTCCGTTTGTTTGCTAGCTTTGTTTGTGTCTTGTTTTGTTGTTTGGGGGGAGAGGGGGGGGGGGGGGGGGGGGGGGGGGGGGGAGGTGTCCGTTTTGTTTTGCTGTTGTTGTTGTTTGGGGTTTTTTTGTTTGTTGGGGTGTCCGTTTTGTTTAGTTTTTGTTGTTGTTTCTTTGTTTGTTGGGGTGTCCGTTTTGTTTTGTTGTTGTTGTTGTTGTTTCTTTTGTTTGTTGGGGTGTCCGTTTTGTTTTGTTGTTGTTTGTTGTTGTTTGTTGGGGTGTCCGTTTTGTTTTGTTGTTGTTTGTTTGTTTTTGGGTTGTCCGTTTTGTTTTGTTGTTGTTGTTTGTTTGTTTTTTTGTCTTTTGGGTTGTCCGTTTTGTTTTGTTGTTGTTGTTTCTTTGTTTGTTTGTTGGGGTGTCCGTTTTGCTCTCTTGTTGTTGTTTGTTTTGGGGGGTGGTCCGGTTTTTTTGTTTTTTTGTTTGTTTGTTTTGGGGGGTGTCCGTTTTGTTTTCTTGTTGTTGTTTGTTGTTTGTTTTTTGGGGGTGTCCGTTTTGTTTGTTGTTGTTGCTGTTTGTTTATTTGTTTTTGGGGTGTCCGTTTTGTTTGTTGTTGTTGCTGTTTGTTTATTTGTTTTTGGAGTGTCCGTTTTGTTTTGTTGATTTGAGGTTTTGTTTTGGGGGTGTCCGTTTTGTTTTCTTGTTGTTGTTTGTTGTTTTTTGGGGAGTGTCCGTTTTGTTTTCTTGTTGTTGCTGTTTGTTTATTTGTTTTTGGGAGTGTCCGTTTTGTTTTGTTGATTTGAGGTTTTGTTTTTTGGGGGTGTCCGTTTTGTTTTCTTGTTGTTATTGTTTCTTTGTGGGGGTGTCCGTTTTGTTTTGTTGTTATTGTTTGTTTGTTTTGGGGGGCGTGTCCGTTTTGTTTTTTTGTTGTTTGTTTGTTTGTTTGGGGGGCGTGTCAGTTTTGTTTTGTTGTAATTGGGGTGTCCGTTTGTTTTGTTGTTGTTGTTGTTTGTTTGTTTGTTTGTTGGGGTGTCCGTTTTGTTTTGTTGTTGTTGTTTGTTTGTTTGTTTTTGGGTTGTCCGTTTTGTTTTGTTGTTGTTGTTTTTTTTGTTTTTTTGTCTTTTGGGTTGTCCGTTTTGTTTTGTTATTGTTGTTTCTTTGTTTGTTTTTTTGGGGTGTCCGTTTTGTTTTCTTGTTGTTGCTGTTTGTTTATTTGTTTTTGGGGTGTCCGTTTTGTTTTCTTGTTGTTGTTTGTTTGTTTGTTTTTTGGGGTGTCCGTTTTGTTTGTTGTTGTTGCTGTTTGTTTATTTGTTTTTGGGGTGTCCGTTTTGTTTTGTTGATTTGAGGTTTTGTTTTTTTGGGGGTGTCCGTTTTGTTTTCTTGCTGTTATTGTTTTTTTGTTGGGGGTGTCCGTTTTGTTTTCTTGTTGTTATTGTTTTTTTTGTTGGGGTGTCCGTTTT
>CM054156.1:55624020-55626520 GCA_028751875.1 Rapana venosa
GTGGGAGAGGGACGGCGGGGGACGAAAAAACGGGGTCTGCGGGAGTGGTGGTGGGGGAGAAGGGGGGGTGGTTGAAAATAAACCCCAAGGAAGGACGTTGATGGGGGAAAAGGAGAGAAAAGGGAGGAGAAGGGAAAGGTTAGGGGGGTAGGTCGGAGAAAGGAATGGAAACAAGAAAGACGTGACAGGAGACGAGACAAGAGGAGAGCAGAAACCCGAAGCAGGGAGGGTGGGGAGGGAAAGGCGAGGGCAGACCCCCGAAGGGTTGGGGGTGGGAAAAACCCCAACCGAACCAGGGTCCCCCATGCTGGCCCCGGGGGTTTTTTGGCCGAAGTACATTACCGGGCCGCACCCTTGGAATCCCTTTAAACCAATTGGGGGTTTTTTTTTTAAAACCCCGAACCAGTTGGGAAAAATTGCTGGAGGGCACAAAAAAGGAAAACAGGGGGGTGGAAATTCCGCCCTTCCTATGCATAAGCCAAAGATTTTCCAAGGAACAAGAAAGGGGGTTTGGCTAAAGGGGGGGGGGGGGGGGGGGGGAAAAGGGTGGGGGGGGGTTTTTTGGGGGGGGAAAGGGGGAAAGGGGGGGGGGAAAAAGGGGGGGGGGTGGGTGGGGGGGGGGGGGGTGAGGGGGGGGGGAAAAGGGGGGGGGGGGGGAAAGGGGGAGGAAAATAAAAAAAAAGGGGGAACGACAGGGGGAAAAAAAAAGGGGGGAAAAAGGGGAAAATTCAGGAGGGGGGGGGGGGGGAAAGGTTTGGGGAAATTTTTCCCTGGGGGTTTTTTGGGGGGGGGATGCGGGGAAAGGAGAGAGGGGGGAGGGGAGGGTGGGGGAGGTGGGAGAGACGCCAGGAAACATCTAAGGGGGCAGGGCTGGGGACAGACATCCGCTGGGACCGACGGGTCCGGGCCGAGACAGTAAAGGGCAGAGAGAGGCGATGGAGGGGACGGAGACAGGACGGGAAGGGAAGATAGAAAAGGGAGTTGAAGGGGACCAGAAGGATAGCCAAACAGACGCCCCCGAAGCGACAGAAAGAAACGACCATAAAACAACCCACGCCAAAACTCAACCATTGTAGGTGCAAAAACGGAAACCAAAACCGCCCGGAAAACGAATTTAAAACTTTCCTTTTCGTTCTTTCTTTTTTTTCTTTTCCCTTTTTTTTAAAAAACATTTACCCGGACAATCCATCCTCTGTGAAAACATTAGCTATTCAGACTGTCACAAGAAAGAAAGAAAAACAACAACGCATTTGTGCGTCACAAGCAATGACGTCACAAGCAATGACGTCAAAAGCAATGACGTCAAAAGCAATGACGTCATCAGCCTAGGTAGAGAGGCTGGCGGGATCAGCCGACAAAAGAGTTGTGCAAGGTTTCGTTCCAACACACGTAGACCTGTACGTGTCCTGGTCTCTCCGCTGTAGCGTACAACAATCCCATGTGCGGTTTTCCTTTTTGAAGCCTGGGACAGTTTCACCAGTTCTTCAGGTGGCATGGGTACTTGTTGTGTGGTTGTTTTTGTTTTGATGAACCAGAATGTTTACACTTCTATGCCTTCAAGCGCCTGGGCTTTATCCCAGTTCTTGGTTAATGCCATTGACGCTGGGGGGCAACAGCAAAGTGAGAGGCTGTAGTATGATCAATGGTTTTTGAGTGGAATTCCACTTTACAGCTTAAGTCTTTAGTGATCGACTATGACTCTCTGACTAGGAGGCTTGACTTGCACAGTCCTTAATATGTGCTGCTGCAGCCCAGGGGGTTGTTGGCTTTTGGAGAACATCTCCAACGCTGACTGTCCTTATGCCCTCTTGGCCGAGAGAGTGGGGATGTACTGTGAGCAAGGCATCTCCACTATAATCAAATTTCTGCCCAATTTCCGAAACAGCAGCTGCCTCCTCTGCTGTTTTGGAGGTCATCGTCGAAAACGATGGACAGAAAAAAAGAAGAAAATAAAAGAATGTATACTTAAACATCCTGATCGCACGTAAAAAAAAAAAAGGTAAAGGTGTTCCATAACCTATAAGGTCGTAGGGGAGCGAGGCGTTAGAGACCTCAACTTCTCTAGGGGCCAGCATATTGAGGGCGGCGCCCATCTCCTCTCCCTCGCAGCTTTACCTTCCCTGACCCTAAAGAGGACAAAGTACCCATTTACAGCTGGGGGAACTGTACTGAAGCCAAGGCGCGCAAACGGTCACCCTATCCAAGTGGCATCCACGCTCGACGCTGCTTAACCTTAGCTGGGCGGAAAGCGAGTGCTCTGACCATTGAGCCACCCCGTCCCCACGTACGTAGGCTATAGTTATTCCAGAACAAAGCCATGAGACTCACAGAGCAGGGCTTTTCTCTCTCTCTCTCTGTGATGTCTATAGGATGACTGTACGCACAGACACTTTTCACAAGGCTTTGGTTTCTCTGATTTTGTCTTTCAGAGTTGTCTTAACCACAGACCTGTGAGTCAGAGATAGCAGCATAACGACAGAGAGGAGAGAGAGAGAGAGGT
>CM054156.1:55631520-55632543 GCA_028751875.1 Rapana venosa
CTCTCTCTCTTCTTCTCCTCCTTCCCCCTCTCCCTCTCTCTCTCTCCTCGATATATAGATAAAAAATAGATCGTAAGATAGATAGATAGATAGATAGGGAGATAGGTAATAGAAATATATAGAAGATAGCTGGTAATAGATAGTAGATAGATAGATAGGTAGGTAGATAGAAATAATGATAAAGATAAGAGGAGAGAGAGAGATAGATAGGTTGGTAGGTAGGGGTAATAATAGGAGGTAGGTAGGTAGGGAGGTAGGGAGATAGATAGATAGGTAGGGAGGGAGGTAGAAATAGATGATAATGCTAGAAGATAAAGATAGATAGAAATAGGGAGGTAGGTATTTTGGTAATAGATAGATAGATAATAGATAGGTAGATAGATAGGTAGGTGGTAGTAGTAGTTTGATAGTAGATAGATAGGTAGGTAGGAGGTAGATAGGTAGATGATAAATGATTAATGTAGTAAAAGAAGGTAGATAGATAGAGGGGAGGTGATAGTGATAGGGAGGTAGATAATAGATAGATAGATAGATAATAGATAGAAAGGAGGTAGTAATTTGATTGATGTAGAGATAGATAGAAATGAAAATTGATTTGTAGTAATAGGTAGGTAGGGAGGGAGATGATAATAAAAGATATTGGTATAGAAGACAGATGATAGGGAGGTAGATAGATAGATGGGAGGGAGGGGATAGATAATAGAAGATAATAGATTAAAAATAGGGAGGTAGGTAGGTAATGGTAGATAGATATAAGATAGATATGTAGGTAGAAGATGGTAGATAGATAGATAGGTAGGTAAAGAAGATAGGTAGGGGATAGTGATAATAGATAGGTAGATAATAGAGAATTAGATAATAGAAATAATAGGTAGGTAGGTAGGTAGGTAGTTTGATAATGATAGATAGGAAAATTAGGTAGATAGATGACAGTAGATAGGTAGGTAGAAGATGAAAGGTAGGTGAAAGGGGGAGGTAGGTAATAGAAAAAAATGATATTATGGTAGGGAGATAATAGTAGGA
>CM054156.1:55658043-55660543 GCA_028751875.1 Rapana venosa
CTGTGTTTCTCTTAGCACAGCTTTTTAAAAAATTTTATTTTATTCTTTTAAATCGAGGATAATGGAATAAGCACTTATGTGGGGTTTTTTACATCCAGTCCCAGTGTGCATGCGGTTTTGTAAATTCTTTCATCTGTTCCCACCGGCACACAATGGCCTAACTCTTACGAAAAGCGGAACAGGATTTAACGTGTGCGCAAGATGTTCTGCGTGCGTTCGCACACACGGGGCCTCTGTTTTAAGTCTCATCCGAAGGACTTTTGGGGGAGAGTGGAGTCTGCACTGATGTTAACTCCAGGGGAAAATATCCCCCTCGAACGGGAATCGAACCCGGGTCGTCAGATTGCGAGCGCAATGTTCTAACCACTAGGCTGCTATCCCGCCCAGCTGCGATGGAAAGTTGTGCAACAAACTACCCGATCAATATGGGGGTGGGTTTTTGTTGGGGGTGGTGGTGGGGGGGGGGGGGGGGGTGCGGAGGGGGATGTTATGTTGCTTTATTTTGTTTGTTTGTTTTCATCTTCATGTTTTATGCATCCTTAAATAATTGCTTTCCATGCATCATTCAAAGGGCCAATCAATTTATCTTGTCTAATGTTTAATTTTTTTTTTTGGCGGGGTGGGGGGAGGAGATGATAAAGCATGATTTTTTTTCAAACTGTGGTTGGGAAAGTGGGGTGGGGTGTGGGGGGGGGGGGGGGTGGTGCGTGCTTTCGGTTTTGTTTACAATGTCGAAAGTTGTGCAGAACTGCTAGTGCCATAATCCTACCCGGAATGTATGTGCCCCCAAAAGTTTTCAGCTAAAAGGAAATTTGAGTTCGCAGTAGCAGGTGGGGGCGAAATTATTGCCAGTTAAAATAATATCCTTGGTGAGGGTTTGATATCATGACATGACGTTGATTGCCAGGGCGATCACGGAGGTCTCAATAGGAATGACATTCAGGTTTTACTTCCAAAGCTTGCATGTCATATGTGTCCCCCAAACCTTTCAAAAGCCAGAATCTTTATCACCTCGCCAGAATGTATCATGTGTGTGTGTGTGTGTGTGTGTGTGTGTGTGTGTGTGTGTGTGTGTGTGTGTGTGTGTGGTGTGTTGTGTTGTGTTGTGTTGTGTTGTGTTGTGTGTGTGTGTTGTGCGTTGTTTGTGTGTTCTATGTGTGTAGTAGTTCTTCAGTTTAACGTCCTTCCACTAAACAGTGATATCAGACGGAAAGAGTGTGTGTGTGTGTGTGTGTGTGTGTGTGTGTGTGTGTGTGTGTGTGTGTGTGTGTGTGTGTGTGTGTGTGTGTAAGGGGATGCATATAGCTAATCATTGACAAATAACAAATATTAATAATATAAAGCGTAAAAAAGAACTTTGAAAAGATAGAAATAACAGCTCGAACACTAACTTTTCAATTTCTACAACTAAATAAAATACAATGTACTATAGGTATCTGATAATAGGACAATGAGTTAATGACAATACAATATCTTTCATTAAAGGGGTGTCTTTAAGTATTTGCTCTAAGCAACGGACTGGGAAGACGGGTAAAAAGGTTTTTAGATGTGGACATTGTAAGAGAACGTGAGCGTTGGTAATAGTTTCGCCACAGATACAAGTTGCGGATTTTGAAAATTTAGATCTAAAAGCATTGAGTTTAAACTGTAGATAAGTGATACAACGTTTCTATATTCTTGTGAAATTATGGCATTTGATATCATCATAAGATAATAAATGAGTTATATCATCATTCCAGGAAAAACCAATTTCTGTAGTTTCTTTTTAAAGTGTTTCCAGCATGCATTTTGCAATATGCTAAATCCCTCATAGGCAGATAAAGGAACATCTATGCTGTTAAGAAACCACTGTCATGCTTTGCTCCGCATTTTGCCAATCTGTCAACTTTTTCGTTAAAGTGGATACCACAATGAGAAGGAATCCAGCAGAAAGTTATATTAATACCCCGTAACATCAGAAAATGAATCAGATGACATATCTCAGTTATGAGCTCTTGTCTCACTTTTGAGCTGAAATTTTTTAATGCAAGTAACACTGACTTGGAATCGACACAAAAAGTATCTGAAAAATGTCTTTCGGAAAATCTAGAAGATAATACAAAGCCATCGAAATAGCAGACAGTTCAGCTGTAAATATAGATCGATTTTTTCCAATAGAACATGATCTCTCTATCTTCAGAGATGGGATGACAAACGCTGCACCCGCCTCATTGTCGCTCAAAAGTGAACCGTCAGTGTAGATTTTTAGATGTTCTGGATATGTTGTTTGCATATATTCTTTTACTGATGCACTAAGAATATTTTCATTTCCTTTTTTGGTTAGAGAAGAATAATTGACATCAAAATTAGCTCTCTGAAGCTCCCATGGGGGACAAGGGGAGACATTAATCTTTGATTTAGTTAATTTTGTAGGACATAGTTCTGCCTTATCAAACAATTCAGAAGTATAGGTTCTAATAGTGGTAAGAGAACGAATAGAACGTGCTCTTTTAGGAAAGTT
>CM054156.1:55673043-55680543 GCA_028751875.1 Rapana venosa
CTTGTGTTTTTTCTTGCGTCTTTTCTTGCGTCTTTACTTGTGTCTTTTCTTGTGTCTTCTTTTGTGTCTTTTCTTGCGTCTTTTCTTGTCTTTTCTTGTGTTTTACTTGTGTTTTTTCTTGTGTCTTTTTGTGTCTTTTCTTGCGTCTTTTCTTGTGTCTTTACTTGTGTCTTTTCTTGTATCTTTTGGTGTCTTTTTGCGTTTTTACTTGTGTCTTTTCTTGTGTTTTTTCTTGCGTCTTTACTTTGTCTTTTCTTGTGTCTTTAGTTGCATCTTTTTCTGTCTTTTCTTGTGTCTTGTTATATCTTTTCTTGCGTCTATTCTGTGTCTTTTCTTGCGTCTTTTCTAGTGTCTTTACTTGTGTCTTTACTTGTGTCTTTTCTTGTCTTTTTGTGTCTTTCCTTGCGTCTTTTCTTGTGTATTTTGTTGCGTCTTTTCTTGCGTCTTTACATGTGTTTTTTCTTGCGTCTTTACATGTGTCTTTTCTTGCGACTTTCCTTGTGACTTTACTTGTGTCTTTTGTTGTGTCTTTTCGAGATTATGACTCCTATCAATTATGTGCCTGTCAGAGTTGTCATAGGGATGATTAAAGTGGGTTGTTTTTAAATTGAGTTGATTTGGGTTTCATGGTAGTCTTAGCATAGTCAGGGAACAAAGAAGAAGAAGAAGAAAAGAAGAAGAAGAAAGAAGAAGAAGAAGAAGAAGAAGAAGAAGAAGAAGAAAAAGAAGGAGGAGGAGGGAGGAGGAGGAAAAGGAGAAGAATTGCGAAGAAGAAGAATTGCGAAGAAGAAGAATAATTGCGAAGAAGAAGAAGAAGAAGAAGAAGAAGAAGAAGAGAAGAAGAAGAAGAAGAAGAAGAAGAAGAGAAGAAGAAGAAGAAAAGAAAAAGAAGGAGGAGGAGGAGGAAAAGGAGAAGAATTGCGAAGAAGAAGAATTGCGAAGAAGAAGAATTGCGAAAAGAAGAAGAATTGCGAAGAAGAAGAAGAATTGCGAAGAAGAAGAAGAATTGCGAAGAAGAAAATAATTGCGAAGAATTGCGAAGAAGAAGAAGAACAAGAACAAGAACAAGAACAAGAACAAGAAGAGGGTAGGAGGAGGAGGAAGAAGAAGAACGAGGAGGAGGAGGAGGAAGAAGAAGAACGAGGAGGAGGAGGAGGAAGAAGAAGAAGAATAACAACAACAACAACAACAACAACAACAACAACAACAACAACAACAGCAGTAGCAGCAGCGGCGGCAGCAGCAGCAACAGCAAGAAGAAGAAGAAGAAGAACTACTACTACTACTACTACTACTACTGCTTCTACTACTACTACTACTACTACTACTACTACTACTACTACTACTACTACTACTACTACTACTACTACTACTACTACAGCAACAAGAAGACGAAGAAGAAGAAGAACAACAACAACAACAAGAACAACAACAACAACAACAACAAGAACAAGAAGCAGAACAACAGCAACAACTTTCACAGCTCTCTGAAAAGACAATGTCGTGTCACGGTATCCTTATCATATACATGTGCTCTTCTGGCAGATCTTTTGGTTCAACATCCGAGCACACCAAGAGGATTACACAAGAAACTACTTTCCATGTTAACTCAATATAAACGCCATGCTCGCAATTCACCGCTGGTTTTATAGACAACTTGGGCAGAAGCATGTATCCATCCTGTGCAATCACAGAACATGATTTGCATCTTTCATGATTGTCTGCCTGATTCCAAAAGAAGAAAACAACAACAACAGCAGCAGCAGCAACAACAACAACAACGATAGGAAATTCTTTTGCTAAGATAGAACAATGCATTTCATGATCCTTCATCATCGCCAACAATGCTACTGGTCAAAAAATGAGGCTTGAATAAAAATTAATATAATAATGATCCTTCGGCTTAAACAGCAAAACGAATAATGCCAACAGATAAAATTCTTTACGATGATTACAAATGCATAACTTTTACAGAGATGAACATGAGGAATGAAATGAGCTAGCGGGAAAAAAGGAGTCATTCTTGAAAGAATAGCGCAGATGGATTATAAATCGTCACAAAAAGGGGAAGAGGAGGACAAGAAAACTGAATTTTTAAAGCAAGAATTAACCCTACCGTTACCAAAAAGATGCTGCGGGAAGCGTTCTCAGGACAAGTTTAGCGTTTAGAAGGAAGGTATTGTAATATTACCAGGAGAGATCTCGGGGACAAGTTTAGTGGATAGAAGGCATTGTAATCTTACCAGAAGAGCTCTCAGGGACAAGTTTAGAGGATAGAAGGAAGGCATTGTAATCTTAGGATAAGAGCAATCTGGACAAGTTTAATGGATAGAAGGAAGGCATTGTAATCTTACAAGGAGAGATCTGAGGGACAAGTTTAGTGGATAGAAGGAAGACAATGTAATCTTACCAGGAGAGATCTGAGGGACAAGTTTAGTGGATAGAAGGAAGGCATTGCAATCTTACTAGGAGAGCTCTCGGAATAACTTTAGTGGATAGAAGGAAGGCATTGTAATCTTACAAGGAGAGCTTTCAGGGAAAAGTTTAGTGGATAGAAGGAAGGCATTGCAATCTTACTAGGAGAGCTCTCGGAATAACTTTAGTGGATAGAAGGAAGGCATTGTTATCTTACCAGGAGAGATCTCAGGGACAAGTTTAGTGGGTAGAATGAAGGCATTGTAATCTTAGGATAAGAGCTCTCAGCACAAGTTTAGTGGATAGAAGGAAGGCATTGTAATCTTAGGATAAGAGCTCTCAGCACAAGTTTAGTGGATAGAAGGAAGGCATTGTAATCTTAGGATAAGAGCTCTCAGCACAAGTTTAGTGGATAGAAGGAAGGCATTGTAATCTTAGGATAAGAGCTCTCAGCACAAGTTTAGTGGATAGAAGGAAGGCATTGTAATCTTAGGATAAGAGCTCTCAGCACAAGTTTAGTGGATAGAAGGAAGGCATTGTAATCTTATGAAGAGAGCTTTCAGGACAAGTTTAATGGATAGAAGGAAGACAGTGTAATCTTATTGGTATGGAATGAGTTAATGGATCAAATCTCTGCGGCAGGGGCCTAGTGAGGAAAAAAATATCGATTTTTTTTTTACAATTTCGAGTTGTCTACCGTCTGCGGCTGCCTTATTCCCTACAGTTAAACACGTATGCAGATGATGAAGTTAGCAGGGGGAGGGATAGCCTAGTGGTTAGAGCGTTGTGTTCGTTGATCTAACGGCCCGGGATCGAGCCACCACGGAGACGGGGCCCTCTTGGGGGTGGGGGGAATTTTACTGAATATTTAACATCAGCACTGGCTCCAGTCCCCCTCCCCCTAAACTTTCTTCGGATGAGACTATAAACCATGGTGCCTGTGTGTTGTGCACCCACACGAAGGCAGCGGTCATTAGGAACAGATGACAATGTACAAAATACTATAGCCAGCTTGAAAAAGGGTGTATGTATTGATATTGAATTCATGTGCATTTATGTGTTAAAACGGTGGGAACACGGGTTAGAAACGATACTTATGATGTTCAACTTATACTTGTTTTGTGTTCATATGCAAACATTGAATAAAAATGTTGTTGCTTTAAAAAAAGGAACAGATGACAAAATGAAGAGAAGAACAAACAAAAAACAAAAAACAAAAAATCGCCATATGCTCACTGGTGTCGTGTTTAGACACCATCCTTGATATGGAGTCAAAATGCGGCTACTTTAATGGTGGCTAAAAAATAAATTTAAAAAAAAGGTTGCACGCGCAGGATCCCACCATTTGTGATCGGGAACGGGACAGCCTAGTGGTGAGAACATTGCGCTCGCGATCTGACGACCCGGGTTCGATTCCCGTTCAAGGGGATATTTTCCCCTGGAGTTAACATCAGTGCAAACTCCACATCTCCCCAAAAAGTCCTCTGGATGAGTCTATAAACCGAGGCCCCGTGTGTGAGCGAACGCACGCAGAACATCTTGCGCACACGTTAAATCTTGTTCCGCTTTTGGTAAGAGTAGGCCCTTTGTGTGCCGGTGGGAACAGATGACAGAATTGACAAAACTGCATACACACGTGGACTGGATGTAAAAAAAAAAAGCACATAAGTGCTTATTCCATTATCCTCGATATCAAAGAATAAAATAAAAATAAAAACCTCAGAGCTTTGGCCGAGGAACAAATAAAAAAAATTATGAAGAATGCACACACGAGAGAGAGAGAGAGAGAGAGAGAGAGAGAGAGAGAGAGGACAGTCATCAGACAGACAGACAGACAGACAGACAGACACAAGAAGACACAGAGAGAAAGGAAGAGAGAGAGAGAGAGAGGGGGGGGGGGGGCAGAGGCAGACAGAGAGACAGTCATCAGACAGACAGACAGACAGACAGACAGAGACAATGAGACACAGAGAGAGAGGAAGAGAGAGAGAGAGAGAGAGAGAGAGAGAGAGAGAGAGAGAGCCAGGGACAGAGGCAGACAGAGAGACAGTCGAGTCATCAGACAGACAGACAGACAGACAGACAGAAACAAGGAGACACAGAGAGAGGGAGAGGAAGAGGAGAGAGAGAGAGAGGGACAGGGACAGTGGCAGACAGAGAGACAGTCACCACACAGACAGACAGAGACAAGGACACAGAGAGGGAGAGGAAGAGAGAGAGAGAGAGAGACAGAGACAGAGACAGAGACAGAGAGACAGTCATCACACAGACAGAAACAAGGAAACACACAAAGAGAGAGGAAGAGAGAGAGAGAGACAGACAGACAGACCAGACAGACAGACAGACAAACAGACAGACAGACAGACTGACAGACAGACGGAGAGGTATAAAGAGAGACAGACAGCTGCCGTTAAGCGCCTGACAAGTCAGGGCCCTGCGCTTCCGACTTAGGCAAAAGAGAGAATTGTTTTATCTTAAGCCTTTCTGGAAAAATGAGGCAGGAGGAGAATGGACCAATAATAATAATGATAATAATAATAATAATAATAATAATAATAATAATATAATAATAATAATAATAATAATAATAATAATAATAATAATAATAATAATAATAATAATGTATGGAATTTATATAGCGCTGAATCTTGTAAAACAACAAATAAAAGCGCTCAGATTTTTTTTTATCGAGGATAATGGAATAAGCACTCATGTGCTTTTTTTAAACATCCAGTCCCCGTTTGTATGCGGTTTTGTCAATTTTGTCATCTGTTCCCACCGGCACACAGTGGCCTACTCTTTCGAAAAGCGGAACAGGATTTAACGTGTGCGGAAGATGTTCTGCATGCGTTCGCACACGGGGCCTCGGTTTATAGTCTCATCCGAAGGACGGCAACAGACAAGAAGGGGGTGATAGGAAGAAAAGAAACAAGACAGAAACGAGCAAATTTCTAGCACATACTTTCCAGAAGGTGCGGATGCTATTTATATTGACATGTCCCCGGCATCCCCACGAGTGAAACGGCAAAACGAAAGAGCTGAAAGCAACAGAAAGGTAAAGTATAATAACAAGGTTAAAAAAATTTAGAAAGGTGAAGGTATTCCCATAACCTATGTTGTCGTAGGGGAGCGAGGCGTCAGAGACCTTAGCTTCTCCAGGAGCCAGCATGTTGAGGGCGGCGGCGCCCATCTCCTCTCCCTCGCTGCTTTACCTTCTCTGACCCTAAAAGAGGGCAGGTACCCATTTACAACTGGGTAAAACTGTCAAATCAAGTCAAGTCAACAACACTTTTATCATCCCATGAAGGGCTATTACAATACTGACAGGCAGATAGATACGCATCAAAATCTCGAAAGACACCCAAAAAAAAGCTACATTTCATATCGGTTAAAAACATTCCAAAATAACTTCAAAGAAAGAAAGAAACTGGGGGACTGTATTGAAGCCAAGGCGCGCAAACGGTCACCCATCCAACTGGCAACCACGCTGATTGCTGCTTAACCTGGGCTTAGGGGAGAGCGAGTGCTCTGACCACTGAGCTGACCTGTCCCCAAAGTAGAACGATGAAGAAGAACGAAAGTGCAGGCATTCAGCCGATCCAAAGCTGTAAGAAGACATGGAAAACGACCACTGTGTTCTCCTGTCTAATTAGTCATGCACCACCTGTTTCCAGGAAATGAGGTGATGGAAGTTTGTGTGTGTGTGTGTGTGGGGGGGGGGGGGTGAGGTGAGGGGGGTACGGGGTATAAGTGTGTGTGTGTGGGTGTGTGTGTGTGTGTGTGTTTCCTCTTTAGACTGACCACACACCCCAAACACGGCCATAACATCTCCTGTTCTTTCTTGTATCAGATTTTTGTTTTGTTTATACTTGACAGACAGAGAGACAGACAGACAGAAGGATAAGTAGTTAGATTAGGTAGGCAGGTAAGTAGGTAGGTGGGTAGACAGACAGACAGACAGACAGACAGACAGACAGACAGACAGGCAGGCAGGCAGGCAGGCAGGCAGGCAGGCAGGCAGGCAGGCAGACAGACAGACAGACAGACAGATAGATAGATAGATAGATAGATAGATAGATAGATAGATAGATAGATAGATAGACAAATAGAAAGCCAGACAGCTAGACAGATAGATAGACAGATAGATAGACAAATAGACAGCCATCCAGCCGGCCAACCAGCCAGCCAGCCAACCAGCCAGACAGATAGATAGATAGATAGGTAGATAGTTAGATAGATAAATAGATAGGTAGATAGATAGATAGATAGATAGATAGATAGATAGATAGATAGATAGATGGATGGATAGATGGATAGATGGATGGATGGATGGATGGATGGATGGATGGATGGATGGATTGATGAATGGATGGATGGATGGATGGATGGATGGATGGATGGATGGATACATAGATACAGAGATAGATATCGCCCACAGAAAGTAGTTGTGACATACTCTTTGGTGTGTATGTCCACTGTTTTAGTTTTATGGCCATAAGATTTTTTTCCCCCAAACAGCACATCTTTTCCCTCTGTTTCCCAATTCATGCATCACACATTTGACACTTTTTTCTTCTCCTTTACCAATTCATCCAGCAAACCTGTCCACACCTGTTTTCTCCTTTTTAAAGTCATTTAACACACCTGTCCACACCTGTTTTCTCCTTTCTAAAGTAATTTAACACACCTGTTCACACCTGTTTTTTCCTTTTTAAAATTATTTAACACACCTGTCCACACCTGGTTTTTCTCCTTTTTAAAGTCATTTAACACATCTTCCCACACCTGTTTTCTCCTTTTTAAAGTCATTTAACACACATGTCCACACCTGTTTTCTCCTTTTTAAAGTCATTTAACACACCTGTCCACACTTATTTTCTCCTTTTTAAAGTCATTTAACACACCTGTCAACACCTGTTTTCTCTCTTTCTAAAGTCATTTAACACACCTGTCCACACATGCTTTCGCTCCTTTTTAAAGTCATTTAACACACCTGTCCACACCTGTTTTCTCCTTTTTAAAGTCATTTAACACACCTGTCCACACTTATTTTCTCCTTTTTAAAGTCGTTTAACACACCTGTCT
>CM054156.1:55710543-55715543 GCA_028751875.1 Rapana venosa
GGAGAGAGGAGGGGGGGGGGGAGAGAGGAGGGGAGAGAGGGGAGGAAAGGGAGAAAGAGAAGAAGAGAGAGGAGAAGAGAGAAGAGAGGAGAAGAGAGAGAGAGAGAGAGAGAAAAAAACGAAAACGAGAAAGAAGGGAATTAAAGTAAAAAAAAAGAAATAAAGAAAAGAAAAACCATACAAGGGAAACAGAGAAAAAAAAATGGCAAAAAAAGAAAGACATAGAGAGGGGAAAAAGGGGGGGGGGGGGGAAAATAAAAAAAAGAAAAAAGAAGAAAAAAAAAAGACCACCGCCATGGGGGCATGGTTAGCGCCTTTGGGGTTACGGAAAGAAGGCGCGGTTTCTTCCCCAAAATCATAAGGGGGTTTTTCGGACTCCGGCCGGGCCCTACCCAAGTGAGTGTGCTGTGGGGTCAGTGGGAAGATGGGGCCACACAGTCCCAGCTTCATCCCCCTTAAAAAGGATGGGGAGTTTGAGAGTGTTGCTCAAATAAAACCCGACCAACACTGCAGGTGTCTGTATCTCTCGGATTATGATAGTAAGCGTAGAGTACAACCCTGTCAAGTAGTCTCAAAGCATATGCACTTCCACAGCAGCATAACGTCATCCTCATTGTCATTGATCATCATGCATTTAAAAAATTGCCTCTGATTCAGTGGTCCCAGTTTCTCTGGTCTCATGGTGACCTCAGATTCGGTTTGCCCGTACACTTCTGTGCCTGTGGTGAGTTTGTGTCAAAGCCTTTGGGGTTAGAGGTTCGCGGGGGACGGTCGTTGGAGGGACGTTGTGGTGGTTGCCACCTGGGGTGGGCAACACTCAGTCTGGCTCCGCGACTGAGCTAATACTGTCGTTAGTAGGGGGCTTAGTAGGTGGTGTCCTGCGTATGTTAGCTCAGAACAGGCGCCACTGAACACCGCCAAAGTGACCCAGCAGCAGTGCAGGGTCCCTCTGGCTGGTGGCCCCACGGCGGCCTGATAGTGATTGGCTCCCTGTGGACCTCCGACTCTGAGGATGAGACATAACAAATCTGGGTATGGTTGTGGCGGGGAGATTGGAATGAGCGGCGTGGGAACAGCAGGACGGGGGACGTCACAGAAGATGAGGCAGCAAAAAAATAATAAAAAGAAGAAAAACGAGAGATTAAGGGAAACAAAACACAGTAAAGAAACAAATAAACAATGAACAAAATACACACTCAGAGACATCACAAATTCGGAAAAGTAAAAGAGAAGACAGACAGACAGACAGACAGACAGAAAGAAACAAAGAAGGACAGACAGACAGACAGAAAGATAGCAGGCAGGCAGGCAGGCAGGCAGACAGACAGACAGAAAGAAAGACAGAAAGAAAAAAAGAAAGAAAAGACATACAGACAGGCAGAAAGGAAGGAAGGAAGAAGGAAAAAGAAAACAGAGAAAGAAATAAAGGAAAATAGAAAAAAAATCAGGGAAAAATACCGACAGGAGAGCAGAGAGAGAGGGGAGAGAGAGAAAAGAGAGAGAGAGAGAGAGAGAGAACCCCCAACACACACACACACACACATGTGCACTCACTCACACACATAAACACACACACACACGCACGCACGCACACGCACAGAGAGAGAGAGAAAAGAGAGAGAGAAGAGAGAGAGAGAGAGAGAGAGGGGAGAGAGAGAGTGGAGGAGAGAGGGCACACCACCACACATGTGCACTCACTCACGCACATAAACCCCACACACGTACGCATGCACACGCACAGAGAAGAGAGAGAAAGAATACAGAGAGAGACAGACAGAGAGAGAGTGTGTGTGTGTGTGTGTGTGTGAGAGAGAGAGAGAGAGAAGAGAAGAGAGAGAGAAAATTAACAATTTTTGAATGAATGAACAATTTTTGAATGAATGGACATTCTTATTGAGGGAAAAGAATAAGCACAATGGCGGCTTTTTTCATCCAGCCCTCAGTCCAAAAAGTAAGTAACCAATCAATCATTCAATTAAACATACAACACTGAAATGTCTCAGTAATGGTAAAACGAGAGAGAGAGAGAGGAGGGGGGGGGGGCAGAGACAGACAGGCAGACAAAGGCATAGAGAATAAGAAGTAGAGAGAGAGGCAGAAATGGGAAACTGATTAAAGATTTTAAAAATCGAACACACCAATGAAACCAAAAAATCTTTATAGTAAAACCAAATACAAACGAGAGACAACAAAACCAAAAATAAAACGGGAAAAGTACAAGCTCACAAATTTTTCTAAACCCCGATGACAGACAGACAACGACAGACGACAGACAGCAGAAACAGACAGAAAAGGAAAAACAAACCACAGAAAAAACAGACAAAAAGTCAGACCCAACTGACCCTTAATATTTGTGTCGGGGCCTCTCGAGCGCAAAAGGGAGCGTGAAGGGGTTTACCTCGGGTAATCAACTACACATAGGCCTGCCACGAATTATTTGGTCTTTTGTAATAAAAAAATAATAATAAAAAAAATAATAAAAATAATAATAAAAAATAATAATAATAATAAAATAAAAATACAGGGAATGATACAGGTATTTTCAAAACAAAAAACAAATCAAAGCACTTCATTCTTTTTTTGTCTTTTACATGCACCCAGTTGCAATTAATAGTATTACAAATTTAAATACACAAAAAACAACCACACACACACACACCCCCACACACACCCCACACACAAAAACACAAAAACCCACACACAAAATAAAAATATTTAAAAATTTTAAATTAAACACACACACGCACAATTAAAGATTTTTACAAATTCAAATGTAAAACACACACGCAAATTAATAGATTTTTAAAAATTCAATGAAACACACACACCAAAATTAAATAAAATTTTTAAAATTCTAATGTAAACACACACCGCAAAAATTTAATGATATTTACAAATTCTAATGTAAACACACACACGCAAAATAATAAATTTTTACAAATTCAATTTAAACCACACCGACAATTAAAAATTTTTACAAATTCAAATGTAAAACAAAAAACCACAATTAATAGATTTTTACAAATTTTAAAATGAAAACCCAAAAACCGCGCGCACACAGGGAAAAAAAGGGTTAAAAAAGGGAGAGAATTTTGGGTTTGAAATAAATGTCTTGAGGCCGGTTTAAAGCGTCAAAAAGGCTTTGGCGAAGAGGGGAAGAGAGAAGAGAGAGAAAAGGAAAAGGGAGAGAAAAGGAAAAAGGAAAAAGAAAAAGAGGAGAGAGAGGAGAAAAAGGAGAAAAGAGAGAGAAAAAGAGAGAAAAGGGAGGGAGAGAAAAGAGAAAAGAGAGAGAGAGGGAAGGTCTTTCCAGATCGAGGGCCAAAAAAGAGAAAAACAGGGGGGGAAAAGACCCCGACAGTTTTTCCCGCGGTTTTTTGGTTTTGGTTTTTTGGTTTTTTCTAGGTATTCTCACCCCCAAAATTCTTTTCTTTTGTCTTCCTTCTTCTTTTTTTTTTCTTCTTTTTTTTTTTTTTTTATTTTTATTTTTGGTTTTTTTTTTTTTTTTTTTTTTTTTGGGTTTTGTTTTGTTGTTTTTTTTTTTTTTTTTTTTTTTTTGTTGTTGTTTTTTTTTTTGTTGTTTTGTTGTTTTTTTTTTTTTTTAATATATTATTAAATAATATATGTGTGGTGTTGGTTGTGGAAAAATGATGATGATGATGATGATGATATTTTAAATATGTTTATAAAATCTAACTATCATCACCATAAAATCATTCACCCTTCTTATCAACATTATCTTTTTCCAAAAAAATTTTAAATATCATTATCCTATTATTATCAGAGCTGTGATTTTTTTTTTGTTGTCATTATTGCATATTATTTTAAATTTTTTCTAGAAAGACCACATCTATCAAAAAAACTGTTAAGCTAATTCAAACTAATTGTTAAAAGTTTTTAAACAAAAAACAAAACCAAAAAAAAAAATTCTTAAACCCCCCCGAAAAAAACTCTTCTCCTTTTTCTCTCCTCCTCCTCTCCCCTCTCTCTCTCTCTCTCTCCTCTCTTCTCTCTCTCTCTCTCTCTTCTCTCTCTTTTCTCTCCCCCTCCTCCTCCCTCCCCCCCCTTCCTCAAAGGCGCATTTTGTGTTGGGTGGTGAGGAGGGGGGAGGGGTATGCCTCTTTTTGTGGTGTGGTGTTGGTGGTATGTGTCGTGTGTGTATGTGGTGTGTGCTGTGTGGTATGGGGTGGTGTGTCGTATGTGTTGGTATGTTGTTGGGGGGATCGGTGTGTGGTGTGTTGGTGCGTGTTTTTTTTTGTTGTTGTTATCCGATGACGAATTCGTGAGGAATCAATAGCAAAATCTAATACTAAGCACGGAAAAGGATCTTACCAAACAGCTGTTCCCTCCAATCAACTGACTTTCCCCTCTTTTTTGGGTTTTTTTTTTTGTTATTTGTTGGGGTTTTTTTTGTTTTGGGTTTTGGTTTGGTGGGGTTTTTGGGGTAGGTTTGTTTTTTGGTTGTTTTGTTGTTGTTGTTGTTTTGTTTTGGGGTTTTTGGGTTTTGTTTTTTTTTTTTTTTTTGGGGGGGGGTTGGGGGGGGGGAGGAGGGAAAGGGGGGAGAAGGGTTAAAACGCAACAGTTTCACTTTTTTCTTTTTTTTTTTTTTTCTTTTTTTTTGTTTGCTTTTTTTTTGCCTTTGCTTTACAGGCAAGACCTCTGATATGCTGAGCTTGAAACTAAACCCCGTTTGAAAATCGTTGATTTTTAGCACTATGTACATCTCTCTGTCTCTGTCTCTGTCTTTATCTCTCTCTTCTTTCTTTCTTTCTCCCTCTCTCTCTTTCTCTCTCCCCTCTCTCTCTTTCTCTCTCTTTCTCCCACTTGCCTCTGTACTTAAGTTTTAATGAGTGCCCTATTTCAATATCTTATAATTATGTGTAACAAGTATGTGTACCATTTGACAATGTGTAGATGTTTATCTTTATGACTTATTAAGTTTGGTTGTGTTATTTTTTCTTGGCTTTGTTGTTGTTCTTGTTCTTGCTGTTGTTGTTTGTCTG
>CM054156.1:55721537-55726537 GCA_028751875.1 Rapana venosa
TTTTTTTATCAAGCATTTATATATTAGATATATTAGTTATAGATATATACATACAAAACACATATTGATAGATAGATATATACATACACACATGCACACAAACACACACACACACAAACACACACACAAACACACACACATACACACACACACACCACACAAACACACACACACATACACAAACACACAGAGAGACACACACACACACACACACACACACACACACACACACACACACACACACACACACACACACACACACAACTTTCCTAGGCTAAGAATAGAAGGAGGAGCATGCAACATGATAATAATTCTGGCTTTTATCCAGCGCAACAATCTCTGACTGTTCTGTACAGGTGTGGGGGTCACACTGAAGTTTCTTCTTCGGAATTGTATTTAAGGGGAGAAAGGTGTCAAGGCAGGCAGACTGGCCATCGTCGTTTTGTGTTCCCCTTTCTGTCCACTTACACAACAGACAACGGAAAGGTCAAACGAGAGGAGAAGGAGAGAAGAGAAGAGAAGCAAGGGTAGATAGGGAATTATATATATATATATATATATATATATATATAATATAAGGAGAAGAAGAGAGAGAAGAGAGAGAGAGAGAGAGAGAGAGAAAGAGATAGATATATAGATAGTAGATAGATAGATAATAGATAGATAGATAGATAGATAGATAGATAGATAGGAGAGAGAGAGATAGATAGATAGAGTGAGATGAAGAGATAGATGGTAGTAGGTAGGTAGAAGGTGGGTAGGTAGGTAAGGTAGGAAAGGTAGGAAGGTAGGTAGGTAGGAGGTAGGTAGGTGGGTGGGTATGGATGGTGGGTGGATGGAGGGTGGGTGGATGGATGGAGGACGGATGGATGGATAGATCGATCGATCGATCGATCGATCGATCGATAGATAGATAGATAGATAGATAGATAGGATAGATAGATGATGGATAGATAAAGATAGATAGATAGAAGATAATTAGATAGATAGATAGATAATAGATAGATAGATAGATAGATAGATAGATAGATAGATAGATGATGGATGGATGGATGGATGGATGGATGGATGGATGGATGGATAGATGGATGGATGGATGGATAGATAGATAGATAGATAGATAGATAGATAGATAGATAGATAGATAGATAGATAGATAGATAGATATGACACTTTTAAATCCAGTCCCAAGACACATTTATTTCAAACCTAAGATTTTTCTCTCCTGCTTCATCTGAGCATAGCTTTTCCCTGCCTTCAACAGCCAAGATTCTTTCGCCCTGCCAGGGTGTGTGACCTGTGTGTGTGTGTTTGTGTGTGTGTGTGTGTGAGTGTGTGTGTGTGTGTGTGTGCGTGCGTGCGTGCGTGCACATTTGGACTTGTTTGAACTATTAATTGTTATTGGTTGCGTGACTGTGTAAGACTGAGTTGAGTGCAAGCGTTTTAATTTGTTTTTGCATTTATAGCGCTATATAAATTCAATTTTTATTATTATCGTTATTATTATTATTATTATTATTATTACAGAGATATTTCATTTTTTTGTTTTATTTTATTCTTTTATATCGAGAATATTGGAATAAGCACTTGTGTGCTTTTTCACATCCGGTCTCCGTGTGTATGCGGTTTTGTAAATTCTGTCATCTGCTCCCACCGGCACACAATGGCCTATTCTTACGAAAAGCGGAACAGGATTTAACTTGTGCACAAGATGTTCTGCGTGCGTTCGCACACGGAGCCTCGGTTTATAGTCTCATCCGAAGGACTTTTGGGGAGAGTAGAGTCTGCACTGATGTTAACTCCAGGGGAAAATATCCCCTTGAACGGGATTCGAACCCGGTTCGTCAGATTGCCAGTGCAATGTTCTAACCACTAGGCTATCCCCTTACCCCAGAGAGAAGAGAGAAGAGAGAGAGATGAGAGAGAGACAGAGACAGAGACAGACAGACAGACCCGACAGACAGAAAGACAGACAGACAGAGATACAGAAAGACAGAGATATAGAGAGGCAGAGATACAGACAGACAGAGAAAGACAGACAGACAGATAGGTAGGTAGATAGATAGATAGAAAGACAGATAGACAGTCAGACAGGGATCAACAGACAGATGCATACCTACCTAACTACGTACATAATATAAGAGAAAACAAAAGTCAGCAAAGCTCTCTCTACCAAAGCAGTTAATACCATCATCCTTCGTCTAGTTTTTTGTGTGTGAAGCGCTCAGGAGATGGGGTATCATCAACATCTTCATTCATCATAACACCAAGTGATCATTAATGTTTTGTGCTCCTCTGTAGTTAAGTTGCATGCAGTTCCAGTATAGAAGTCACCCAATATCACTGTGAACAAGTGCCAATATAGTAATAATAATAATAATAATAATAATACATGGAATTCATATAGCGCTGAATCTTGTAAAACAAATTGAAGCACTTGCGCTCAAATCATTTACACGCATGCAACTCTCCTTAAACATAATGAACAACAGATTTCAAATCCATGCGCGCGCGCGTACGCACGCACACGCATACGCACACACACACGCGCACACACGCACGCACGCACGCACGCGCGCGCACACACACACACACACACACACACACACACACACACACTCGCAAACACACTTAGGAGGTGAAGGATGCTGCTGAAAATTAGGGACAGATATGAGGGGAAAGTCTCAGGTAGGAAATAAGTGTGTTTTTAGGCATCGCATCAGTAGATCCGTGGTCTAGAGGTAACGCACCTGCCTAGAAAGCGAAAAGTCCGGGTTTCAAGTGTGTGGCTGTTCGATCCCCGTTTAGACCCCGAAACATTTCCCCAATCGATTAGACCATGAGTGGTGGTCAGGGTGCTAGTCTTTCGAGGTCCTGTGCACTTATTTAGAGAACGTAAAAGAACCCACGGTAGCAAGAGAGATGTCCCTGGCAAAATTCTGTAGGAAATAAGCCACTCTGATAGGAAAACAAATACAGTTGCAGACAGGAAAAGAAGAAAAAAAAATGGGTGGCGCTGCTTCTTGTGGCGACGCGCTCTCCCTGGACAGAGCAGCCCAAATTTAACACTGAGAAATCTGTCGTGTCTGTCGTGACATACCGTACCATAGAATACAATACAACAGGATACAATACAATACAATACAATAACGTGCAAAATGTTTTCCTCTGAATTTACACTACCACCTTTAATGATTTCTACCTGGTCACATTGAGACTATAAACCGAGGCCCCGTGTGCGAACGCACGCAGAACATCTTGCGCACACGTTAAATCCTGTTCCGCTTTTCGTAAGAGTAGACCATTGTGTGCAGGTGGGAACAGATGACAAAATTTACAAAACCGCATACACACGGGGACTGGATGCAAAAAAGCACATAAGTGCTTATTCCATTATCCTCGATATAAAAGAATAAAATAAAATAAAATAAAATAAATAAATAAAAATATCATGGTTCGATTTCTCGCACAATGCAATGTAGCCTGCAAGTAACATGAGAGAAAGTCTTTGCTAAAAAGAAAAGAAAAAATACACTTTTGAAAACTGACTCCTTGACTCTTTATTGATACATCTTATGTTAATAGTGGATAAAAAAAACAACCTTAGCGAATGATTTTCTGAATGACAATAAAACGCCGCCTCAATTACGGGACTAACTTATTATTGCTGAAGCAACAACTTTTATATTATGACGAAATATTCCTCTATAAATGTCGACTAAACAAAAGAAAACCTGCCATCAATAGTTTTATGCAGAAACTGAAATACATATACACAATTAGAAAAATATATGCAATGTCTAGAAATGAAACCAACTGCATTCGAAATGAAATGGTTTCCATACGCAAATCTTGTTGAAAATTGGAAAACTGCCTTTCATTGCGAAAAAAAATACATAATCTAGAAGTGTATTTTATTTAATATTTTATATCGAGGATAATGGAATAAGCACTCGTGTGTTTTTTCACATCCAGTCCCCGTGTGCATGCGGTTTTGTAAATGTTGTCATCTGCTCCCATCGGCACAAAATGGCTATACTTTTTGGAAAAGCGGAACAGGATTTAACGTGTGCGCAAGATGTTCTGCGTGACTCATGGAGAGATGAAGGGGGTGGGGGGGGGGGGGGGGGGGGGGGTATTTCATATAGCTTAATGCTTTATTGATTTCTGCTCTTTTTTTTTCAATTTACTTCTTGTGTTACCAAGAGCTGATGAATCTGCTTATAAAACAGGTATATAGCACATAATAATATAATATACAAATGTGTGTGTGTTATTTTTATATATCTATTCTTTTATATAGAGGATAATGCAATATGCACTCATGAGCTTTTTTACATCTAGTCCCCGTGTGTATGCGGTTTTGTCAATTTTGTCATCTGTTCCTATCGACACACAATGGCCTACTCTTCCGAAAAGCGGAAGAGGATTTAACGTGTGTGCAAGATGTTCTGCAGGCGTTCGAACACGGGGCCTCGGTTTACAGTCTCATCCGAAGGACTGTGTGTGTGTGTGTGTGTGTGTGTGTGTGTGTGTGTGTGTGTGTGTGTTGTGTGTGTGTGTGTGTGTATGTGTGTGTGTGTGTATGTGTGTGTGTGTGTGTGTGTGTGTGCGTGCGTGCGTGCGTGCGTGCGTGCGTGCGTGCTAATCGCAAAGAAAACGAAATAAAAAAAGAGAGAGAAAACAAGACAGGAATGAAGGATAGCAAGCAATTCTATCGAAAGAAGCCCGCGGTAAAGAAACGCAGTTCGGTCGTGACCATGATTTTGTTGTAATCATTCCTGCGCTGGCTTCCTCTCCCTTCTCTCTCGGCTTATGAATGCTTTGCTGCTGTTTATTTATTGTAAATTAGCAGCTTCCACCTCCCCCCCCCCCCACCTCACCCACCTCCCTCCCTAAATAAAACATCAAAGTAGCTGTACACATTCACTGTATACTCTGATGAATACATCTGTGTTTAAATTTTTGTTTCCTTTGCAACAATACCCTTTTTTTTTAGA
>CM054156.1:55731537-55734037 GCA_028751875.1 Rapana venosa
TGTCTGCTACACAGCCCAGTCGGTATCTTCCTGTGATTGATCACCCTGTTTTAAAGTTTATCTTTTAATGAATGTTCTGTAAACCTCTCAGTGGTCGGAGCACTCGCTTTCCCCCAGCCAAGTTAAGCAGCGTCGAGCGTGGTTACCAGTTGGATGGGTGACCGGTTGCGCGCCTTGGCTTCAGTACAGTTCCCCCAGTTCACCCAGCTGTAAATGGGTACCTGCCCTCTTTAGGGTCAGGGAAGGTAAAGCAGCGAGGGAGAGGAGATGGGCGCCGCCCTCAATATGCTGGCCCTAGAGAAGTGAGGTCTCTGACGCCTCGCTCCCCTACGACCTTATAGGTTATGGGACTCCTTTACCTTTTTACCTTGTGCTAATATCTACGTAGAATATGTTACCGTTCCCAAAGTCCAAACTTTTTGGCTAGTTATAGTATCTATTGTTAGCTTACGAAGTTTTTCTTGTTATATTTGTTATCCTTGACGGGTTGAAGATTTAGAAACATGTTCTTGATTATTCCCCTATAGTTTTTTTCAAATAATAAGGCCCTAGGTTCTTTATAACAGTTTGTTGCTTAGGTCATTTTATTGGCACACACACACGCACACACACACACATACACACACACAAACACACACACACACACACGCGCGCACGCAAGACCCCCACACATAATCGCATGCTCACACGCAAACAAGCGCGCGCGCACACACACACACATATGCATACACACACAAACACACATATATACATACGCTACGTATGCACTCACGCACATAACACGCACATACTCACACACATACAGGCACATACATACATAACACAATTTCTCTGATATATTTACACACACGCGCGCGCGCGCACACACACACATACACTCACACCCTCACACACTCACAAACGCACACAATTTCACTCATATACTCACACTCTCTCACTCATTCACACACACATACACACACACGCACGCACGCACGCACATACACACACACTCATATATGCACACACAAAACACGCACACAAAGTATACATACATACACACACTCACATGCACGCACACACATGCACGCACGCACACACACAACACACACTCACAAACACTTAACCGCCTAATATCCCTTTTTGGTGGAAGGACGTTAAACTGAAGAACTAACTATACATAAACAGACAGACAAACAAACACACACAAGACAGACAGGTAGACGCACAGATGCATAAACAGTTAGACAAACACACATACACACACACACACACACACACACACACACACACAGATAGACAGGTAGACAAACAGATGCATAAACAGACAAACACACACACACAGACAGATAGACAGGTAGACAAACAGATGCATAAACAGACACAAACACACACACAGATAGACAGACAAGCAAACAAATGGATAAACAGACACACACAGACAGAAAGATAGGCAAACAAACAAATGGATAAACAGGCAAGACACACAGACAGACCGACAACAAACAAACAGTCAGTCAGTCAGACAGACAGACAGACAAAAACACAAACAGGCAGGCAAACACACAGACAGACAGATATGGATAAACAAACAGACAAACGCATAGGCAGAAAGACACACAGACAGACAAACAGACAGTCAGACGGACAGACAGCAAGAGAAGAGAAGAGGAGCGGAGAGAAGAGAAGAGGAGAAGAGAGAAGAGAAGAGGAGATAAGAGAAGAGAAGAGAAGAGAAGAGGAGAGAAGAGAAGACAAGAGAAGAGAAGAGGAGAGAAGAGGAGAGAAGAGAAGAGAAGAGGAGAGAAGAGGAGAGGAGAGAAGAGAGAGAAGAGAAGAGGAGAGGAGAGAAGAGAAGAGAAGTGAAGAGGAGAGAAGAGGAGAGAAGAGGAGAGAAGAGGAGAGAAGAGGAGAGAAGAGGAGAGAAGAGAAGAGGAGAGAGAGAAGAGAAGAGGAGAGGAGAGAAGAGAAGAGGAGAGGAGAGAAGAGAAGAGGAGAGAAGAGGAGAGAAGAGGAGAGAAAGAGGAGAGAAGAGGAGAGAAAGAGAAGAGAGAGGAGAGGAGAGAAGAGAAGAGAAGAGTGAAGAGGAGAGAAAGAGGAGAGAAGAGAGAGAGAAGAGAGAGAAGAAGAGAGGAGGAGAGAAGAGAGAGAAGAGAAGAGAAGAGAAGAGGAGAGAGAGAAGAGAAGAGGAGAGGAGAGAAGAGAGAGGAGAGGAGAAGAAGAGAAGAGAGAGAAGAGGAGAGAAGAGGAGAGAAGTGAAGAGGAGAGGAGAGAAGAAAGAGAGGAGAGAAGAGAAGAGGAGAGAAGAAGAGAGGAGAGAGAGAAGAGGAGAGAAGTAAAAGAGGAGAGAGAGAAGAGGAGAGGAAGAAGAGGAGAGGAGAGAAGAGAAGAGAAGAGAAGAAGAGAATAAAGAGAGAGAAGAGAAGAGGAGAGAAGAGAAGAGAAGAGGAGAGGAGAGAAGAGGAGAGAGAGAAGAGGAGAGAAGAGAAGAGGAGAGGGGAAAAGAGGAGAGAGAGAAGAG
>CM054156.1:55744037-55754037 GCA_028751875.1 Rapana venosa
CCTTCTCCTCCTCCTCCTTCTTCTTCCTCCTCCTTCTTCCTCCTCCTCCTTCTTCTCCTCCTCCTCCTCTTCCCTTCTTCTTCTTCCTCCTCCTCCTCCTTCTTCCTCGTTTTACTTCCTCTTTTTATCTATTCCCTTTTTTGTCACAGTTTCTAATGAGACTACATCAATCATTCCTTGTGTTTTCCCCTAACATCTGGCAGTATAGCAGTCCCACGAAAAGCAGACGGTACGTGCACGTGCGCTCTTGTCCACGTAGCCAGTTGATGTGGGCCTGCATCTGGTTCTGAGGGGGTCACTGATTAATTAATATTGTCATATGAAGGCTGTGATATCTTTAGTCACCTGCTAGCATCAGTATCACTGATTAATTAACTAGTATTGTCATATGAAGGCTGTGATATGTTTAGTCAGCTGCTAGCACCATTGTCACTGATTAATAATTAATATTGTCATATGAAGGCTGTTATATCTTTAGTCAGCTGCTAGCATCAGTGTCACTGATTAATAATTAATATTGTCATATAAAGACTGTGATATCTTTGGTCAGCTGCTAGTATCAGTGTCACTGATTAATTAATATTGTCATATGAAGGCTGTGATATCTTTAGTCAGCTGCTAGCATCAGTGTCACTGATTAATTAATATTGTCATACGAAGGCTGTGATATCTTTAGTCAGCTGGTAGCATCGGTGTCACTGATTAATAATTACTATTGTCATATGAAGGCTGTCATATCTTACCTAGTTTCTAGCATCAGTACAGTGAGATGGACTGCTTGTTGCTCTCCATGGATGTGTAAACTTGTGTGACGCAGTGAGGTGGACGGACATTTATTAATGTGGCATGTACACTCGGGTGTACTAACGCGCTTTGAGCACACATCCATGTGTGTTGGAGGGGGAGGGATGTGGGGTGTGTATGCGGGTGGCGGAAGGGGGGGCGGGAGCGGGTCGTGTGTGGGGAGGGGGTTGTGTGGGTGTGTGGGTATGTGCTGTGTGTGTGGTGTAGTGTGGTGTAGTGTGGTGTGTTGTGTTGTGTTGTGTTTGTGTGTTTGTGTGTGTGTATATGTGTGTGTTGTGTGTGTGTGTGTGGTGTGTGTGTGTGGTGTGTGTGTGTGGTGTGTGTGTGTGTGTGTGTGTGTGTGTGTGTGTGTGTGTGTGTGGTGTCTGTCTGTCTGTCTGTCTTGCTTTCCAGTCTTTTGGAATCTCATTCATGCTAAGGGTTTTTTTTTATACCTCAACCTGGCTGCCTCTGTGTTTGTTGTTTGTTTGTTTGTTTGTTGTTGTTGTTTGTCTGTCTCTCTCTCTCTCTCTCTCTCTCTCTCTCTCTCTCTCTCTCTCTCTCTCTCTCTCTCTCTCTCTATCTCTCTCTCTCCCCCCTCCCTCCTTCCCTCCCTCCTCCCTCTCTCTGCATGTGTGTGTGTGTGTGCGTGTGTGTCTGTGCGTGTGTGTGTATGTGTGTGTGGATGTGTGTGTGTACAAAAGCAGCACAAAAACAAATCTGTACGTTTACTCTTTTAACCTCAATATAAAAAAATCCTTTTGACTTAATTTGAAATGAGCACGCATACATGCATACATGCATGCACGCATGCGTGCCTGTGTGTCTGTATGTGTGTCTGTGTGTGTGTGTGTGTGTGCGTGCGTGTGTGTGTGTGTGTGTGTGTGTGTGTGTCTGTGCGCGCGCGCGCGCTAACTAACTAAAAGGCCGTTCTATGTCTGCTGAAGGTGCAGCCCCGACAGTGACCTTTGCACAAGATCGGAACTTCGTTACCATCTGTGTCAAAGTCTGCACTGCACCCACCCACCACCAACCCCCCAACCCCCACCTCAGACCTTACCCACTCCCGTTCAGAACTCCTCTTTCCCTTCCCTTCGTTCCCACCTTCCTTCTTCCTTCCTTCTTCCTCCTTCCTTCCTTCCTTCCCTCCTTCCTTCATTCCTTCCCTCCTTCCTTCCGTCCTCCTTCCTTCCTTCATTCCTTCCCTCCTTCCTTCCGTCCTTCCTTCCTTCATTCATTCCTTCCCTCATTCCCTCCTTCCTTCCTTCTTTCCTTCCTTCCTTCATTCCTTCCGTCCTTCCTTCCGTCCACTGTCTGTGTCTACCAGACAACACTTCCTTCACCAGGGCTTTGATCCAGCTCAGAAGTCTGCTGTGGAAAATGACGCTGTGTCGCTGATTACAAGCCTGCCTGTGTTCGTGTGAGTAGTGCAGACATAGCAGATGGCAGATAGAAGAGGAAGGAATGGCATGTGGAGTGAGTAGTAGAGACATAGCAGATGACAGATAGAAGAGGAAGTCATGGCATAGTTATGCAGTGAGTACAGACATAGCAGATGACAGATAGAAGAGGAAGTCATGGCATATTTATGCAGTGAGTAAAGACATAGCAGATGACAGATAGAAGAGGAAGTCATGGCATATTTATGCAGTGAGTACAGACATAGCAGATGACAGATAGAAGAGGAAGTCATGGCATATTTATGCAGTGAGTAGAGACATAGCACTTGACAGATAGAAGAGGAAGTCATGGCATAGTTATGCAGTGAGTAGAGACATAGCAGATGACAGATAGAAGAGGAAGTCATGGCATATTTATGCAGTGAGTACAGACATAGCAGATGACAGATAGAAGAGGAAGTCATGGCATATTTATGCAGTGAGTAGAGACATAGCACTTGACAGATAGAAGAGGAAGTCATGGCATAGTTATGCAGTGAGTACAGACATAGCAGATGACAGATAGGAGAGGAAGTCATGGCATATTTATGCAGTGAGTACAGACATAGCAGATGACAGATAGAAGAGGAAGTAATGGCATATTGTAGTGATTAGAGACATAGGAGATGGCAGATAGAAGAGGAAGTAATGGCATACTGCAGTGATTACAGACATAGGAGATGGCAGATAGAAGAGGAAGTAATGGCATATGGAGTGAGTAGAGACATGGGAGATTACAGATGAAGAGGAAGTAATGGCATAATTATGCAGAGGGTAGAGACATAGGAGATTATAGATGAAGAGGAGTATGTCTCCTACTCCTCCTCCTCCTCCTCCTCCTTCTCTCTCCCTCCTCCTCCTCCTTCTCCTTCTTCTTCGTCTTCTCTTTCGTCTTCTTTGCAATTTTTCTTTTTCTTTTTTCTTCTTCTTTTTTTGTTCTTCTTCTTCTCCTTCTCTCTTTTCTTCTTCTGCTTCTTTTCTTCTTCTTTTTCTTCTTCCTCCTCCTCTCTCTCTTCTCTCTCCTTCTTCTTCTTCTTCTTTTCTTCTTCTTCTTCTTCTTCTTCTTCTTCTTCCTCCTCCTCCTCCTCCTTCTTCTTCTTCTTTTATTCCTTTTTTCAGTTTCTAGAAACTGCATCCATCCTTCTTTTTTTTCCTGACATTGCATGGTCTCATAACTACGTCAGCAGTTCGTTCTGCCCTGATAGCGATTGATTGGCCTACATCCTAGTGTGAGGCCACTGGTCAGTCTATCCCAACAACACTACCATGTCCGTTCGACAATTTGAACATGGTCACTTAAAAATCAGTCAGACAATTTGAATAATCATGATCACTTGAAAATCAGTCAGATAATTTGAACAATTATGGTCACTTAAAAATCAGTCAGACAATTAGAACATGGTCACTTAAAAATCAGTAGGACAATTTGAATAATTATGGTCACTTAAAAATCAGTCAGACAATTTGAACATGGTCACTTAAAAATCAATCAGACAATTTGAATAATTATGGTCACTTAAACATCAGTCAGACAATTTGAACATGGTCACTTAAAAATCAGTCAGATAATTCGAGCATGGTCACTTAAAATTCAGCCAGATCATTTGAATAATTATGGTCACTTAAAAATCAGTCAGACAATTTGAACATGGTCACTTAAAAATCAGTCAGATAATTTGAAAATGGTCAATTAAAAATCAGCCACACAATTTGAACATGGTTACTTTAAAATCAGTCAGATAATTTGAACATTGTCACTTAAAAGTCAGTCAGATAATTTGAGCATGATCACTTAAAAATCAGTCAGATAATTTGAACATGGTCAATTAAAAATCAGTCACACAATTTGAACACGGTCACTTAAAAACCAGTCAGATAATTTGAATAATTATGGTCAGTTACAAATCTGTCAGACAATTTGAAAATGGTCAAAATCAGTCAGATAATTTGAATAATTATGGTCAGTTAAAAATCAGTCAGACAATTTGAACATGGTCACTTAAAAAATCAGTCAAATAATTTGAACATGATCACTTAAAAATCAGTCAGGCAATTTGAACATGGTCACTTAAAAATCAGTCAGGTGTTATCATCAATTGCTTTTCATTTAGTAGCAGGAAAGCTAAGGGCGGTGAAGTGAAATAGGGAGGGGGGAGGGGTAAGGGATGAGTGAAAGGAAGGAGGTAAGGGAGGGTTTTTTTGTCATTCTGGCTCTATGGAGATGGTGTCTCTTCTTGCATCTGACTCTCTACAACCCCTCCCATGTTAAAGGGAAATTTTGAAACGAAAACTTCTTCTGAATATGGTTCTGTTGATAATTTCTTTGAAATGAAGATTGTTGCTTGTGTATGTGTGGATCGGTGGTCTAGAGGTAACGCGCCTGTCTAGAAAGCGAAAAGTCCGGGTCTGAAGTGTGCGGCGGTTCGACCGTATTGGACCGGAAATTTTTCCCATTCATTAGACAGATGGTGGTTGGGCGCTAGTCTTTCGGATGAGACGATAAACGAGGTCCGTGGTACACGTAATTATTTAGGCACGTAAAAAAACCCAGGCAAAAGAGGATGGCCTGGAAAATTCTTAGAAAAAAGCACTTGATAGGGAAACAAAGATAGATAGAAAAAAAAAAAAAAAAAAAAGGTGAGAAGGGTGGCGCAGCGCTAAGTGGCGACGCGTTCTCCCGCTCTCCCGGGGAGAGCAGCCCGAATTTCACGGAGAGAAATCTGCCGTGACTTAAAGTGGTATGAAATAAAATCTGAGCGCTTTGATTTGTTGCTTTACAAGATTCAGCGCTATATAAATTCCATACATTTATTATTATTATTATTATTATTATTATTATTATGTATGCACTTACACACACACACACACACTTCCTCACATGCATACATAAACATAAACACACACACACACTGAGGAGAAAGAAAGTAAGATAGATAGATAGATAGATAGATAGATAGATAGATAGATAGATAGATAGATAGATAGATAGATAGATAGATAGATAGATAGATAGATAGATAGATAGGTAGGTAGGTGAGATGGCTAGATAGGTAGATGGATAGATGGATGGATGGATAGAGATAGATAGATAGATAAGATATGATAGATAGATAGATGGGATAGATAGATAGATAGATTAGATTAGACAGACAGACAAAACAGACATACAGAGTAGACAGACGGACGGACGGACAGACAGACAAACAGACAGACAGACAGACAGATAGACAGAAGAGAGAGAGAGATGATAGATAGATAGATAGATAGATAGATAGATAGATAGATAGATAGATAGATAGATAGATAGATAGATAGATAGATAGATAGATAGATAGATAGATTTTAGACAGAAACAGAAGAAAAGGGAGACAAAAAGAAAGAAAGATAATACAGATATACTGACTGACAGACAGACACACACACAGACAAACAAACAGACAAACAAACAAGCTGACATAAATACAACAAAACCGAAATTCCCAAAGCCCTAACCACAGGCAAGGCTGTGTACTCAGGCATAAGGACCCAATGGTAAATGCAAATAATATCCACGCATAATATCTCAACTGACTCAGCAATCCATAGAGAATAACAGTAATCCATCTTGTAGAGAATGTAGACACTCTGTAAAAAAAGAAAGAAAGAAAGAAAGAAAGAAAGAACAAAAAGGAAGAAGAAGTTTTAAAATGTTCCCTTCGATGCTTTATTTCTGTTGGACTGTGTTATGTGTTGACTGTGCCGAGGGATGTATGTTGGTGTGTGTTTTAAATTATGTGTGGTGTGTACGAGTGTGAGAGTGTGTGTGTGTGTGTTTGTTTGTGCCTGTTATGTGTGTGTGTTTGTGCGTGTTTGTGTGTGTGTGTGTTTTGAGTGTGTGTGCGTGTTTTGTGTGTGTGCGTGTGTGTGTGTGCGTGTATGTGTGTGTGTTTGTTTGTGTGTGTATATTCGGGCGCGCGCGCGTGTGTGTGCGTGCACACGTTCACGAGCACATGCGCATGCACAAATAAACTCTTTTTCTAAAATAACCATCGAAACAGCGATGTTTGAAAGAAGTCTTTTTTTTCTTATAGTCAAAAGAGATTGATGCAAATCAAGCCTCCTAATCAGAGAGTCATAGTCGATCACTTAAAGACTAAAGCTGTAAAGTGGAATTCCGTGAGTGGGAAAGAAAGCCACTGATCATACTACAGCCTCTCACTTTGCTGTTGCCCCACAGCATCAATGGTATTAACCAAGAACTGGGATAACGCCCAGGTGTTGCTACTTCTTGCCGTTTAGTGACAGTACAGGGATGCTGAGGTGGTGAAGGTGGAATCGGAGTCAAGACGATGACTCCTACAGAGCCAAGATGTTTATGTCACATTCCCCTCCATCCTTCCCTTCTGTCACGCGATTCCCCTTCACCACCTAAGCATCCCTGTACTGTCACTGAACAGCAAGAAGTAGCAGCGCCTGGGCTTTATCCCAGTTCTTGGTTAAACCATTGACGCTGGGGGGCAACAGCAAAGTGAGAGGCTGCAGTATGACCAGTGACTTTCCTACTCATGGAATTCCACTTTACAGCTTAAGTCTTTTAGTGATCGACTATGACTCTCTGACTAGGAGGCTTGACGTGCACAGTCCTTATGTGCTGCTGCAGCCCTGGGGGGTTAGTTGTTGGCTTTTGGAGAACATCTCCAACGCTGACTGTCCTTATGCCCACTTGGCTGAGAGAGTAGAGGATGTGCTGTGGTGAGCAAGGCATCTCCACTATTATCAAATTTCTGCCCCAATTTACGAAACAGCAGCTGCCTCTTCTGCTGTTTTAGAGGTCATCGTCGAACACGACCGACGAACATGAAAGTAGTCCCCTACATCTGTCTGAACTTCAGTGACTGTAGTGCACTGTCTGACAGACACAGCAGTTGTTGCTGGGAAAGGCTGAAGACAGACACACAGACAGACAGGCAGACAGACAGACAGACACACAGACAGACACACAGACAGACACACAGACAGAAGACAGACAGACAGACAGACAGACAGACAGACAGACAGACACGCCAGCCTGAAGAAAAGAAACACTGTCCACCAACACATCCCTCGTGTTCCCCTGATGACTGACCATCTTGGGTCAAAAGGACTAACGATGATGATGATGATTATGATGATGATGATGATGATGATGATGACGACGACGACGACGATGATGACGTCGACGATGACGACGACGATGATGAATAATGACGATGTCGACGACGATGATGATGACGATGACGACGATGACGTACGCCGATGATAAATATTGACAATGACGACGATGACGACGATGATGATGACGACGACGACGATGGTGATGATGACGGTAATGATGGTGATGATGATGACAAGACAATGATAAAAAGGAGGACGACGACGACGACAACGACGATGATTATCATGATGATGATGATGATGATGAGACAAAATGACAATGATAATGATGATGATGACGACGATGCTGATGATTGTGATTAGTATTAATTCTGCCAATTCTGCCACATCTGTCGAACATCCACCACACTGTAAACAGCCAGGAACCTGTCTACCCTCTGCATAATTGTGCCATTATTTCCTCTTCATCTGCCATCTGCTATGTCTCTACCCTCTGCATAATTATGCCATTACTTCCTCTTAATCTGCCATCTCCTATGTCTCTACTCTCTGTATAATTATGCCATTACTTCCTCTTCATCTGCCATCTGCTATGTCTCTACCTTCTGCATAATTATGCCATTATTTCCTCTTCATCTGCCATCTGCTATGTATCTACCCTCTGCATAACTATGCCATTACTTCCTCTTCATCTGCCATCTCCTATGTCTCTACTACCCTCTGCATAAATATGCCATTACTTCCTCTTCATCTGCCATCTGCTATGTCTCTACCCTCTGCATAAGTATGCCATTACTTCCTCTTCATCTGCCATCTGCTATGTCTGCATTACTCACTGCATACTTATGCCATTACTTCCTCTTCATCTGCCATCTGCTATGTCTCTACTCACAGCATAATTGTGCAATTACTTCCTCTTCATCTGCCATCTCCTATGTCTCTACTCACAGCATAATTATGCCATTACTTCCTCTTCATCTGCCATCTGCCATGTCTCTACTACTCACTGCATAATTTTGCCACTATTCCCTCTTCATCTGCTATGTCTCTACCCTCTGCATAATTATGTCATTATTTTCTCTTCATCTGCCATCTGTTATGTCTCTACCCTCTGCATAATTATGCCATTACTTCCTCTTCATGTATCTATCTGCCAGGTCTCTACTACTCACTGCATAATTTTGCCACTATTCCCTCTTCATCTGCCATCTGCTATGTTTCTACTCGCTGCATAGTTATGCCATTACTTCCTCTTCATCTTGCCATCTGCAATGTCTGTACTCATTGCATAATTATGCCATTACTTCCTCTTCATCTGTCATCATCTATGTCTATACCCATTGCATAATTGGGCCATTACTTCCTCTTCATCTGCCATCTGCTATGTCTCTACTTCTCGCTGCATAATTATGCCATTACTTCCTCTTCATCTGCCATCTGCTATATCTATACCCATTGCATAACTTTGTGCCATTACTTCCTCTTCTATCTGCCATCTGCCATGACTGCACTACTCACACGAACACAGGCAGGCTTGTAATCAGTGACACAGCGTCATTTTCCACAGCAGACTTCTGAGCTGGATCAAAGCCCTGGATGAGGAAGTGTTGTCTGGTAGACACAGACAGTGGACGGAAGGAAGGAAGGAAGGTGGGAACGGAGGGAGGGAGGGAGGGAGGAGTTCTGGAAGGGAGTGGGTAAGGTGGAGGGTGGGGGCTGAGGCAGACTCTGACAGAGATGCTGATAAAGTTCTGATGTTGGCTGGTGCTGTGTCATATGTCACACTTGTGTCGTCATGACAAGACAGTGAAGAGCGTGACGCGCATCGTGTTGTGTTGTTGCTTTTTCAAGATTCAGCACTATATTAATTCCATACCTAATTATTATTATTACTACTGTTATTATTACTATCATTATCATGGTTATTATTATTATTATTATTATTAGTATCAACATCATCATCATCATTATTATTATCATTATTACTATCGTTATTATTATTATTACTATCATGATCATTATTATCATCATTATCATTATTATCATCATCATTGTTATTATTATTATTATTTATTTTATCATTATTATTATTATTGATATCATCAGTATTATCATTATCATCATTATCATCATCATCATCATTATTATTATCATTATCATCATCATCATTATTATTATTACTATCACATGTCACACTTGTGTCTGACAAGTCAGCGAAGAACGTGACGCGCATCGTGTTGTGAGACTGCCACTGTTCACAGTCATGAAAACGATGACTGGGGGTGTTTTCGTCTTGTTTGGTTTTGGTTTGGTTTTTGTTTGGTTTGGTTTTTGTTTGGTTTGGTTTTTGTTTGGTTTGGTTTTTGTTTGGTTTGGTTTTTTTTGGTTTGGTTTTTGTTTGGTTTGGTTTGGTTTTTGTTTGGTTTGGTTTTTGTTTGGTTTGGTTTTTGTTTGGTTTGGTTTTTGTTTGGTTTGGTTTGGTTTTTGTTTGGTTTGGTTTTTGTTTGGTTTGGTTTTTGTTTGGTTTGGTTTTTGTTTGGTTTGGTTTTTGTTTGGTTTGGTTTTTGTTTGGTTTGGTTTTTGTTTGGTTTGGTTGGTTTGGTTTTTGTTTGGTTTTGGTTTGGTTTTTGTTTGGTTTGGTTTTT
>CM054156.1:55761537-55764037 GCA_028751875.1 Rapana venosa
GTGTGTGTGTGTGTGTGTGTGTGTGTGTGTGTGTGTGTGTGTGTGTGTGTGTGTGTGTAGTGCGTGTGGTGTGTGTGTAGTGTGTTTTTGTTTTTGTGTGTAGTGTGTGTGCGTGTTGTGTTGTGTGTGTGTGTGTGTAGTGTGTGTGTGTTTGTGTGTCTTCAATTTTACGTCTGTTCACTTAAAGTGATATTAGACGTGTGTGTGTGTGTGTGTGTGGTGTGTGGGTGTTGTGTGTGTGTTTGTGGTGTGTTGTGGTTGTGTGTTGTTGGTGTTGTGTGTGTTTGTGTGTGAGTGTGTGTGTGTGTGTGTGTGTGTGTGTGGTGTGTGTGGGTGTGGGATTATCTGAGGCAGTAAAATCGATGTGGAGAAGATACAACATTCATGGGTGTTGTGTGTGTGATGTGTTGTGTTGTGTGTGTGTGTATGTGTGTGTGTGTGTGTTAGTATGTGGTTTGTACGTGTGTTTGTTGTGTTTTGTGTGTTGTTTTTGTGTTGTATTTGTGGTGTGTGCGTTGTGTGTATTGTGTGTGTGTATGAGTGTTGGGTGTGTGTTTGTTTGTGTGATGTGTTCTGTGTGTGTGTGGTGTGGTGTGTGTTGTTGTGTGTGTGTGTTTGTGGTGTGTGTATGTGGTGTGTGTGTGTGTGTGTGTGTGTGTGTGTGTGTGTGTGTGTGTGTGTGTGTGTGTGTGTGTGTGTGTGTGTGTGTGCGCGCGCGCGTTGTGTATGTGTGTTGTGTGTGTGTGTGTTTGTGGTGTGAATGTGTGTGTTAATGTGTGGTGTGTGTTGTGTTGTGAGTGTGGTGTATTTGTGCGCGCGCGTGTGTGTATGTGTGTGTTGTGTGTGTGTGTGTGGGGGGGGGTGTATTTGTGCGTGTGTGTGTGTGTGTGTGTGTGTGTGTGTGTGTGTGTGTGTGTGTGTGTGTGTGTGTGTGTGTGTGTGTGTGTGTGTGTGTGTGTGTTGTGTTGTGTGTATGTGATTGTTTGTGGGTTTGTCTATGTGTGTGTATGTGTGTGTGATGTATGTGTGTGTGTGTGTGTTTGTGATGTGTGTGTGTGGTGTGTGTGTGTTGTGGTGTGTGTGCGTGTTGTGGTGTGTGTGTGTGTGTGTGTATGTGTGTTTGTGTGTGTGTGTACTTCAGGTGCTCTTGTTGCTAGAGAAAATTACTAGAAACGCTCGGTTTCCACAAACTTCTGTATGCCTATCTGCAACTTTCTGTGTCTGTTTGTCTGTCTGTCTGTCTGTCTGTGTTTATGTTCTCTCTCTCTCTCTCTCTCTCTCTCTCTCTCTCTCTCTCTCTCTCTCTCTCTCTCTCTCTCTCTCTCTTCTCTCCTCTCTCTCTCTCCCCTCTCTCTCTCTCTCTCTCTCTCTCTCCCTCCCTCCCCTCTCTCCCCCCCACCTCTTTCACTCTCTCTCTCCCTCTCCCTCTCTCCCCCTCTTCCTTCTCTCTCCCCCTCTCCTTCTCCTCCATCTCTCCCTCTCCCCCTCTCGCTCTCCCTCTCTCGTATGAAAATAATAGATCATTCAAAACTATCTTTGGAAAAGAGGAATACATTGACTTAATAGATACTTACTGTTTTCGAGTTGCTATTACACAGGTTAGATTTAATTTTTTGCCTCTTATGAATAATGTTCATAGATACAGTATTAATGATCAAGAAAAGTTCTGTCCATTTTTTTAAAACAAAAGTCAAAAACGAAGCCCATTTTTTGTTCCAATGTCCAATGTACTCAGATCTAAGGGATAAGTTTTTGGCCGAATGTATTAGTATACCCTTGTCAGTTTTACTTATAACATCATGTAGAGAACGTAGTCATTATCTATCCAGATATATTGTCATTCTATTAGTAGAAGGAAGAAATTGCTGTGTCAAAATATCAGTTAATGATGGATGTGTTAAAGCTTTTTATTTACATGTTTGATCCAGATCCTGAATCGTAATGTTGCATTTTGATTCACACCGATTTTTATGTCTACTATCTTAAATATTGATGCAGTATGACATGAATGTGTATCAAATGCTATCCTTGTTCGAGATATAAGCCTCAAAGGATCGGTTGTTGTTTTTCATGTGTGATCAAAATTTGCATACCAATATATTGGTTTTCCTCTTTCCCCCAAACTCCGTGTATTGTAGCCTAAGGCCAATGTACATATTAAAACTGTTCAGAGTTCTCTCCCTCTCTCTCCCTCTCTCTCTCTCTCTCTCTCTCTCTCTCTCTCTCTCTCTCTCTCTCTCTCTCTCTCTCTCTCTCTCTCTCTCTCCCTCTCTCTCCCCCTCTCTCTCTCCTCTCCCCATCTCTCTCTCCCTCTCTCTCTCTCCCTCTCTCTCCCCTCTCTCTCTCTCCCTCCCTCTCTCTCTTTCTCTCTCTCCCTCTCTCTCTCCCTCTCTCTCTCTATCCCTCCCTCTCTCTCTCCCATCTCTCCTCTACCCCCTCTATCTCTCCTTCTCTCTCTCCCCTCTCTCCCTCTCTCTCTTTCTCTCTCTCCTTCTCTCTC
>CM054156.1:55774037-55796537 GCA_028751875.1 Rapana venosa
ACAACAACAAAACAACACAACAACAAAAAACACCAACAACAAAAAAGACGAACAAGAAAAGAAGAAGAAGAAGAAAAGAAGAAGCAACAAAACAACAACAACAAAAACAACAACACAACAACAAAAATTGCTCGGGTGTCGCTCGTCGTTCGAACAATCCTAAAGCAACAACAGTTTGACAACATTTTAGATCGAGCCCGCGTTTCAAAACGTCGTGTTATATAGATAGATAGATAGATAATAGATAATAGATAGATAGAAGATAATAGATAATAGAAGATAATAGAAATAATAATGGATAATGGATGGAAAGGGAAGGAGGTGGTGGTGGTGGTGTGGGTGGTGGGTGGTGGATGGATGGATATGGATGGATGATGAGGATGATAAGATAGATAGATAGATGAATATAGAAAATAGATAGATAGATATAGATAGATAGATAGATAGATAATAGATAGATAGATAGATAGATGGATGGTTTGGATGGATGAGGGATGGATGATGGAGAGAGAAGATAGACAGAGAAGACAGACAGACATATATAGAGAGAGAGATCGTAGACAGACAGACAGAAGACGGATGGGAGGGATGGATGGATGGAGGGATGGATGGATGGATGATGGATGGATAATGATAGATAGATAGATAGATAAAGATAGATAGATAGATAGATAGAAAGTTTGATAGATAGACAGATAGATAGATAGAGAGAGGGGTCGATAGATCGATAGACAGAGGGACAGACAGACGACAGCAGACGACAGACAGACAGACAGACAGACAACAGACAGACAGAGATCAGACAGACAGACAAGACAGACAGATAGATAGATAGATGATAGATGATAGATAGATAGAAGATAGAGGAGGGATGGATGGAGGGATGGATGGATGGATGGATGGATGGATGGATAGATAGATAAGTAATAGATAGATAGAAGATAGATAGATAGATAGATAAATAGATAGAAGAGGAGGGATAGATAATAGATAGATAGATAGATAATAGAAGATAGAAATAGATAGAAGGAAAAATGGATGGATGGAAAGATAGATAGATAGATAATAGATAGATAGATAATAATAAAAACAGATAGACAGCAGATAGATAGTTTAGATAGATAGAAAATTTAGATAGAAAATTTAATAGATAGATAGATAAATAGTTAAATAGATGGATGGATAGATAATAGATAGATAGATAGATAGAATAGATAGATAGATAGATAGATAGATAGATAGATAGATAGATAGAAGATAGATAGATAGAATCAAAGTTAAAAAGAAATACACACCACACCACACACACACACACAACCACACACACACACACACAACACACAAATCACAACACCTTTCTCACCGTAAATTTTCCCAAAACCAAGTTTAAGCCAACACTCACCGACTACATAATAGAGAGAGAGAGATTCCGTTCAACCAAAACATAAAACCAGCATTTTCTTCTCTTCTTTTTCTCCCTCTCTCTCCTCCTCCCACCCTCTTTCAACTTTTCTTTCACGACGATTTGCCCGAAATACTCCTTCCTTGACTTGACACACGCGCACACACACACACACAGCACATACAACACATACACAAACCAAAATAATAAAAAAGTCGTCTGCCCACGACGCCTGCGTGCGCAATGCGCACGCGCGAACATAAAGCGCGCGTGCGTGTGTGTGTGTGGAATCCTCTTGAAGCTGTGAAACAAACGGCCAAATGCAGATGGTTGACCGAGACTTTTGTTGTTGATTGACGGTAGTGAATCGATAGAGGAAGAAGCAGCAGGGAGGAAGGGGATGGAGCTGTGAGGGAGGAGGGAGGGGAGGGATGGAAATGAGGAGTGAGAGGATGGGAGGGGGGATGAAAAAGAAAGGAAAGTACGTGCATCATCACATCATCACAATCCTTGCCACACTCCTGTCTTGGGGGAATATTAGTAGCGAATCTTCGCGTGTCTCGCCCTCGCGTTTCTCTAGATTTTCTTGTTGTTTGTTGTTTGTTGTGTGGGGGGGGTGGGGTGGTGTGTGTGTGTGTGTGTGTGGTGTGTGTGTGGGTGTGTGTGTGGTGTTGTGGGGAGGGGTGTGGGGGAGAGGGTTTGGGTATGTGTTGTGTGTGTGGTGTGTGGTTGTGTGTGTGGTGTAATGTGTAAGTTTTTGTGTGTGTGTTGGGGGGGGTGGGGGTAGGGGGGAGGTTGGGTAGGGGTGTAGTATGTGGGGTGGTGTGTAGTGTGTGCATGTGGGTGTGTGTTGGGTGGGTGGGGTGGTGTTGGGTATAGGTGTGTTTTGGGTGGGTGGTAGGTGGGTGTGGGAGAGGGGGGGAGGTTTGTGTGTGTGTGGGGTGGTGGGGGGGGGGTGGTGGGTAGGGTGTGTGAAGTGTTTATGTGTGTTTTGTGTAGGTGGTGGGTGAGTGTGGGGGGGGTGGGGTTTGGGGGTGGGTTTGTGTGTGTTGTGTTTGGGGGGGAGGGGGGGTGGTGATTTGTGTGTGTAGTGTGTGGGGTTTTGTATTTTTTGTGGGGGTGTTTGGGTGGGAGGGTGGGTGGTGCAGTGTGGGGTAGTGTGTGTGTTTGTGTGCGTGGTGTGTGTGTGTGTGTGTTTTTTGTGTGTGTGGGGTGTGGGGTGTGTGGTTGTGGTGTGTGTGTGGGTGGGGTTTGTGGTGGTGGGGTTGGTGTGTGTGTGTGTGTGGTTGGTGCTTTGTTTCTTTTGGGGGTAGGGACAGGGTGCCGGTAGGGGAGGGTAGGTGTCTTGTTTTCGGGTCTCTTGGGGTCTTGTTTCTTTTTGGGTTTGTCTGTTTCTGTCTTCCGTCTGTCTATCGTCTTTCTTGTATATGTACCTGTCTATTTAGCTTTCTGTCTGTCTGTCTCTCTAACTGTCTATCTATTTATCTGTCTCTCTGTTTAAAATCTAATTTAAATATATCTATCTGTTTCTCTAAGCGCTTTCATTTATCTGTGTAAGATATAGCGCTATATAAAGTCCATTTATTATTATTATTCTATCTGTCTATTTGTCTGTATATCTCTTTCTCTTTATCTCTCTATTTCTCTCTCTTTTCTCTCTCTCTCTCCCCCTTTCCCCCTTTTCTCTCCTCTCCCTCTCTTTCCTTTCTATCTAATTTACATTTTAAAACTTTCAATCCCCTGGTCATCTATCCACCAATCATTTTACCTATCTATTTGCCAATCTTTTCTATCCAAATCCATCTGTCTTTCCTGTCTAATAATAGCTAATAGATAAAAGATGATAGATAGATAGATAGATTATAATAGAAATAGATAATAGATAGATAGATAATAATTGTATGTATTCCCATCCCATTCATTTTCCATCCATTCATCATCTAACCCATGATATTCTATAAACATATATTCATCTATCTGTCTGTTGCCTGTCTGTATGTCCTGTCCCCCCCTTTCCCCATTTCCCCCCCCCTCTTTATCTATTTTTTACCTACTTATCCATCCATTCATCCATCTACCTATCTACCAATGCCTATCTATCTATCTATCTATTTATGTGTCTATCTATCTATCTATCCGTCCCGTCTATATGTCTATCTATTCATATATTCATCTATCTGTCTCATTTTCTTCTCTTCTCTCTCTCTCTCTCTCTTCCCCTCTCCCTCTCCCCTCTCTCTCTCTCTATTAATCTATCTATCTATCTATCTATCTATATACCTACCTATCTACCTACCCATCGATCCATCCATCCATCCATCCATCCATCTATCTATGTACCTTCCTATCTGTCTATCTATCAATTTGTGTGTGTGTGTGTCTGTGTGTCTGTGTCTGTGTTTTGTAGTAGTAGCAGAAGCAGCAGTAGTATTAGGAGGAAGAGGAGGAGCAGCAGCAGCAGCAGCAGCAGTAGCAGCAGTGGCAGCAGCAGTAGCAGTTTTCTATACTATGTTTGTATTATATGACAGTACAGCAGCTGTAAGTCTATTTTAACTGAAAATTATCCGCAAGCGGTACTACTACCACAGTGCAGCATTATATACAACAACAGCAACAACAAAACAACCGATTCACTGTTTTCACCTCCGTAACATGACTTTTATTTTAAACTGAAACTAATCCGAAAGTTGGTACTATGCACTTCCACACAGTGCACGCTTATTTTTCTTTTATTTCGAGGATAATAGAATAAGCACTCATGTGCTTTTTTCCTCCATCCAGTCCCCGTATGTATGCGGCTTGGTAAATTGTGTCATCCATTCCCAAGGGCACACAATGGCCTTCTCTTCCGAAAAGACTATAAACCGAGGTCCCGTGTGTGAACGTACACAGAACATCTTGCGCAGACTTTAAATCCTGTTCCGCTTTTCGTAAGAGTAGGCCATTGTGTGCCGGTGGGAACAGATGACAGAATTCACAAAACTGCATACACACGGGGACTGGATGTAAAAAAGCACATAAGTGCTCATTCCATTATCCTCGATATAAAAGAATAAAATAAAATAAAATGAAATAAACAAAAAATATAATAAAAAGCGGAACAGGATTTAACGTGTGCGCAAGATGTTCTGCGTGCGTTCACACACGGGACCTCAATTTATAGTTTCATTCGAAACGACTTTTGTAGGGAGTGGAGTCGGAACTGATGTTGTTAACTCAAGGAGAAAAAATTAATCTCCTTGAACGAGATTCGAACCCGGGTCAGGAAATCACGAGAGCAAATGCCCAACGCTCTATTTATTTATTTATTTATACCACTTTAAGCCACAGCAGATTTGTCTGCGTGAAATCCGGGCTGCTCTCCTCCTCCCCGGGGAGAGCGCGTCGCCACAAGAGCAGCGCCACCCATTATTTTTATTTTTCCCGTCTGCAACTGTATTTTGTTTCCCTTATCAGAGTGGCTTTTGTTTTCTTACAGAATTTTTACCAAGGCACAACTCTCTTGTTGCCGTGGGTTCTTTTACGCGCGCTAAATAATTATATGTAACACACGGGACCTCGGTTTCTCGTCTCATCCGAAAGGCTAGCGCCCAGACCACCACTCATGGTCTAACATCTTGCGCACACGTTAAATCCTGTTCCGCTTTTCGGAAGAGTAAGCCATTGTGTGCCGGTGGAAACAGATGACAAAATTTATAAAACCGCATACACACGGGGACTGGATGTAAAAGACAGCACATGAGTGCTTATTCCATTATCCTCGATATAAAAAAAATAAATAAATAAATAATAATAACAATTGGGGGGGGGGGGGGGGGGGGGGGGGGGGGGGGGGGGGGGGGGGGGGGGGGGGGGGGGGGGGGGGGGAGGGTAGAAGTTTCGGGTCCAAACAGGGATTCGAACCACCCACCCCACACAATTCCGAACTTCGGACTTTTCGCTTTTTCTAGACAGGCGCGTACCCTCTAGACCACCGACGATCCACTCTAACCACCGGGCTACCTACCTACCTACCCTGTGCCCACCTGCAACAAAACACTTGAAAGCGTGAAAGCGCCAGTCTGTTCCTGAGCTGCCACTGGGCTTATTTATTTATTTATTTGTTTTTATTTATTTATTTATTTATTTTTATTTATTTATTTATACCACTTTAAGTCACGAGATTGCTCTGCGTGAAATTCGGGCTGCTTTCCTCCCCGGGGAACAGCGCGTCGCCACAAGAGCAGCGCCACCCTTTTTTTTTTCTTTTTCCTGTCTGCAACTGTATTGTTTCCCCTTATCAGAGTTGCTTTTATTTTCCTACAGAATTTTTACCAAGGCACAACTCTCTTATTGCCGTGGGTTCTTTTACGTGCGCTAAATAATTATATGTAACACACGGGACCTCGGTTTCTCGTCTCATCCGAAAGGCTAGCGCCCAGACCACCACTCATGGTCTACTGATAGGTGGGGGGGGGGGGGGGGGGGGGGGGGGAAGGGGGGGGGGAGGGGGGGAGAGGAGTGAAAAGTTTCGGGTCCAAACGGGGATTCGAACCACCCACCACACACTTCCGACCCGGACTTTTCGCTTTTTCTAGACAGGCGCGTTACCTCTAGACCACCGACGATCCACTCTAACCACCGGGCTACCTACCTACCTACCCTGTGACCACGTGCAACAAAACACTGAAAGTGTGAAAGCGCCAGTCTGTTCCTGCCACTGGGCTTATTTATTTATTTATCTTTATTTATTCATTTAGACCACTTTAAGTCACGGCAGATTTCTCTGCGTGAAATTCGGGCTGCTCTCCTCCCCGGGGAGAGCATGTCGCCACAAGAGCAGCGCCACCCTTTTTTTCGTGGTTTTTTTTTTTTTTTTTGGTTTGCAACTGTATTTGTTTCCCTTATCAGAGTGGCTTTTTTTCTAAGAATGTTGCCAGGGACAACTCTCTTGTTGCCGTGGGTTCTTTTACGCGCGCTAAATAATTATATGTAATACACGGGACCTCGGTTTATCGTCTCATACGAAAGGCTAGCGCCCAGATCACCACCTCACGGTCTAATGGATGGAGGAAAAGTTTCGGGCCCAAACGGGATTCGAACCACCGCACACACCTCCGACCCGGACTTTTCGCTTTCTAGACAGGCGCGTTACCTCTAGACCACCGATCCACTTTTCACAGTCCAAGGTCCATCAAAGCAATTTGGACCATTACCACACACCAGAAGCTACCCCCTGACCTTTCTGGTCTGTACTAAAATAAATAAAAAGCCTACGTGGCTTTGATCTCTTCCCCCCCCCCCCCCTCACCTCCCCCACATCCCCCCCACCTCCCCACTCCCCCTCCCCCCCCCCCCCCCCACCTCCCCATCCCTCCCCTCCCTCCTCATCCCCTATTCGGTCCTCCTCTCTTCCCATGCAGGGCTGAGCTCTTATGGGGCTTCTTCGGCTGCACACCGGTGTTAATTTGGGGGGTCATGTAGTATCTTGTATAGAGTGCGAGTGGAAAAAAAATGTTGGTGATTTTCACAGATTATTTTAAAGCATGAAAAAATGGACTGTGCACTTGGTTTTTTTTGGGATTGAGGACATAGAGCAATACCAGGTAAGTCACGAGAAAGTTGGAAATAACCATCAAATGAGGTTTGCCTGTATTCCTACAGCGTTGACCCCCCCGCGCATGCATGCATATTGCGGTAAGGAAGCTAGCAGACGACAAAAGGACTGAGGAGGGTTACAGTGTTTGCTGAAAAAATTTGAAAAATTTCAAACCTACCACATTTGTTCAAAATCACATGAGTTTTGAGTCAGAGGCTTGTCTTTCACAAAAAGTGGTTCTGAGCGCTTTGATTTGTTACTTTACAAGATTCAGCGCTATATAAATTCAATACATTATTATTATTATTATTATTATTATTATTATTATTTCTGTGGATGCCTTAATACGTGCGGTATGAATATAAAAAGTTACATAGAAAAACCAGAAGGAAAAGAGTGATTTTTTTAATACCGGTGTGCAGCCTTCCTCTCCACTTTCCACTGTGGCATTCACTGTGCTTCACTCATCTGGGTTACACTTAGTTGTGTTATGTAATGTAATGTGATGTGATGTTGGGGGACTAAAATGGCCGGCTGCGCCGGAGTTGGTAGAAATAATTTGTGTTATAATAATATATAATAACGGGGTGATTGGGAGTTTGGTTACCTCGTTAGAATTAAGCTACGCCGCGTGTATAGAATGATAAGTATTAGTAGTAGTATAGTAAGTAGTAGTAGTAGTAGAGTAGTAGTAGGAGTAGTAGTAGTAGTAGTAGTGAGTAGTAGTAGTAGAGTAGTAGTAGGGTGGGGTAGTATAGTAGAGTATTAGTAGTAGTAGTAGTATAGAGTAGTAAGTATAGTGAGTAGTAGTAGTATAGTAGTAGTAGAGTAGTAGTAGATAGTAAAGTAGTAAGTAGTAAAAAGTAGAGGAGAAAGAGGAGTAGTAGAGTGAGCAGTAGTAGTAGTAGTAGTAGGGTAGTAGTAGTAGTAGTAGTAGATGAGAGTAGTATGGAAGTAGGGAGTAAGTAGAGCAGTAGTAGAGAGGAGTAGGTAGAGAGAGATAGTAGTGTTATAGGAGTAAGTAGTATAGTAGTGGATGGAGTAGAGAAATTTAAAGAGAGATAGTAGTAGAGTAGTAGTAGAGAGAAGTAGTTAGTAGTAGGAGTAGTAGTAGTAGTAGAGTAGGAAGAGTAGTAGTAGTAGTACAGTAGTAGTAGTAGTAGAGGATGGAGTAGTAGTAGTAGTAGTAGTAGTAGGTAGTAGTAGTAGTAGAGAGAAAGTAGAGGAGTAGAGGAGAAGTAGTAGTAGTTAGTAGTAGTAGAAGTAAGTAGGAGTAGTAGGAGTAGTATAGTAGTAGTAAGTAGTAAGTAGGAGTAGGAGTAGTAGTAGTAGAGTAGGAGAGTAGTAGGAGTAGGATGTAGTAGTAGTAGTAGATAGTGAGTAGGAGTGAGTAGTAGGTAGTAGTAGTAGTAGAGTAGGAGGAGTAGTAGAGTAGTAGGAGTAGAGTAGAAGTAGGAGTAGTAGTAGAGTGAGGAGTAGAGTAGTTAGTAGTAGTAGTAGTAGTAGTAGTAGTAGTAGTAGTAGTAGTAGTAGTAGTAGTAGTCTGTTGAACAGAAGTGATAGAAAGAAAGAAAGAAAAAGAAAAAAAGAAAAAAAGCTTTGAACTTAATGGATCGGTGGTCTAGAGGTAACGTGACTGTCCAGAAAGAGATCAGGTTTGATCCCCGTGTTGAGTCTAAACTTTAACCCCCCCCCCCCCCCTCTCCCTCCCCCAAGCCACTAAACCTTAAATAAAGGTCTGGGTGCTTGTTTTCTTTTTTTTTTAAAGATATAGCGCTATATAAACTCAATGTATTATTATTATTATTTTCTTATTATTATTGTTGTTATTTTTATTGTTATTATGATTATTATCATTATTATTGATATTATTATTATTAGTCCTTAGGGTGTGACAAGAAACCTAGGCCCCATGTACACAATGCACATCAAGTGTACGTAAAAGAATCCATGACAAGAAGGCAGTTGTCTCTGGCAAAATAATTCTGTATTGAAGAAAAGAACAGAGAGAAAAAACCACTCTCCTTGGGAAACAAATACACATGAAGACCCGATTCGTTTGTTTGTAATGTACGAGGCTGCTCTTGAGGCCAAGTGCTCTCCCCTAGGAAAACAGCTCGAATTTTAAGCACAGTAATCTACCGTGGCTGAAAGACGTATACATACATACATACATTACATACATACATACATACATACATACATACATACATACATACATACATACATTACATACATAACATGCATAGAATACATACATACATACATACATACATACATACATACATACATACATACATACATACATACGTACATACATACAACACATCGCGCAAATCCAGCATAACTCAGTCAAGGGTCCAGGGCCCAGTGCTAAACTTAGTGTGACCCTTCCTTTTAACCAAGTCCAAGTGTGGTCAGTTCCTGCTGTAATGACCACCAGCTGGGCTGGGATGGGATGGATAGCAGCTGAGAGCAGCTGAAAGTGAGGGATACTGACAGCTGTGATATACAATACACTACTGTCAACTTTAAAAATTACCATACAGTTCAATTTTCCATTGTTTTTGTTGTTTGTTTTGTTTTGTTTTTACCTCAGTCCACTCAGTCTTACTTCAGTATTTTGTTTAATCTGTATCGACTCAACAAGTTCAGTATTTTTTAATGCTTATTGTTACGTTTGCTGATTCAAGAAATTCACAACCTTCATGGCAATGCTGTTATTCAATATTCATAATGATGTCCACCAACCCGCCATGAATATCAGTTTCTACACTTTCGTTGCCTGGCACCGGCTTCTTATAAAAGCGCGAATCAAGTACAAAATTGCGTGGCTTTGCTAAAAGTAAAGCTAGTTTTATATCGGCAATGCATTTTCTTTCTGGTCATATCTAGGGCATCACCATCAAGGAAACTCAACTACACCTTTCTCGTTCTTCCACTTTGCGTTCTGTTTGTCTATGGTAAAAATTCTGAAAAATACTTATTTTTTTCTGTGCTCATTTTGCTTTGGAACTCATTTTCACATGAAGTCTGTTTTTCTCAGATACGTTTGTCTCTTATGTGCAAAGGTTTAAAAACACATTTCTTCCAAAGATGATTTTTACCAACAGTTAGTACCACTTTGAACATAGGTCCATAATATATGAATTGGATTGGATTGGACTAGGCTGGACTGAATTGGATTGGATTGGATTGAATTGGACTGAAATATATCCCACTTTCAATCACGGCAGATTTCTTGCAGCAAAATTCAGGGTGCTCTCCCCTAGGAAAAGCACACTACCACAAGAGCGACGCCATCTACTTTTTTCTTTTTCCTCGTTTTTTTTCTTTCTGTGTATTCTTATTCACTATCAGAGTGGCTTTTATTTTTAGACAGAATTTTGCCCGAGACAACTAACTCCCTGGTTATCCTCGGGGGTTCTTTTACGCGCTCTAAACACATGTCTCACACAGCCTTGATCTCAGTTTATCGTGTCATCCAAGAGACACCAGTTGCCCCAAATCTGCTTGACAGTTTTAGACTCAAACGTGGATCAAAACTCGGTTGGCTTGATTGTATTAGAGTTCCAGCGGTTATGTTAGAGTTCCACCGGTTGTATTACAGTTCCAGCGGAGACATCCCACTTAGGGACTGTACCATCAAGTCAAGTCAAGTCAAGTCAAAAACAATTTGATGAAGGGAGGGATACCATGAAGGGAGGATTAATGAACCAACCAACTGCCAGAGCTATAGGGGATCGAACCTATAACTTATCGTTTTTTGATGTAGGCGCGTTAACCTGTAGACCACGGTTACACATTTTCATCCTGCATTTCTTCTTTTCTTCTTTTTTTTTGTTTTTTTGTTTTTTCTCTTACGTTCTGTCTGGCACCCACTCTGTCTGTTTGTCTGTCTGTTTGTTTGCGACACTTCTCTTTCTGTGTTTATGTTGATTTTGTTGTGTGTGAAAACAGTTTGCGTTTTCTTTCTGTGTGTGAGTGTGTGTGTGTGTCTCCATAACTCAGTTAGTCGGGTGGTAATGCGCGTGTATGGGTTGGTTTCCGGTGTGTGTGTGTGTGTGTGTTGTGTGTGTGTGTGTGTGTGTGTGTGTGTGTGTGTGTGTGTGTGTGTGTGTGTGTGTGTGTGTGTGTGTGTGTGTGTGTGTGTGTGTGTTGTGTGTGTGTTGTGTGTGTGTGTGTGTGTTGTGTGTGTGTGTGTGTGTGGGGTGTGTGTGTGTGTGTGTTTGTGTGTGTGCAATGAGTGCTTGTGCGTGCATGAGTCAAATGTAAGTGTGCGTGTGTGTGTGTATGTGTGTCTGTGTGTGGTGTGTGTGTGTGGTGTAGTGTGTGTTTAGCGTGTGTGTTTGTGTGGGTAGTGTGTGTTGTAGTGTAGTGTGTGTTGTGTGTAGTGTGTGTTGTGTGTGTGTGTGGCCGCGCGCGCGTTGTGTGTGTATGTGTGTGTGCGTGTGTGTGTGTATGTGTGCTCGTTCGTTCGTACGTTCTTTAATTAAACATCTTTTGACTGTGAGTAATATCAAATAATGTTTGTGTGTGTGTGTATGTTTGTGTGTTTGTGTCTCTGTTTGTGTCTGAGAGCGTAATAAATACAGACAAACACACACACACACACACACACACACACACACACACACACACACACACACACACACACACATACAGAGAAAGTGTTAAAAACCTTGTTTGGTTTTGACTTTTGAAAAACAAAATCCTGAAATTGAAAAGCGCCACGGGAAAATCTTCAGGAAAATGAGCGCTATCAAAAATGCCCCAATTCAGACATGTTTACTCTTTCCCCTGAATTAACACTGGACCTCTCCGCTTCCCCGCCAAAATTATGTCCATGATTCTATAAACTTCAGACCCCTGTTGTAGCCGCATAGTTCTTCTTCGTCGAACGCTCAAACAGAAACTATTGTCCTCTGTTTATATGAGCGAAAATGCGTTGCGCTGCCGATAAACACCTGACAAGTCAGACCCAGCCGATCCGACTTCGGCATGGGAGAGAATGGGTTATCTTTTAAGTCTTTCTGGAAAAAAGGGCAGGAGAATGGACCTTCAAGAAGGCAGAAAATAGACAAGAAGGAGGTGGTGACAGGAAGAAAAAGGAACGAGGCAGAAACAAAGAGAGGGATAGAAAAGGGGGAATTTCTAGCACAGAATTTTCAGAAAGTAAGGATGTTATTTTTATTGTCAGGACCCGCCCCCAAGAACAAGAATGCGAAGAAGAAGAAGAAGAAGAAGAAGAAGAAGAACAACAACAACAACAACAACGAAGAGGAGGAGGAGGAGGAGGAGAAGAAGAAGAACAACAACAACAACAACCAACAACAACAACAACAGCAAGAACAAGAACAACAAGAACAAGAACAAGAAGATGAAAAAGGAGGAGGAGGAGGAGCAGCAGCAGCAGAAGAAGAAAAGAAAGAAGAAGAAGGAGGAGGAGGAGGAGGAGGAGGAGGAGACTTGGGCAATGTGGTCACGCGGGTGACCAAGCATCAGCTATACTCGCCACTGCCGTGGTGGTGTAGTGCATTAAATTAATCAAAACAGAATATTGATTTTCTTTCGCTGTTACCGTCTTTGGGAAAATAAAATGAATGAGAGTGGGTGTGTTGTTGTTGTTGGTGGTGGTGGTGGTGGTGGTGATTGTGGTAGTGTTGTTGTTGTTATTGTTGCTTGCTTGCTTGCTGATATTGTTTCTGCTATTGCTGCTGTTGTTAAAAAAGCGTCCGCCCCCCCCCCCCCTCTTCTCTCTCTCTCTCTCTCTCTCTCTCTCTCTCTCTCTCTCTCTCTCTCTCGCTCTCTCTCTCTCTCTCTCTCTCTCTCTCTCTCTCTCTCTCTCTCTCTCTCTCTCTCTCCTCTCTCTCTCTCTGTATGTATGTAACATTTCTTGGGGTAACATTTTTCAACAAAGTTGTGTAATAGCTCTATGTTTGATATGATGTGTCAAAAAGCTAAAATTGGAGTTATGCAAATTATCAAATCAATGAGAAGATTAGCTTCTGTTGACAGTACATTATTTTGGAAACTGTTTGACACACAAATAGAACCTGCCCTGACGTATGCAGCAGAAGTATGGGGTCTAGAAGATACCACACAAATTGAAAAAGTACACACCTTTGCCATGAAAAAATTCTTATGCATCAAATAAACTTATGTACGGAGAAACTGGTAGATACCCCTTGTATATAAGAACCATAACTAAATGCATTAAATACTGGATTAAACTTATCAGGCTTCCTATGTCAAGAATAAACAGACAAGCATACGAGATGCTGCTTATACAACATAATAATGGTAAAGTAAACTGGGCGACTAAAGTAAAAGATCTTTTGACGATAAATGGATTTGGTATTGTTTGGCTATGCCAGGAGGTGGGTTATGAAGAACAGTTTGTTAGAGAATTGAAAGATAGACTTATTTCATGTTTTCATCAAAACTGGCACGAACAGTTAATGTCTAGTGAAAAATACACTTGGTATAGCTCCTTTAAAGATGCGTTTGGTCCAGAACAGTATCTGATATCGTTAACTAATAAAAGGCTTCGAAGTAATTTACTAAAATTTAGGCTAAGATTGTGTGGTCTTTTGAACTGCAAACAATGGTATATTACAGCAGAGACAGACAACTCTTGTCCAGCATGTGGAGAAGAAGAAGACGAATTTCATTTTTTGTTTGCTTGTAGAACTTATCATGAAATTCGCCAAAAAATTGCTTTTTGACAAACCCAACCAACAGGTCCACCAATCTTGTACAAAAGGTGTTATCTTCAAATAATATGTCCGAGCTTAAATCTTTAGCAATATATGTAACGCAGGCTCTAGATAAACGTAAGCAGACTATGAATGAAACGGATCCTATACGTAATAACTGAAAATATTGGTTGGCATTTATCTGGACTTTGGATTATTACTCATGTCCTTTTCATATTCATTCCTATGTTAATATGTTATTTACAATTACCCCCTTTGACTGATGGGCTTGTAGCTTTTGTCAAATAAAATTCGTTCATTCGTTCATTCATTCATTCGTTCATTCGTTCATTCATTCTCTGTATGTATGTATGTGTGTGTGTTAAACCTCTCTCTTCTCTCTCTTTCTCTCTCTCTCTCTCTCTTCTCTCTCTCTCTCTCTCTCTCTCTCTCTCTCTCTCTCTCTCTCTCTCTCTCTCTCTGTTAAAGCCTCTCTCTCTCTGTTTGTATATATATATGTGTGTGTATATATATATATAAGGTTAGGGCAGTTTCCTGTCCAAATATGGCCAGGGCCTTATGAATAATTCTATTTCACCCTAGCACTCCAGAGACGAAGGGTTCAGGGTCATCTGATCAGTATTCGGCCCTTGGCATTAGAGCCAGAGCTACAACCCGCACCGCTTAAGGGAGACGGGAGACAAGTGACCTATGACCTTCGTTCAATGCCAAGGACACCATCATCATTGCCAAGAGTCTTTGACCGACACAACTGACTTCAAAAAGGACACCAACTAGCCCTCACCCCCCCCCCTTCCCCACCCCAACTCGCCCCAAAGAGACATCATTATCATTAGCCATTACACCCAGCAACAAAGCGCTTCCACTCCTGCCTATCCTGGGCCAACCTAGTCACTGATCCCCCAAGAGTGCTGCATGGCCTTCATCTCACTTTCTACAGTCCTCCTCCTCCTCCTCCACGTTGCTTTTGGTCTTCCTTTCTTTCTCCTTCCTTCTGGGAGACATCAGTTGTGCCAAAACCTAAATTGACACCACTGACTTCGAAAAGGACACCAGCTAGCCCCTCAACCCCTACCCCCCCCCCCCCCACCAAAGAGACATCAGTTGTGCCAAAATCTAAAGTGACACCACCAGTCAGCGACCACAGCTACCTGTGCCAAAAGTCTTTGATTGACACCACTGACTTCAAAAAGACACCAGCTTCCCCTCACCCCCCTCCCCCACCTCCCAAAGAGACATCAGTTGTGCCAAAATCTAAAGTGACACCACCAGTCAGCGACCACAGCTACCTGTGCCAATAGTCTTTGATTGACACCACTGACTTCAAAAAGACACCAGCTTCCCCTCACCCCCCTCCCCCACCTCCCAAAGAGACATCAGTTGTGCCAAAATCTAAATTGACACCACCAGTCAGCGACCACCAGCTACCTGTGCCAAAAGTCTTGATTGACACCAGTGACCAGAATAACACCAGTTGTGCTAAAAGTCTGACTGACACCAATGACCAGAATAACACCAGTTGTGCCAAACGTCTTTGATTGACACCAGTGACCAGAATAACACCAGTTGTGCCAAACGTCTTTGATTGACACCAGTGACCAGAATAACACCAGTTGTGCCAAAAGTCTTTGATTGACACCAGTGACCAGAATAACACCAGTTGTGCCAAAAGTCTTTGATTGACACCAGTGACCAGAATAACACCAGTTGTGCCAAAAGTCTGACTGACGTGACGCCAGTGACGGCAAGGACACTGGTGGTGTGCCAAGAGACGTCAGTTGTGCCAAAACCTAAATTCCTCGGGCTAGAGCTCCGAGGTTCACCAATACTGAAGTACGTTCTTTCGAGCCAGAAGAAGGCCCATAGAGCCGGAGCTTATCCCGGTTTCTGTAGCGTTAAGCGAACTGATGGTTTTTTCACCACCCCTGTGACAGGACGCTACTAGTCTGTCGCCAGATACTTCCCCAGCAGAGCTGGTACCCACTTGTACACCTGGGTGGAGTGAGGAAAATAGGAGTAAAGTGTCTTTCCCAAGCGCACAACACCGAGCCGAGCGGGGATCGAACCCGCGACCTCTGGATCACGAGTCGACCACCAATACTGAGATTTTGGTGTTTTTAGCGTAAAGAACCGGTTCCCCCACCTCCACCCATCCCCACCCACCCACCCACTCACCCGTTCAGGTAGCCACATTCCGACTTCGGGGATTATGCACGAGTGGGCTACTCTTGCGAAAGGCAGAACGTGGGCGCACGATGTTACTTTGCGAGCGTTCACCCACGAGACCTCGGGTATGGTTTCTAGTCTCGTCCGAAGGACTTTCGGGGCTAGCGGAATAGGTAGTGATGTTAAATCCACAGAGAGAGAGAGAGTGAGAGAGAGAGAGAGAGGGAGAGAGAGAGAGAGAGAGAGAGAGAGAGAGAGAGAGAGAGAGAGAGAGAGAGAGAGAGAGCGAGGAGAGAGAGAGAGAGATGACAATGACAATGACAATGACAAATTCTTTTATTTCGAGGATAATGAATAAGCACACATGTGCTTTTTTACATCCTTTCCCCGCCCGTTAGGGATACATCTTAATAATAATAACCCAATACTTATACAGTCTCACAATAAAAACAAGGGGAAATAACCCTTTTCAAAACAGCCCCTCCCCCCCCCCCCAACAACCCCCCCCCCCCCCCCCCAAAGCAAGCAAATAAAAGAAAACCCTAAAAGTACCCCTACCCCCCAAAAATCCCTAACCAAAACAAACAAACAAACAAAAGAGAAGGAAAAACCAAACCAACAAAAGATGATAAAAAAGAGAAAAACAGACACACAAAAACAGACAGGTCCACGAGAGAGAGAGAGAGAGAGAGAGAGAGAGAGGAGAGAGAGAGAGAGAGAGAGAGAGAGAGAGAGAGAGAGAGAGACAGACAGACAGACAGACAGACAGACAGACAGACAGAGACAGAGAGACAGGGAGAGAGAGAGAGAGAGAGAGAGAGAGAGAGAGAGAGAGAGAGAGAGAGAGAGAGAGAGAGAGAGAGAGAGAGAGAGAGAGAAGAGAGAGAGAAAGTATACCCGTTGAACGGGCGTCTCGATGATGATAGCTGCAAACCAGGGCCGTCAAATCGCGAGCGCAACGCTCTAACCACTAGGCTACCCCGTCCCCCTCCGCCCGCCTCTCTCCCCCTGCCCCCCATCCCCATTCCCCTGGGGTCCATTTTCATTTCTGGAGAAAAACAGTTATCTGGAATGGGGATCTCAGTAGATTTCGAACCCATGCTTAAAGTGTTTGTCAGATTACTAGTAGGACGTTCTAATCACTAGGCTATGCCTCCTTCTCCTCCTCCTCTTCTTCTTCCTCCTCCTCTTCCTCCTCCGCCTCCATTTTCTTCTCTTCCTCCTCCTCCTCCGCCTTCTTCTTCTTCTTCTTCTTCTTCTTCTTCTTCTTCTTCTTCTTCTTCTTCTTCGCAATTCTTCTTCGCAATTCTTCTTCTTCTTCTTCTTCTTCTTCTTCTTCTTCTTCTTCTTCTTCTTCTTCTTCTTCTTCTTCGCAATTCTTCTTCTTCTTCGCAATTCTTCTTCTTCTCCTCCTCCTCCTCCTCCTCTTCCTCCTCCTTCTTCTTCTTTTTTCCTCCTCCTCCTCCTCCTCCTCTTCTCCTCCTCTCCTTCTTCTTCTCCCCCCCTTCTTCCTCCTCCTTCTTCTTGTTCTCCTCCTCCTCCTCATTCTTTTCCTCCTCCTCATTCTTTTCCTCCTCCTCATTCTCCTCCTCTTCCTCCTCCTCCACCTCTTCCTTCTTCAGCTTCTTCTTCTTCTCCTTCCTCTTCTTCCTCCTCCTTCTCCTCCTCCTTCTCCTCATCCTCTTTCTCCTCATTCTTCTCCTCATTCTCCTCCTCCTCCTCCTCATCCTCTTCCTCCACCTCATCCTTCTCATCCTCCTTCTCCCATCCCTGAAATTTTTTAAGCGTACCCGACATTCTTTTTTGGATAGAAATACGGATTTGCGATGTTGCTATAGATACCTGGGCCGTGAAAAGGGAGAAAGCAGTTTGCGAGGCGAGAAACACAATGGTTTTAATTATAAATATATAGGAGGGACACCTTCAGACAGAACAGTGAGACCGGTGTCGTTTTACCGTGACGTCTTCCACACTTTGACGTCTGTGTCTGTCATGGGTCTTTTGTTTGTTTTGGCTTTTAAATTTTCGTTCGTTTGGTTGGTTGGTTGGTTGGTTGGTTTGGTTGGTTGGTTGGTTGGTTGGCTGGTTGGTTAATTGTTTGGTTGGTTGGTTTGTTGGCTGGTTGGTTGGTTGGTTGGCTGGATGATTGGTTGGTTGGTTGGTTAATTGTTTGGTTGGTTGGTTGGTTTGGTTGGTTGGTTGGTTGGTTGGCTGGATGATTGGTTGGTTGGTTGAGTGATTGATTGGTTGGTTGGTTGGATGGATGGTTGGTTGGTTGGTTGGTTGGATGGATGGTTGGTTGGTTAGTTGGCTGGTTGGTTAATTGTTTGGTTGGTTGGTTTGTTGGCTGGTTGGTTGGCTGGTTGGTTGGTTGGTTGAATGGTTGGATGAATGGTTGGTTGGCTGGTTGGTTGGTTGGTTGGTTGGTGTGTGGGTAGGTGAGTCTGAGTTGGATGGTTGGTTGATTGGTTGAGTGGTTGATTGGTTGGTTGGTTGGTTGGTTGGTTGGTTGGTTGGTGTGTGGGTGGGTGAGTGTGTGAGTTGGATGGTTGGCTGGTTAGTTGCTTGGTTTGGTTGGTTGGTTAATTGGTTGATTGGTTAATTGGTTGGTTGGTTGGCTGGTTTGTTGGCTGGTTGGTTGGTTGGTTGGTTGGCTGGTTTGTTGGCTGGTTGGTTGGCTGGTTGGTTTGGGTTGGTTGGTTGGCTGGTTTGTTGGCTGGTTTGTTGGCTGGTTGGGTGGGTGAGTGTGTGAGTTGGATGGTTGGTTGGTTGGATGGTTGGTTGGCTGGTTGGATGTTGGCTGGTTGGTTAGTTGGTTGGTTGGTTGGATAGTTGGCTGGTTGGTTAGTTGGTTGGTTGGTTGGATGGCTGGTTGGAAGGTTGGACGGATGGTTGGTTGGTTGGTTGGTTGGTTGGTTGGTTGGTTGGTTGGTTGGCTGGTTGGTTGGTTGGTGTGTGGATGGGTGAGTGTGTGAGTTGGCTGGTTGGTTGGTTGGTTGGTTGGCTAGTTGGTTGGCTGGGTTGGTTCGTTGGCTGGTTGGTTGGTTGGTTGGTTAGCTGGTTGGTTGGTTGGTTGGTTGACTGGGTTGGTTGGTTGGCTGGTTGGTTGGCTGGTTGGCTGGTTGGTTGGGTGAGTGTGTGATTTGGATGGTTGGTTGATTGGTTGGTTGGTTGGTTGGTTCGTTGGATGGATGGATGGTTGGTTGGTTGGTTGGTTGGTTGGCTAGTTGGTTGGTTGGTTAGTTGGTTGGTTGGCTGGTAATTGGTTGTGAGTTGGATGGTTGGTTGATTGGTTGGTTGGTTGGTTGGTTCGTTGGATGGATGGATGGTTGGTTGGTTTGTTGGTTGGTTGGCTGGTTGGTTGGTTGGTTTGTTGGCTAGTTGGTTGGTTGGTTAGTTGGTTGGTTGGTTGGTAATTGGTTGGTTGATTGGTTGGTTGGTTGGTTGGATGGATGATTGGTTGGTTGGTTGGCTAGTTGGTTGGTTGGTTAGTTGGTTGGTTGGTTGATTGGTTGGTTGGGTGGTTGGCTGGTTGGTTGGTTGGTTGGTTGGTTAGTTGGTTGGTTGGTTGGCTGGTTGGTTGGTTGGTTGGCTGGTTGATTGGTTGGTGTGTGGGTGGGTGAGTGTTGTGAGTTGGCTGGTTGGTTGGTTGGTTGGTTGGCTAGTTGGTTGGCTGGGGTTGGTTCGTTGGCTGGTTGGTTGGTTGGTTGGTTAGCTGGTTGGTTGGTTGGTTGGTTGACTGGGTTGGTTGGTTGGCTGGTTGGTTGGCTGGTTGGCTGGTTGGTTGGGTGAGGTGTGTGATTTGGTATGGTTGGTTGATTGGTTGGTTGGTTGGTTGGTTGTTGGATGGATGGATGGTTGGTTGGTTGGTTGGTTGGTTGGCTAGTTGGTTGGTTGGTTAGTTGGTTGGTTGGCTGGTAATTTGGTTGTGAGGTTTTGGATGGTTGGTTGATTGGTTGGTTGGTTGGTTGGTTCGTTGGATGGATGGATTGGTTGGTTGGTTTGTTGGTTGGTTGGCTGGTTGGTTGGTTGGTTTGTTGGTAGTTGGTTGGTTGGTTAGTTGGTTGGTTGGTTGGTAATTGGTTGGTTGATTGGTTGGTTGGTTGGTTTGGATGGATGATTGGTTGGTTGGTTGGATAGTTGGTTGGTTGGTTGGTTGGTTGGTTGGTTGTATTGGTTGGTTGGGTGGTTTGGGCTGGTTGGTTGTTGGTTGGTTGGTTAGTTGGTTGGTTGGTTGGCTGGTTGGTTGGTTGGTTGGTGGTTGATTGGTTGGTGTGGTGGTGGGTGAGTGTGTGAGTTGGAGGGTTTGGGTTTGGGTTGGTTGGTTGGCTGGTTGGGTTTTGGTTGGTTGGCTGGGTTAGTTGGTTAGCTGGTGGGTTGGCGTTGGTTGGTTGGTTGGGTTGGTTGGTTGGTTGGTTGGCTGGGTTGGTTGGTTGGTTGGTTGGGTTGGTTGGTTGGCTGGTTTGTTGGCTGGTTGGTGGCTGGTTGGTTGGGTGAGTGTGTGAGTTGGATGGTTGGTGTGTTGATTGGTTGTGGTTTGGTTCGTTGGTGGATGGATGGAGGTTGTTGGTTGGCTAGTTGGTTGGTTGGGTAGTTGGGTTTGGGTTTGGGTTTGGGTTTTGGTAATTGGTTGGTTGATTGGGTTGGTTGGTTGGTTGGATTGGTTGATTGTGGTTGGTTGGTTGGCTAGTTGGGTTTGGGTTTGGGGTTTTAGTTGGTTGGTGAGTTGGTTGGTTGGTTGGTTGGTTGGTTGGTTGGTTAGTTGGTTGGTTGGTTGGTTGGTTGGTTGGCTGGTTGGTTGGTTGGTTGGCTGGTTGGGGTTGGGTGAGTGTGCGAGTTGGATGGTTGGTTGATTGGTTGGTTGGTTGATTCGTTGGATGGCTGGTTGGCTGGTTGGTTGGTTGGTTTGGTTTTGGTTTGGGTTTGGGTTAGTTGGTTGGTTGGGGTTGGGGTATAATTGGTTGGTTGAATTGGTTTGGTTGGTTTGTTGTTGGTTGGTTGGTAGGGTTTGGGTTGGCTGGGTTGTTTGGTTTGTTGGCTGGTTGGTTGGTTGGTTGGTTGTTTAGATGGATTGTTGGGTTGGGATGGTTGGAATATATGGTTGGCTACGTGGATGGATGGATGGACGGATTGGTTTGATGGACGGATGGATGGATTGAATGGATGGATGGTGGATGGATTGGATGGATGGATGGTTTGGATGGGTTGGGTGGGTGGGTGGGGGGTTGATTTCGTGTTTAGCTGGCTGGTTGGCTTGTGTGTGGTTAGGTTGGTGGGTGAGTGAGTTGGTTGGTTGGTTGGTTGGTGTGTGGGTGGGTGGGTGGGTAAGTTTTTGTGAGTTGGTTGGATTTGTTGTTTGTTTATTTTGTCCATATGTTTTAATGCATTTTGATGATTTTTTTTTAGTAATCGTTTTTTTTGTTTTTTTATAGACAGCGCAAACTGAAATCCGCCTAAGGACACGGGTTATTAATTTACTCACGGTACAAGGAAAACAAACATTAATCAAACCAACACAATACTGACATTACTGACATAACTTTCAAAGTATACCTTCACTATATCCTTTTAAAAAACATTAAATTAACCCGAAAAAGCTTTGCACTTTTCCATTCACTAAACTTTGACAAAGGGAAGGGACAGCTCAGTGGTCAGAGCACTCGCTTTCGCCCCCAAGCTAAGGTTTAGCAGCAATGAGCGTGGTTACCTAGTGGATGGGTGACCGTTTGCGCGCCTTGGCTTTAGTACAGTACCCCCAGTTCACCCAGCTGTAAATGGGTACCTTGCCCTCTTTAGGGTCAGGGAAGGTAAAGCAGCGAGGGAGAGGAGATGGGCGCCCGCGCCCTCAATATGCTGGCCTCTTGAGAAGCTGAATGCCATATAACATAAAAGAGAGATAGATTGGGGGGGGAAAGAGAGAGAGGGGAGAGGAGAGAGAGAGAGAGAGAGAGAGAGAGAGAGAGAGAAGAGAGAGAGAGAGAGAGAGAAATACAGACAGACAGACAGAGACAGACAGATGGACACGCACACACACGCACACACACACACACACACACACACCACACACACACACACACAGAGTGTGTGAGAGAGAGAGAGACAGACAGAAAGACAGACAGGACAGAGACAGACAGAGAGAGAAAGAGAGAGAGAGGAGAGGGGAGAGAGAGAGAGAGAGAGAAGAGAGGGGAGAGAGAGAAAAGAGAGAGAGAAATAAGTAATTTTGTGAGCAGATGTGCAGAATGATGATAAATAATGCGAGAGCGCCGGTTTCAGAGCAGTATCATATTTCTGCCTAGATGCTGCTCCCTTTTCACCTGTCTGTTGCTGCCGCATCCACAGGTAACACAGCACAGCACAGCGCAGCACAGCGCAGCACAGCGCAGCACAGCACAGCACAGCACAGCGCAGCACAGCGAACAGGTGTGGGATAACTGGCCTTGGAAAATAATTTGTAGAAATCGATTGGTGTTTTGTTTGACTTTCTGAATAACTCTATTTTTTAACAACACATCATCACATTATCATCATCGTCGTCATCATCATTCTTATCATCATCATCATCATCATCATCATCATCATCATCATCATCATCATCATCATCATCATCATCAACAGTAGCAGCAGCAGCAGCA
>CM054156.1:55806537-55811537 GCA_028751875.1 Rapana venosa
ATACACACACACACACACACAACCCAGAGATCTGAAAAACATCTTACCTGCCTTCCCAGTCCGTAGCTTACAGCAAGTTCTTAAAGACATTCCATTAATGAAAGAAATTGTATTGTCATTAAGCCATACTCCTATTTTCAGACTCCTCTGATATAAGGATAGTTTCAAGTTATATGAATTGGAAAGTTAGTATTTTTGCTGTTTGATGTTTTTGGGGTTGGATGTTTTTTGTTGTTGTTGGGGGATTTTTTTTCTGGTTTTTTTTCTTTCTTTTTTTCTGTTTTTTTTTCTTTTCTTTTTTTTTCACAATTCTTGTTTATACTTTTTTTTTCAAATAGTTGTTTTTTGCGATTGATTAGTTATGTGCATTACCCCTCCCCCCTACACAACACACACCACACACACACACACAAGCACGTGCGCGCGCGACACACACACACGCACGCACGCACACACGCTCGCACACACACATACACACACTTTCCCATCTGATATCACAATTTAGTGGAAGGACGTTCAACTGAAGAACTACTACAACCCAGGCCTAGATCTATGTGTTAGCCGAATTACTACTGGAACAACACATGTCCTTCTATGCTTGATGACGCATGCCCTGATGATCTCATTGTAACATTTTTTGTTGTTGTCCAAAAATGATGTCATGGGTTTGCTCGTCCTTTTTTTTAAAAATAAAAAAGTACTTACAAAACCGTGGTTATACATCTAATGTATTCATTTGATGATGTCAGTGTAACTGTTTTTGTCCAAAAAAGATGCCATGGCTTTGACTAGTCATTCAAATGTACAAACAATGGTGTGATGATTATAGATCTACTGTATTTACTTGAGGGTTGTTGTTGTTTTTTATAGTTTCATCAAATCGTTGTGGATCTACTGTTGTGAAGATTTCGTAAATAATTCAGAGGAATATTAGAAATCCATCTTGATTGTGTTGTTCTTCAATTTAACGTCTGTCCACTTATTAAGCGGATATTAGACGATAGGGAAAAGAGGGAAGACTAAGTTACAAAATGAACATGTGAGCGGAGGAGTGTGTGTGAATGAAGAGAGAGAGGGAGGAAGGAGAAGAAAGAAAGAAAGAAAAAAAAAAAAGAAAGAAAGAAAGAGAAAAAAAAAGAACGAAGAGAGAGTGTACACGTGTGTTGTGTGGGGTGTGGGGTGTGTGTGTGTGGGGTGTGTGTGTTGTGTGTGTGTGTTTTGTGTGTGTGTATGTGTGTGTGTGTATGTATGTGTGTGTGTGTATGTATGTGTGCGCGTGTGTGTGTGTGTGTGTACTCAAAATAAAAAGAACGGAAATAAAGCAACTCCTAATAATAATAACAAAACAATCATTTCCAATGTGACATAACCAGAATGAAATTTAAACTACGGGAAACAACTAACATCAATCAAAGGCAGATCCCAACTTAACTATAATTTAATGAAGACAAACAAACAGCAAAAATCGCGAAGAAGCCAACGGTCATTCAAAATGTGCTCTAGAGAATAAGGGGCTGATTCAATGATGACAATGGCCTAACTTTTATAACACACACACAATTTTAAAAAATCCTTATATTTTATTCTTTTATATAAAGGATAATGGAATAAGCACTTATTGCTTTTTTACATCCAGTCCTCGTGTATAATTATGCGGTTTTGTAAATTCTGTCATCTGTTCCCACCGGCACACAATGGCCTACTCTTACGAAAAGTGGATCAGGATTTAACATGTGTGCAAGATGTTCTGCGTGCGTTCGCACACGGGGCCTCGGTTTATAGTCTCATCCGAGGGCCTTTCCGGGAGAGTGGAGTCTGCACTGATGTTAACTCCGGGGCAAAATATCCCCTTGAACGGGAATCGAACCCGTGGTCAGATTGCCATTGCAATGTTCTAACCACTAGGCTATCCGCCCATATACGTACACCCCACACACACTTTACACACCACCACACACACCACACACACCACACACACACACAACACACACGCACGCACACACACACAACACACACAACACACACAGGTGACGTCACAACATGGCGACAGTTAGCAGCGACTAAATCCAGCCTAGTGCACAGGCTTGTACTGCATAGAGAAGGACGAAAACTCGACGTCAACGGGCAGCCTCCTGTTATTTTTGATGTACACACATCAAGAAAAAGTGATGCCAAGAAAGGCGGAGTGCTACGGCCAAACCGCAAACAAAAGCAGCGTTCTGCCCCGACTTCCACCCATGGCAACGCAGCAACTAACGATCCAGATCTGCCGGGCCCCATTCCTTTCATCATGGAACTCAAACAGATGGTCTTGTCTTTGAGTGAAAAAATCACGGCTCTGGAGGGGAAACCGTGGGGGCCCAGGACGTCTTCTGGTTACCAGCAGCGCTAGGGTCACCGAAACACCGGTGACCAGAACCTCCAGCATGGTGACCAGAGGACCCAGAACCGACTGTTCTTCGGCGCCACGCTCCTCCCCCCTGCCTGCCACTACCTACGCCCAAGCAGCAAAAGGACTGCCTCTTCACCCAGCCCTCTGCCTCTTCCCCCGGGGCTGGCACAACACCAAAGAGGCAGTAGAAATTGTGAAATTTGGGAAAGAAAAGTAAAAAGCCTGACAATCAACGTCAAAAGACAGCTGTGATGAAAAAAATCATGACGTCAAATCAAGTTCTACTTTGAAGGAGGAGACTTCTAGTCTCCCTTCGGTAGTGGTAGTCCACGATTCCATTCTGCATGGAATTAACAGCAAGGCCTAGGTAACTCCTATGGCTTTGATGCTGTTAAAGTGAAAACATCGAAAATTGGAGAGATTCACCAGTCTGTGAAAGCAAAGTCTGATGTCCAGAAACACAATGTGTCATTACCCATTGTGGGATAAATGATCTAAAAAGACACAGCCCCACAGGAACCCACAAGAACATGGTTCAGAATGTGAAAAATGTTATTGCTCTTTCCCCAGTGCCAAAGTTGTAATTAGCAAAATTGCTCCTACCAGGAACGCAGATCTGCAGAGGAAAAGAGATGTATTCAATCTATAACATTGTTCTGAATTGTTTAAACGGGAAAAATGTTTCCTTCATCTCACACGAAAACCTGAGCACTCATTATAGTAATTTCAGAGACCAGCTGCACCTAATGCCCGGGGTCAGGGTTTTCCCTCGCCAGAAACATCGGCCGACACGTGCACGCATTGCTCTGGGAAAAGCAGAAGAGGAAACCTAGACGCTGGATCACAATTCACGCCAGGTACCCTCCCACAGATCTACCTAGGGACCATTTCCCTTCACCAGCCGGGTTTTACAGATCTAGCAGTCCCCATTCACTTTCCAGGACTGCCAGTTAACCATGGTGGAGATGGCAAAAAACAGTGTAGACCTAATTATTTTAATGTGTTAAGAAACACTGACTGGTAATTTTGTGTATTAACTTGGCAGTGCCACTAGCTATGGTATTATTCCGTTTTGCTCACATCTGTAGAAAGCTGTTTTTACTTGATCCATGTGAACTTTCTTGAATGAGTAGTTTGTCTTGGTTGTTTAAAATTCTTTTAGTCATTTAAGGGTTGCTTATTATTTTTTGTTTTTTTTTTGGTAAGGGTTTTTTTGTCTGGGTTGGGTTTGTTTTGTTATTAACTCATAATTTTTTAAACGTTGTACGTTACTATCCTTCTAAACAGCAAAGCGCGTTTTCCATCATGCAGTGGAATGCTAGATCTATTTCCACTAATCGCCTTATTTAAACAGCTCTTGCTGGAATCATTATCAAGTAGTGATGTTACAATCACTCAAAGTAACTAAAAGTAAGCTGCCCAAGCTGCCTGGCTATTATTATCCACCTGTCTATCAGCAAGTCGATACTGTAACAAAAATCAGTGCAGCCTTATACATTCAGGAAGGGGTGGTTTACTGCATGTGTCCCCCAGTGCCTAACCAGATCCCAGATATATATTCATGTGCAGCACGAGTAATTTTGGAAAGAAAAATAATAAAAAATACTGTGTCTGTATATCTGCCAAGGGACCAAATGATCTGAATACTGAGTGGATACACAACCTTAAAGATAAAGAAAGTGGTTCATTGCAGGTGATTTTAATGCACATGCACCCTTTGGGATAGGAATGTAGAAAAATATTCATCGATTTGTAGAAAACATAGTCGCTCTTGTCTATTTCTTTCTAAATTTACGGCAGTGTCACAAGAATCCCAGCATGCTAGTCACAAGCATCAGCCTTAGATCTGTCATTTGTGTCTCCTGCATTAGCTCCAGAGTGTGATGGTCAACAATAAAGACACCCTTGGCAGTGATCACCTGCCTATTATCACAACTTTTTGTGGAACAACAACTTTCTGTGACACTCAGAAAGACAAAATCCTCAAATTTAACTATAAAAGCTGATTGGCAGAAGTTTGAAGACATCCTTGCAGTTTACAACACTGCAGCTTTGACACTGACACATTGACCACTTTTATTCCAGTTTTACTGAGACCATTCTTAATGCTGCCCTTTACCTATCCCCAAAATTAATACGTAAAAATAAATAAAAAATCAGGGAAATATCTGGGGCACCAGCTGTGAGGAAGCAGTTAAAAATAAACGCTCAAAGTATAAAATTTATCTAAAAGATAAAACATCAGAAAATAATGTTAAAACAGAAACAAGCTAAAAATTTATTGTACCTTGTTGTAGCTCAGGCTAAGAGACAGTTTGACTTCTTTTTGTCCACGAAATTTCAAATCATAAGGACCTTAAAAGTTTGGAAAAATTTCATTGAAATGAAAAAAGCGTTAGTTTACCAACTTGTCCATGGACGGAAAACAAAGAATTTTTCCCCTCAAATTAAAAAGCAGAGGCGTTTGCAATATTTTCAAAAACCCATGCGTTCATGAAAGGATTGTAAATTAAGTGTGGAAAATATAGACAAAGGAAAATAACAGAGTATAATGACCCAATCTCTGAAAAAGTTTCATGCATTAATGCTTTCCCAAAATCCGGGAAAA
>CM054156.1:55826537-55833156 GCA_028751875.1 Rapana venosa
TGCAGACAGCAGAAAGGGGAAATAGGCAGACAAAAAAGAGGACACACAAACTGCAGCGACAGCAGACAGACGAAATCGGGAAATAGGTACACAGGTACAGCAACCGACTAAGGTACTTTCCCTGCAAAATCATACACAACAACAATACCACACCCAAAAACACACATACACACACATTCACCAATACACAACATACACCAAAACATAAAACCATACACACCACATCATACAGACCGCAACTACATACCAAAACCCCATACACACACACACACACACCCACACACAACCACACAACACCCCACCAAAAATCACACAAGCACAAACACAAAAACCCAAAAATAAAAAGTAACAGAAAGGGAAGCGGAAGGAAAGCACGATGGAGGATCGAAGGAAGAAAAAAGAAAAAAAGGAAAGAACGAAGGAAGGAAGGAAGGAAAGGAAGGGAAGGGAAAAAGGAAGGAAAGGAAGAAAGGAAGGAAAGGAAGGGAAGAAGGAAGGGAAAGGAAAAAAGAAAGAAAGGAAAGGGGAAGGAATGAAGGAAGGAATGAAGGAAGGAGGAAAAACGAACGAACGAAGGGAAAGGGAAAGGGAAAGAAGGAAGGAAGGGAAGGAAGGAAGGAGGCGGAAGGAAGGAAGGAAAGAATGAGGGAAGGCAGGAAGGAAGGAGGAAAGAAGGAGGAGGAAGGGAAGGAGGAAGGGGGGAAGGAAGGGACGAAGGAAGGAAGGGAAGGAGGAAAGAGGAAGGAAGGAAGAGGAGGGAAGGAAAGAGAAGGAGGGGGTGGGGAGGAAAGGAAAGAAGGAAGGAAGGAAAGAAGGGAGGAAAGAAGGAAGGAAGGAGGAAGGAAAAAAGGGAAGGAAGGAAGGAAGGAAGGAAGGAAGGAAGGAAGGAAGGAAGATACGCTTATCATGATAATTAACCTCGAGGACATCCCTGTTTATCATCAAAAGGCTCTGTTTAGTCAGTCACTGTATGCCCTCAGCAAACTATATCTTCCGCACTGCGAGTACAGACCTTCCCCTATAGTTAGTAGTCTTTGAATTAATGTCCATGCACATTATGGGAATTGGACAAAAAACAAAAACAAAAACAAAACAAAAACCACTCTCATTCTTTCACGTCTGGACTATTGCAGTTCTCTTCTGGCTGGTCTGCCAGCATCATCAATCCACTCCCTTCAACGTATTAAAAACTCTGCAGCTCGACTAGTCCTCAGAAAGAATAAAATCTGAACACATTACCCCTCTCTTGCGATCTCTCCACTGGCTGCTTGTGCCACAGAGAGTACACTATAAGATCAGTACCCTCTGTTACAAATGTCTCCACAAAACAGCACCCTCCTACCTCTGTGAATGTCTTCACTTATACTCTCCTCATTCCCTCCACTCTCTCCTGCATATACCTTGTCCTTACGAATACCTAGATTCAACCAATCCACAGTCGGCCATCACTCTATCTCTATTTCTGGTCCATCGATCTGGAATGACCTCCCTCTATCTCCTCGCCAAAAGCCTTCTTATGACGATTTTAAATCCAGTCTCAAGACTTACTCATTTCAAACCTAAGATTTTCCTCTTCTGATTCATCTCATAGCTTTTCCCCTGCCCTCAACAGCTGAGATTCTATCGCCCTGCCAGGGTGTGTGACCTGTGTGTGTGCGCGTGCGTGCGTGCGTGCGTGCACATTTGGACTTGTTGGAACTATTAATTGTTACTGGTTGTATGACTGTGTAAGAATGAGTTGAATGCAAGCGCTTTGATTTGTCTCTGCAAGATATAGCGCTATATAAATTCCATTTATTATTACCATTATTATTATAAAAACAAAAAAAACATCAAATCAAGTACATACAAGCAAGATTAACAGTTACAGCTCTTATCTGTTGCTACTGTCAAGAGACATCTATATCTTCATCACAGTGCCTTAGCACGAAATCTGTGAAGATCTTTTTTTTGTGAACGCTTGCATGCCTGTGAATTTTTCGAATGCAAGCGATTTTGGTTTGTTTTCTTTTTCAAGATTCAACGCAATAAAAAAAAAAATTCCATTTATTATTTTCATCATCATCTTCATCATCATCAACATCAACATCATAATGATTATTATTATTATTATTATTATTATTATTATTATTATTATTATTATTATTATTGTTGTTGTTGTTGTTGTTGTTGTTGTTATTATTATTATTATTACTATTGTTGTTGTTGTTGCTACCTTTATTATTATTATTATCATCATCATCATTATCATAAGTCATTCAATTTACATAACAAATTTCACAGAAGAAGAAGAAGGTGTCGGATCGGTAAAACAAAACCTAATGTTGGTAATTTTCTGAATGAGCTAAAATATAAATACAAAATGGAAAAGCTGGAACATAGCAATCAAATGCAGTTTACTCATTTTCAGAAAATAAAATGGTTCCAGTACATAAACTTAGTAGAAAGTTGAGTACCATTTCAAAATATTAGTAAAATTCTGTATGTAATCTATAAACCTTGACAACGAAAATGATAATTGATTCCTTTTGTACTTTGTGTAGCTAGTAGCCTTGTACGCCTGTAGAAAGGAAATGATGTGATGTTGTCTGGATGAAAAGCTAATTTGTTTGCTTTGAACTGTATATGTGTGCCAATCAACACGATTTTTTATAAAAGAAGAAGAAGAAGAAGAAGAAGAAGAAGAACAAGAACAAGAACAAGAAGAAGGAGGAGGAGGAGGAGGAGGAGGAGGAGGAGAAGAGAAGAAGAAGAAGAAGAAGAAAGAAGAAGAGAAGAAGGAAGAAGAGAGAAGAAGAAGAAAGAAGAAGAAGAAGGTGCAGCAGGAGAAGAAGGTGCAGCAGGAGAAGAAGGTGCAGGAGAAGAAGGTGCAGGAGAAGAAGGTGCAGGAGAAGAAGGTGCAGGAGAAGTTGAGATCCAGTCTAGTCAGGTCACCTACCTTTCACTTCCCTGCTGCCTGCAGTCAGAATCTCAAGGACAGCCAGCAGCAGGAATCCTGGCCAGGAGAAGATTCCATCGCCATGGAAGAGGCACTACTCCTTGCAGTTAAAGAAAACCTGAATAAACCGAACAAAGCGTGATGCCTGAATAAACTAACAAAACGTGATGCCTCATATATATAATAAAAAAAAAAAAAGCCTGAATAAACCAAACAAAACGTGATGCCTGAATAAACTAACAAAACGTGATGCCTCTTTTAAAAAAAACGCCTGAATAAACCAAACAAAAAAAGTGATGCCCTGATAAAAACCTAATAAACCGAACAAAAACGTTATAAAGCCTGAATAAACCAAAGAAAACGTGATGCCTGAATAAACCAAACAAAACGTGATGCCTCAAAAAAACCTGAATAAACTGAACAAAACGTGATGCATGAATAAACCAAACAAAACGTGATGTCTGACAAAAACCTCAATAAACTAAACAAAAACGTGATGTCTGATAAAAACCTGAATAAACCAAACAAAACGTGATGCCCGATAAAAACATGAATAAACCAAACAAAACGTGATGCCTGATATTTTTTAAAAATACTGAATAAACCAAACAAAATCGTGATGCCTGATAAAAAACGAATAAACCAAACAAAACGTGATACCTGAATAAACCAAACAAACCGTGATGCCTGAATAAACTAAACAAAACGTGATGCCTGAATAAACCAAACAAAACGTGATGCCTGAATAAACCAAACAAACAGTGGTGCCTGGTTTTAAAAAAAAAAAATAATAAAGGCCTGAATAAACCAAACCAAACGTGATGCCTGATAAACCCAAAAAAACTGAATAAACCTAACAGACCGTGATGCCTCAATAAACCAAACAAAACGTGATGCCTGAATAAACTAACAAAACGTGATGCCTCATTTAAAAAAGCCTGAATAAACCAAACAAAAACGAGATGCCTCATTTTAAAAAACCAAAAAAGCCTGAATAAACCAAACAAAACGTGATGCCTGAATAAACCAAACAAAACGTGATGCCTGATGAAAACCTGAATAAACCGAACAAAACGTGATGCCTGAATAAACCAAACAAAACGTGATGCCTGATGAAAACCTGGAATAAACCGAACAAAACGTGATGCCCGAATAAACCAAACAAAACGTGATGCCTGATAAAACCTGAATAAACCAAACAAAACGTGATGCCTGAATAAACCGAACAAAACGTGATGCCTGATAAATAAACCGAACAAAAAAAAGTGATGCCTGATGAAAACCTGAACAAACAAACAAAACGTGTTTCCTGAATAAACCGAACAAAACGTGATGCCCTGAAAAAAAACCCAAAAAAAACGTGATGCCTGATAAAAACCTGAATAAACCAAACAAAAATCGTGATGCCTGAAAAAACCCAACAAAACGTGATGCCTGAATAAACCAAACAAAACCCTGATGCCTCAAAAAAACCTGAATAAACTGAACAAAACGTGATGCATGAATAAACCAAACGAAACGTGAGATGCCTGATTAAAAAACCTGAAATAAACCAAACAAAAAGCGTGATGTCTGACCAAAAACCTCAATAAACTAAACAAAAACGTGATGTCTGATAAACAAAACTGGAATAAACCAAAAAAACGGATGCCTGTATTTTTAAAATAACTGAATAAACCAAACAAAATCGTGATGCCTGATAAAAAAACGAAAACCAAACAAAATGTGATACCTGAATAAACCAAACAAACCGTGATGCCTGAATAAACCAAACAAACGTGATGCCTGAATAAACCAACAAACCCTGATGCCAAACTGAATAAACCAAACAAACAGTGGTGCCTGGTTTTTAAAAAAATTAAAGGCTGAATAAACCTAACAAACGTGATGCCTGATAACAAAAAAAACCTGAATTGAACCAAACAAAAACGGGATGCCGGATTTATCTTGTAAAATACGTCAGGATGGTAGTTGATTGAAACCATGAATTCATAACTAGAGTATGAAATATTCCAAGGTAGAGCTCAGAAGGCCACCAATAGCGACATTTTTTTTTTCTGTATGACACCAATATTTACCCAACATTAAGGTAGCCGCATCTCGACTGCGGGGATGCTGTCTAAACGTGACACCACTACGCATGCAGTTGGTTTTTTGTTGTGTTTTTTTTTTTAACACATATACTTTTTGTCATCCGTGAATTTTCAAACAGCAGAAATGGGATACTCTTCCAAAAGGCAGAACGGATTTTAACGTATACGCCAGACGTTTTATTTTATCTTATTTTATTTATTTAATTAATTAATGAATAAACCCATTTAACGTATACGCCAGACGTTTTATTTTATTTTATGTTTTTATTTAATAAATAAACCCATTTTAACGTATACGCCAGGCGTTTTGCGTGCGTTTGCACACGGGACCTCGGTTTACCCCCTCCTCTTACCTTCACCTATCCCGTAGTCCCGTAGACCAGTGGTGGGAGGGGCACCACTGAAGATTTTGCAACCAGCTTCCTCCACTACCCGTGGTTGGTCCTCTGCTTTCTGTAGCAAATCGTTCTTCCACTCAAGGCCAGCCAGTCCTCCACTCTCTGATGTTGTCTTCCCATCGTTTTCTTGCTGGCTACCTTGATTTATAGTCTCATCTGAAGGATTTTTCCGGGGGAATGGAGTCGGCATTGATGGTGGTAACTCCAGGGGAGAATATCCCTTGAAAGGGCGTTGGTGGTTTGATCCCTGGCTGTCAAATCGTTGAACGCAATGCTCTAACCACCAGGCTACCATCTGCCCCCATTCCCTTCACTCTTTCCCTCCCGCCCCTTTGCAGTTGTTTAAGTTAGAGTTGAACACTAAAATCTTACTGTATGACTGACCTTGTATTTCCACTTTGTATTTTTCGTTTTCGTCACTAAACATGTGTGTGTGTGTGAGTGTGTGTGTGTGTGTGTGTGTTGTGTTGTGGTTGTGTGTGTGTGTGTGTGTGTGTGTGTGTGTGTGTTGTGTGTGTGTGTGTGGTTGTGTTGTGGGTGTGTGTGTATGTGGTGCGGTGCGGTGCGGTGCGGTGCGGTGCGGTGTGGTGTGGTGTGGTGTGTGTGTGTGTGTTTGTGTGTGTGTGTGTTTGTGGTGTGTGTGTGTGTGTGTGTGTGTGTGTGTGTTGTGTTTTCGATTGCAACAGCGTGATTTCCCGAATAAACATTTGTATAAACCAACAGTGTAAAATGAGATCTAATCTTGTTTGTTACTCTCATTCCCGAGTGTTAAATGTTGATGTTATACAGAGCGTCTTAGAGAATATCTTTGAAAGACACTGGGTTAATTTTTATTTGTGAAAACTCACTGACGAAACTGAATAAACAAGCGACTGAAACTAACAAGAATAAAACACACGCGCGCGCGCGCATGCGTTTCGTATACAAAATCTTTAATGAACAGTCCAATAGGACATTTGTTATAGTTACAAGTCATATTAGCATTTGTTATGTTTTATTTGTTGTTATCATTGCTAGGCTCTTTTCTGTGTACTGCCTACGATATTTAGCAACAGATACCAATTTCACAGCACACAACCATCAGCATCAATGTCCCCTCCTCTCCCCTTCCCATCGTCTAATATCACTTTGAGTGAACAGACGTAAAAACGAAGACCCCAACAACGCATGCGCGCACGGCATAAAACAAC
>CM054156.1:55838656-55853134 GCA_028751875.1 Rapana venosa
TAATTAACCCGAGGACATCCCTGTTTATCATCAAAAAGCTCTGTTGAGTCACTGACTGTGTGCCGCCAGAAAAATATGTCTACCTCACTGAGTGCACAGGAAACAGACAGACAGATGGACAGACAAACAGACAAACAGATAGACAGACAGATGGACGGACCGATAGATGGGCGGAAAGACAGACAGACAGACAGACAGATAGATAGATAGATAGATAGATAGATAGATAGATAGATAGATAGATAGATAGATTTGATAGGTAGGTAGGGAGGTAGGTAGGCAGGCAGGCAGGCAGGTAGATAGATAGATAGATAGATAGATAGATAGATAGATAGACAGACAGACAGATAGATACATAGATACATAGTACATAGATAGATACATAGATACATAGATAGATACATAGATAGGCAGGTAGGTAGGCAGGTAGGTAGGTAGGTAGGTAGGTAGGTAAGTAGATAGATAGATAGATAGATAGATAGACAGATAGAAAGATAGATAGATAGATAGATAGATAGATAGATAGATAGATAGATAGATAGATAGATAGATAGATAGATAGATAGATAGATAGATAGATAGATAGACAGACAGACAGACAGACAGACAGACGGACAGACAGATAGATAGATACCAACGCATCAGTGTTGGATGCTGCTGCAGTGATCACTGATGCGAGTGCTAACTGATGATGAACACACAAGAGAGATCCGGAAGGTGAAGGGTTTGGGGAGGGGAGGAGGGTATAACAAGCGACCCTGGAGAGAGAGACGCTTTGACGCTTTGACCAATTTATTGTCATTGCCCAAAGTGGCCTATTGACAAGGGGGGTTATACACGACTTTCTTTTGTAAATACAAATAAATACAAGAAAAATCACATGATGCATTTAACGTAACGAAAACCAAAAAACCAAAAATGAGCTCTTATGAACGGTACGACTTTAAGCTGTGACGTAAACTCAGTTTCAAAATGAACACAAAGTAATAACAAGGATGAACAATAAGAACCAATAAGCAATAACTAAAATAATGAAAAGAACATTCTAGAATGCTATATTAGACCATCCATTGACATGTATGTGAAATTTTCAAAAAATATTCTTGCTGGAGACTACAGGTAATTATAAATGTTTCTTTAGGTGTGTCACAAAATGCTGGAGTTTACATAATAAATGTTACTTTAGTTTAGTCACAAATGTTAAGCTAATTGGAACTTAGCTGTAATTGTCTTAATTTCAGTGCTTCAGCAATAAACTTTGCAACCGATTTGATCACAATATCATCATCGGACGATAAGATAGAAAAAATATCTTGCCTTCGGAAAGCTTCTAGATTGAGAACACCACAGTTTTCACGTATGGAAACATATGATTGACAATGAAACAGGAAATGCACTTCATCATCAAGAATATGACCACACATAGGGCATGGAAACTGTGTGGACGTCTCAGGTTGAAACCATCTTTTGTTTGCATTGAAGCCGAGTGCTCTTAGTCGAAATCTTGCATAAATTAGTCGATGCCATTGTCAGTGACTATTCGAAGATACTTTTCAGCTTGAAAAGCACACTTAAACGAAAAAATCCAGCAGTATTTATCTTTACTTTCCATGTCCGAGTGCCAATTTTTTTTTAAATGAACAATGAGTCTGTCTTTCAATTCAGAAATAAACCCATGCTCGCTACCTACTTCCTGAGACAACCACACGATTCCAAAACCATGTTCTGATAAAAACTTTTAACTTGATATGCCCAATTCTTCTTACCCCGCTCCATTTGTATAACCATCATGTCATAAAACTGCCCACAATAAACGTGACCCTGGAAGTTTCAGTAGTTTTAGCCAGTATTTAATACACTTAACAGACGTTCTGATGTTTAAAGGATATCTTCCCGTTTCTCCATATAGTACAGTATTTGACGAATGGATTGGGACATTTAAGAAACGTTTGATAGCATATGTATGTATTTTTTCCATTTGTGGATTAACTGTAAGTCCCCATATTTCAGATGCATATGTAAGTAAAGGTTCTATTTGAACATCAAACAATTTCAAAATATAGAACAATCTACTGAATTCAGCTTTCGTAACGTTTTTAGATTTCGATTTTTTTTTTCACCTTTTTTTCCCTTTCCTGCAACATTCACGCCATTTCAACATTCAAACTTAGCTTCGTTGAAAATGTCATCCCTAGGTACTTATAAGAATTCACGACTTTCACTTCAGCATTTCCATAAAACCATTTTTCACGCACTGATAAATGTCCACCCATTCTAAAAATCATGATGTTCGTTTTTTCCATATTGACTGATAAATCTAGGCGATCATGCCTCTTCCTTTAATATATCTAGCTGGTTTTGTAAACTAGTACCGTGTCAGACAAGAGAATCATATCATCGGCAAATAGTAGTAAAAATACCTCCATTGCTCCTGAGATAAACTGAATACCATGTTTTCCTTTTTTTGTTAATTCAACGGCTAATTCGTTTACAAAAAAAGAAAAAAAATTGTGGACTTAATATACAGCCCTGCTTCACTCCTTTTGGACATTCGAAATATTTCCGAATAATCATATCCTGCGCGTACACATGCTAATACTGGAGAGAGAGAGAGAGAGAGAGAGAGGGGAGAGAGAGAGAGAGAGAGAGTGTGTGTGTGTGTGTGTGTGTGTATCTGTGTCTGTGTGCGTGTATTTGTGGGTGAGCGGATGTAGGGGGAGAGGGAGAAAGACGACAGGAAAAGGAGGGGGGGGGGGCGATTGGCAAAGAAGACAGTGGGGGAGGGGGGGACGTGGAAGAGGTGGGGAGAGAGAGAGAGGGTGCATGTGTGTGTGTGTGTGTGTATGTAAGGGAAGGAGAGACAGACAGACAGACAGACAGAGAAAAACAGAAAGAGGAAGAAACGCACAGGCGAACAGAGAGACCAACAAAAAGAAACCCGACACACAGACAGGCAGAAAGTGAGAAGTAGGCGGACAGACACAGACAGAGAGGCAAGTAAACTGACAGACAGACAGACAGACAAACTGACAAGACAGACAGAAAGAGGGAAATAGGCAGACAAACAGAGGACACAGCAAACTGACAGACAGACAGACAGACAGACAGAAATCGGGAAATAGGTACACAGGTACAGACAACCAGACTAAGGTACATGCCGTGCCAAAGTCATACACACACACACACATACACACACACATACACACACATACACACACATTCACACACACATACACACACATAACACACACATCAACACCCCAATACACACACACATACATACAGACACCCCATACATACATACACACACATACACATACACAACACACACAAAACACACACACAAAACCACAACACACACACCACACACCCCACACAAAATCACACAAGCACAAACACAAAACCAAAAGTAAAAAATGTAACAAAAATGAAGGGGAAAGGAAAGCACGATGGATGGATCGAAGGAAGAAAAAAGAAAGAAGAAAAACGAAGGAGAAGGAGGAAGAAGGAAGGAAGAGAAGGAAGGAAGGAAGAAAGGAAGGAAGAAGGAACGAAAAGGAAGAAAGGAAGAAGAAAGAAAGGAGGAAGGAAGGAATGAAGGAAGGAAAAAGGGAAGGAAGGGAAAAGAACGAACGAACGAAGGAAGGAAGGAAAAAGGAAGGAAGGAAAGAAGGAAGGAAGGGGGAAAGGAAGAAGGGAAAAGAATGAAGGAAGGAGGAAGGAAGGAAGGAAAGAAGGAAGGAAGGAAGGAAGGAAGGAAGGAAGGAAAGGAAGGACAGAGGAAGGAAGGAAGGAAGGAAAGAAGAAGGAAAGGAAGAAGGAAGGAAGGAAAGAAGAAAGGAAGAAAAAAGGGAAAGGGAAAAGGAAAAAAGAAGGAAGGAAGAAGGAAGGAAGGAAGAAGAAGGGGAAGGAAGGAAAGGGAAGAAAGGAAGGACGGAGGAAGGAGGAAGGAAGGAAGGAAGGAAGGAGATACGCCTTATCATGAAAAATTAACCTCGAGGACATCCCGTTTATCATCAAAAGGCCTGTTTAGTCAGTCACTGTATCCCCTCAGCAAACTTATCTTCCGCATTTGCGAGTACAGCCCTTCCCCTATAGTTAGTATCTTGAATTAATTTGTCCATGCCCATTATGGGAATTGGAAACAAAAAACAAAACAAAACAAAACAAAAAACCACTCTCATTCTTTCACGTCTGGACTATTGCAGTTCTCTTTGGCTGGGCTGCCAGCAACATCAATCCACTCCTTCACGTATTAAAAAATCTGCAGCTCGACTAGTCCTCAGAAAGAATAAATCTGAACACATTACCCCTCTTTTTGCGATCTCTCCACTGGCTGCTTGTGCCACAGAGAGTACACTATAAGATCAGTACCCCTGTTACAAATGTCTCCACAAACAGCACCCTCCTACCTCTGTGAATGTCTTCACTTATACTCTCCTCATTCCCTCCACTCTCTCCTGCATATACCTTGTCCTTACGAATACCTAGATTCAACCAAACACAGTCGGGGCCATCACTTATTCTTTTCTGGTCCATCGATCTGGAATGACCCCCTCTATCTCCTCGCCAAAAGCCTTCTTATGACGATTTTAATCCAGTCTCAAGACTTACTCATTTCAAACCTAAGTTTTTCCTCTTCTGATTCATCCCCATAGCTTTTCCCCTGCCCCCAACAGCTGAGATTCTATCGCCCTGCCCGGTGTGTGACCTGTGTGTGTGCGCGTGCGTGCGTGCGTGCGTGCCATTTGGACTTGTTGGAACTATTAATTGTTTACTGGTTGTGACTGTGTAAGAATGAGTTGAATGCAAGCGCTTTGATTTGTCTCTGCAAGATATAGCGCTAATAAAATTCCCTTTATTATTACCATTATTATTATTAAAAACAAAAAAAACATTTAAATCAAGTACATACAAGCAAGATTAACAGTTACAGCTCTATCTGTTGCTACTGTCAAGAGACACTATTCTTCATCACAGTGCCTTAGCCCCGAAATCTGTGAAGATCTTTTTTTTTGTGAACGCTTGCATGCCTGTGAATTTTTCGAATGCAAGCGATTTTGGTTTTGTTTTCTTTTTCAAGATTCACCCCAATAAAAAAAAAAAAATTTTCCCTTTATTATTTTCATCATCATCTTCATCATCATCAACATCAACATCATAATGATTATTATTATTATTTTATTATTATTATTATTATTATTATTATTATTATTATTGTTGTTGTTGTTGTTGTTGTTGTTGTTATTATTATTATTATTACTATTGTTGTTGTGTTGCTACCTTTATTATTATTAAATTTATCATCACATATTTTCATAAGTCATTCAATTTACTAACAAATTTTTACAGAGAAGAAGAGGGTTTTGGATCGGTAAAACAAAAAACCCAATGTTGGTAATTTTCTGAATGAGCTAAAAAATAAATACAAAATGGAAAAGCTGGGAAAATAGCAACAATGCAGTTTACTCTTTTTTCAGAAAATAAAAGGGTTCCGTCATAAATTAGTGAAAGTTGAGTACCTTTTTAAAAAATATTAGTAAATTCTGTATAAAATCTAAAAACCCTTGCAACGAAAATGATAATTGATTCCTTTTGTACTTTGTGAGTTGTAGCTTTTACCGTAGAAAAGGAAATGATTGATGTTTTGGGTGAAAAGTAATTTTTTTTTGCTTTGAATTATATGTGGGCCAAACAACACGTTTTTTATAAAAGAAGAAAGAAAAGAAGAAGAAAAGAAGAACAAGAAAAAAGAACAAGAGAAGGGGGGAGGAGGAGGAGAGGAGGAGGAAAGAAGAAGAAGAAAATAAGAAGAAGAAAAGAAAAGAAGAAAAAGAAGAAGAAGAAGAAGAAGGTGCAGGAAGGGGCGGGGAAGAAGGTGCAGGAGAAGAAGGTGCAGGAGAAAAGGTGCAGGAGAAGAAAGGGTGCAGGGGAATTGAGATCCCGTCTATAGGTCACCTACCTTTACTTTCCCCGCTGCCTGCAGTCAGAATCTCAAGGACAGCAGCAGCAGGAATCCTGGCCAGGGAAGATTCCTCGCCATGGAAGGCACTACTCCTTTCAGTTTAAAAAAAACCTAAAACCGAACAAAGCGTGAGCCCCGAATAAATAACAAAAGTGATGCCTCATAATTAAAAAAAAAAAAAAAAAAGCCGGGGAAAAAACAAAAAAAACGTGGCCTGAATTTTAAATAACAAAAAGTATGCCTCTTTTTTAAAAAAACGCCCGAATAAACCAAAACAAAAAAGTGATGCCTGATAAAAAACCCCAAATAAAACCCAAAAAAACGTTATGCCTGAATAAACCAAAGAAAACGTGATGCCTGAATAAACCAAACAAAACGTGATGCCTCAAAAAAACCTGAATAAACTGAACAAAACGTGATGCATGAATAAACCAAACAAAACGTGATGTCTGACAAAAACCTCAATAAACTAAACAAAAACGTAAAGTCTGATAAAAACCTGAATAAACCAAAAAAACGTGATGCCCGATAAAACATGAATAAACCAAACCAAAACGTGATGCCTGATATTTTTTTTAAAATACTGAATAAACCAAACAAAATCGTGATGCCTGATAAAAAACGAATAACCAAACAAAATGTGATACCTGAATAAACCAAACAAACCGTGATGCCTGAATAAAACTAAACAAAACGTGATGCCTGATAAACCCAAACAAAACGTGATGCCTGAATAAACCAAAAAAACAGTGGTGCCTGGTTTTAAAAAAAAAAAATAAAAAAGGCCTGAATAAACCAAACCAAACGTGATGCCTGATAAACCCAAAAAAACTGAATAAACCTAACAGACCGTGATGCCTCAAAAAAACCAAACAAAAGTGATCCCTGAAAAAAACAAACAAAACGTGATGCCTCATTTAAAAAGCCTGAATAAAACCAAACAAAAACGAGATGCCTCATTTTAAAAAAACAAAAAGCCTGAATAAACCAAAACAAAACGTGATGCCTGAAAAAACCAAACAAAACGTGATGCCTGATGAAAACCTGAATAAACCGAACAAAACGTGATGCCTGAATAAACCAAACAAAACGTGATGCCTGATGAAAACCTGAATAAACCGAACAAAACGTGATGCCTGAATAAACCGAACAAAACGTGATGCCTGATGAAAACCTGAATAAACCAAACAAAACGTGATGCCTGAATAAACCGAACAAAACGTGATGCCTGAATAAACCGAACAAAACGTGATGCCTGATGAAAACCTGAACAAACCAAACAAAACGTGATGCCTGAATAAACCGAACAAAACGTGATGCCTGAATAAACCAAACAAAACGTGATGCCTGATAAAAACCTGAATAAACCAAACAAAACGTGATGCCTGAATAAACCGAACAAAACGTGATGCCTGAATAAACCAAACAAAACGTGATGCCTCAAAAAAACCTGAATAAACTGAACAAAACGTGATGCATGAATAAACCAAACGAAACGTGATGCCTGATAAAAACCTGAATAAACCAAACAAAAAGCGTGATGTCTGACAAAAACCTCAATAAACTAAACAAAAACGTGATGTCTGATAAAAACCTGAATAAACCAAACAAAACGTGATGCCTGATATTTTTTTTAAAATACTGAATAAACCAAACAAAATCGTGATGCCTGATAAAAAACGAATAAACCAAACAAAATGTGATACCTGAATAAACCAAACAAACCGTGATGCCTGAATAAACCAAACAAACCGTGATGCCTGAATAAACCAAACAAACCGTGATGCCTGAATAAACCAAACAAACAGTGGTGCCTGGTTTTTAAAAAAAAATTAAAGGCCTGAATAAACCTAACAAAACGTGATGCCTGATAAACAAAAAAAACCTGAATGAACCAAACAAAAACGGGATGCTGGATTTCTCTGTGTAAAATACGTCAAGGATGGTAAGTTGATTGAACACATGAATTCATAACTAGAGTATGAAAATATTCCAAGGTTAGAGCTCAGAAGGCCACCAATAGCGACATTTTTTTTTTCTGTATGACACCAATATTTACCCAACATTAAGGTAGCCGCATCTCGACTGCGGGGATGCTGTCTAAACGTGACACCACTACGCATAGGTTGGTTTTTTGTTGTGTTTTTTTTTTTAACACATATACTTTTTGTCATCCGTGAATTTTCAAACAGCAGAAATGGGATACTCTTCCAAAAGGCAGAACGGATTTTAACGTATACGCCAGACGTTTTATTTATATTTTTATTTATTTAATTAATTAATGAATAAACCCATTTAACGTATACGCCAGACGTTTTATTTTATTTTATGTTTTTATTTAATAAATAAACCCATTTTAACGTATACGCCAGGCGTTTTGCGTGCGTTTGCACACGGGACCTCGGTTTACCCCCTCCTCTTACCTTCACCTATCCCGTAGTCCCGTAGACCAGTGGTGGGAGGGGCACCACTGAAGATTTTGCAACCAGCTTCCTCCACTACCCGTGGTTGGTCCTCTGCTTTCTGTAGCAAATCGTTCTTCCACTCAAGGCCAGCCAGTCCTCCACTCTCTGATGTTGTCTTCCCATCGTTTTTCTCTGCTGGCTACCTTGATTTATAGTCTCATCTGAAGGATTTTTCCCGGGGGAATGGAGTCGGCATTGATGGTGGTAACTCCAGGGGAGAATATCCCCTTGAATGGGCGTTGGTGGTTTGATCCCATGGCTGTCAAATCGTGAACGCAATGCTCTAACCACCAGGCTACCATCTGCCCCCATTCCCTTCACTCTTTCCCTCCCGCCCCTTTGCAGTTGTTTAAGTTAGAGTTGAACACTAAAATCTTACTGTATGACTGACCTTGTATTTCCACTTTGTATTTTTTCGTTTTCGTCACTAAACATGTGTGGTGTGTGTGATGTGTGTGTGTGTGTGGTGTGTGTTGTGTTGTGTTGTGTGTGTGTTGTGTGTGTGTGTTGGTGTTGTGTGTGTGTGTGTGTTGTGTTGTGGGTGTGTGTGTATGTGGTGCGGTGCGGTGCGGTGCGGTGCGGTGCGTGTGGTGTGGTGTGGTGTGTGTGTGTGTGTGTGTGTGTGTGTGTGTGTGTGTGTGTGTGTGTGTGTGTGTGTGTGTGTGTTGTGTTTTCGATTGCAACAGCGTGATTTCCCGAATAAACATTTGTATAAACCAACAGTGTAAAATGAGATCTAATCTTGTTTGTTACTCTCATTCCCGAGTGTTAAATGTTGATGTTATACAGAGCGTCTTAGAGAATATCTTTGAAAGACACTGGGTTAATTTTTATTTGTGAAAACTCACTGACGAAACTGAATAAACAAGCGACTGAAACTAACAAGAATAAAACACACGCGCGCGCGCGCATGCGTTTCGTATACAAAATCTTTAATGAACAGTCCAATAGGACATTTGTTATAGTTACAAGTCATATTAGCATTTGTTATGTTTTATTTGTTGTTATCATTGCTAGGCTCTTTTCTGTGTACTGCCTACGATATTTAGCAACAGATACCAATTTCACAGCACACAACCATCAGCATCAATGTCCCCTCCTCTCCCCTTCCCATCGTCTAATATCACTTTGAGTGAACAGACGTAAAATCGAAGCACCAACAACAACGCATGCGCGCACGCGCATACACACATACACGCGCGCGCGCCTCAAAAACCAAAAACAAGAAAACTATTTTTTTTAATATATACACCTATAAATAAATAATAATAAACAAACAAAACCAACCAAACAAACAAAAAACCTAGAATCAAGAAAAAAAACTGTTTAAAAAACTTTTTTTTAAACGAGGAAAACCAAAAACAAGCAAACAAAAATCTTGTAAAGAAAAAAACCAAACGCAAACAACAAGAAAAAATCAAAAACAAAACGAAGCAAACAAAACGCCCTTTAAGACAAAAAAAACAAGCAAAAACAAAACTAAAATAAAGCCCCCCCCCAAAAAAAAAAACAAAGAAAAAACAATAAAAAATATTATAACCACACTGCATTACATTACACTACATTGATCTACACTACACTACACTATACTACACAAAACAGCATTGCACTGTACCGCACTGCACTGGGTCTACATTACACTGCATTACACTATACTGCATTACACTGCTCTACACTACACACTACACTGCACTACATTACACTTACTAGACTACACTACACTGCTTGCACCCCTGCACTGCTCTACCACATACACTCACTATGTCACTACATAACTATACTAAATAACACACTACCTGCACTCAAATGCGTACCTACCTACACTTATTACACTACACTACACTACACATACGCTTTGCACTCTCTACTTACACTACACACACTACACCCAACCATACAAGACAAACAAACAAAAACACTGCACTAACTACCACACTGCCTACACAATACTCTACACTACACTACACTATAACAACCAGCATTGCACTGTCCGCACTGCACTGCTCTACATTCACACATTAAACATATGCATTACACTGCTCTCACCCCTACATACCTACACTAAACTCACTTACTACACTATACTACCTACACTACCGCACTCAATCTGTCACTCATACCAAATTTTACACTACACACACTACACTTACTGCATTGCACGCTCTATTTACACTAACAACTACATACACACACTACAAGACAACACAACACAACACACTCACTACACTACACTACACTACTCTACACTAACTACACTACTCTCACTTCACTATAACCTACCAGCATTGCACTGTACCGCACGCACTGTCTACATTACCTACATTACCTATACGCTTTACACTGCTCACTCTACAACACACTGCACACATTACATTTTACTAACTACACTACACTGCTTTGCCCCCTGCATCTCTACACAAACCTACACTACCACTCTACACACACCACTACACTAACTACACTCCCCACACTCACTCAAATGCTGTAACTACCACACTATATTCCCCAACCTACCTACACAAGCATTGCACTGCTCTACTACACTACCTACACTCACAAAGACAACCAAAAACAAAACCCCCTGCATAACACACTTACTAACACTACAAGACAACACTACACTACACTACACTACACTACAAGACAACACTACACTACACTACACTACACTACTCTACACTACACTACAAGACAACACTACTCTACACTACACTACACTACTCTACACTACACTACACTACACTACTCTACACTACACTACACTACTCTACACTACACTACACTACTCTACACTACACTACACTACACTACTCTACACTACACTACACTACTCTACACTACACTACACTACTCTACACTACACTACACTACTCTACACTACACTACACTACTCTACACTACACTACACTACACTATTCTACACTACACTACACCACTCTACACTACACTACACTACACTACACTACACTACACTACACTACTCTACACTACACTACACTACACTACACTTCTCTACACGACACTACATTACACTACACTGCACTACACTACACTACACTGCACTTCTCTACACTACCCTACACTACACTTCACTACACGACACTACATTACACTACACTGCACTACACTACACTGCACTTCTCTACACTACACTACACTACACTTCACTACACTACACTTCCCTACACTACACTCCACTCCACTCCACTTTACAACACTCCACTCCGCTCTGCTACACACAAAAACCAAACAAATTTTTTTTTTAAACCAAACACACACACACCCCTTCTTCACCTTCGCCTATCCCTTAGTCCCGTGGAGGCACCACTGAAGATTTTGGAACCAGCTTCCTCCACATCTCTACAAAATTAAACCGGTCACTGCCAAGTCTAGCTTACGGAACGACAGCAGGGTGATGTTTTTGCACGTGCGTCCGCGCGTGTTTGGAACGAAAGAAAGAAAGAAAGAAAGAAAGAAAGAAAAAAAGAAAGAAAGAAAGATAGAAAGAAAGAAAAGAAAGAAAGAAAGAAAAGAAAAGAAAGAAAGAAAAAAACAAAGAAAGAAAGAAAGAAAGAAAGAAAGAAAGAAAGAAAGAAAGAAAGGAAGAAAGAAATAAAGAAAGAAAGAAAGAAGGGAACGCGACAAGGTTGTCTTGCTTCATTCCATTCAAACACGATTCGATTCGATTCGACTTTGGTGTCTGAAAACCCATCGATAAATCAGAAATTCATTTACGAGTAGTCACGATGATGGCTTTAATGAAATCAAGTCGTCATATTTCTGTCTTTAAACTATTTTTGTTTAATCTGTTTTAGATTGTGATATGGTTTGAGAGAGAGAGAGAGGAGAGAGAGAGAGAGAGAGAGAGAGAGAGTGAGTGTGAGTGTGTGTGTGTGTGTGTGTGTGTGTGTGTGTGGTGTGTGTTTGTGTGTGTGTGTGTGTGGTTTTGGGGTGTGTGTATGTGTGTGTGTGTGTGTGTGTAAGTGTGTGTGTGACGTGTGTGTGTGTGTGTGTGTGTGTATAATACGTGTAAGTGTGTGTGTGCGTAAATGTGTGTGTGTGTAAGTGTGTGTGTAAGTGTGTGTATGTATGTGCGTAAGTGTGGGGTAAGTGTGTGTGTGTGTGCGTAAGTGTGTGTGTAAGTGTGTGTGTGTGTGCGCCCCGTAAATATGTGTGTAGTGTTGTGTGTGTGTAAGTGTGTGTGTGTGTGTGTGTGTGTAAGTGTGTAAGGGGTGTGTGTGTGTGTATGTGTGTGTAAGTGTGTGTGTGTTTGTGTGTGTGTAAGTTTGTGTAAGTGTGTGTGTGTGTAAGTGTGTGTGTGTAAGTGTGTGTGTGTGTGTAAATGTGTATATGTGTGTGTGTGTTTGTAAGTGTGTGTGTGTAAATGTGTGTGTGTGTATGTGTGTAATGTGTGTGTGTAAGTGTGTGTTTTGATATATAAATGGTGTGTGGTGTGTTTGGCGTGTGTGTGTGTAAATGTGTACGTGTGTATGAAGAAAAGTGCCTTCTTTGATTGATTTGATGTCAAAGAGAAATACATATGTCCATGATCATAGTTATGTTTGTTCCAATGCTGCAGTTTGCTATTTTTATGTTTTGTTTGTCTGTCTGTTTGTCTGTCTGTTTGTTTGTTTGAGTTACTATCACATTAATTTTTTGTTCGGTTCATTATTCTTGTTGTTAGGGGTGTGTGGGTGTGTGGTGGGTGGTGATGAATGGCACTTTTCCTTTTTTTTTATTTACTTTCGTGTGGTGGGGGGGGGAGTTTTGGTGTGTTGCGTGCGTGGTGTGTGTGTGTTTGTGTGTGTTGTGGTGTGTTGTGTGTGGTGTGTGTGTGTGTGTGTGTGTGTGTGTTTTTGGTGTGGTGTGTGTGGTGTGTGTGGTGTGTGTGTGTGTTGTATGTGGTGTGTGTGTGGTGTGTTGTGTGTGGTGTGTGTTTGTTTGTGTGTGTGTGGTGTGGTGTGCTGTGGTGGTGTGTGTGTTGTGGAGTTTGTGTGTGTGTTGGGAGTGGTGTGTGTGTGTGTGTTGTGTGGTGTGTGTGAGTGTGTTGGTGTGGTGTGTGTGGTGTGTGTGTGTTTTGTGGGTGTGTGTGTGTGTGTTTTGTGTGTGGTGTGTTGTGGAGTGGTGTGTGTGTGTGTGTGTGTGTGGGTGTGTGTGTGTGTGTGTGTGTGTGTGTGTGTGTGTGTGTGTGGTGGTGTGTGTGTACTGTGTGTGCTGTGGTGTGTGTGTGCGTTTGTTGTGGAGTGGTGTGTTGTGGTGTGGTGTGGTGTGTGTGTGTGTATGTATGTGGTGTGGTGTTGTGTGTGTTTGTGTGTGGTGTGTGTTTGTTTGTGTGTGTGTGTTTTGGTGTGCTGTGGTGTGGTGTGTGTTGTGGAGTGGTGTGCGTGTTGTGGAGTGGTGTGTGTTTTGTGTGTGTGTGTGTGGTGTTTGGTGTGGTGTGGTGTGTGTTTTGTGTGTGTGTGTGTGGATGTTGTGTGTGTGTGGGTGTGTGTGTTGTGTGTGTGTGTTTTGTGTGTGTGTGTGTGTGTGTGTGTGTGTGTGTGTGTGTGTGTGTGTGTGTGTGGTGTGCTGTGGTGTGCTGTGGTGTGGTGTGGTGTGGGTGTGGCGTGCTGTGGTGTGTGGTGTGGGTGTGGGTTGTGGTGTGCTGTGGTGTGGTGTAGCGTGTTGTTTGTCTTGTGTTGTGTCATGTCGTGTCATGTTGTAGTGTGTGTGGTGTGTGTGTGTGTGTGTGTGTGGTGTGTGTGTGTGTGTGTGGTGTGTGTGTGTGTGTGTGTGTGTGTGTGTGTGTGTGTTGTGTGTGTGTGTGTGTGTGCGCTTTTCTTCCTTGTTTTTCTTTTCTTTCTTTTTTGTTTCTTGTTTTAGTCACTGTCCTTCTGTCCTTCTTAAATTCATCTTCTCTTTTATTGTTTGTCTTTTCTCTCTCTCTCTCTCTCTCTCTCTCTCCTCTCTCTCTCTCCCCTCTCTCCTCTCTCTTCTCATCTCCCCTCTCTCTCTCTCTCCTCTCTCTCTCCCCATCATATTAAACCCTCACTCCCCCCCCTTTAAAAT
>CM054156.1:55853634-55863634 GCA_028751875.1 Rapana venosa
CCTTAAAAAGAAACTTACTGAGTTTACAAATCCCAAACGGCCTTTTAAAAAAGACAATTTACAGAAGCTCTTACTAAAAAAATTCCCCCCAAACCCAACGACAAAAATAAACAAAGGGTTGGTAAAAGTCTTGCGGAATTTTCCTATCTTAAAGCAAATCCCCCCAAAACCTTTTACTTAAACCCCACGTCCCTATTCCCGAAAAGACTTATTCAAATCTAGTCTATTTTACCAGGCCCTATGCTGGGACTCCCTTCCAACATTTAAACAACATCAATCAAAACAATCTACAAAACTAAATTATAAACCACTTGATACTCAAAAATAAAAAAACCCAAAGTCCATAGCCCAAAAAAAAGTTGCTATCCCCCTTACCTCCTGCCCTTTCCATCCTACCTATCTGCCCTTCCCTTTCCCTTCACCTGTAGAGTCAACTGTTGTCCTCTCTCTCTCTCTCCCCTCACTTCTCTCCTTCCCTCCTCAATCTTCTAAAATCTCTCTCTCCTCTCTCTTCTCTCCCATCTCTCTCTCCTCTCTCTCCTCAAATTTCATTGCTTTTGGGAGGGGAGTTTAAAGAAAAGTGTAAGCTTTTTTCCTTTTTTTTTTTAAAAATTTTAAAAAAAAAATTTATTATTTTTATTTTAATAATATTTTTTCTTTTTTTTTTAACTACACTTTATTATAAGAAAAATCTATAAAAACAAAAAAGGGGTTAAACGACGATATAATGAAAAGAGTGTTGACTGATAATGCTTTGAAAATGAATTCCAGAATTTTTTCCTAGTCTTTTTGTTTTGTTTTTACAAACAAAAACATTAATTTTTAAACAACACATCCCACCCTATCATTTTTTTTTTCCCCCCCCCCCCCCCCCCCTCCCTCCTCCTTTCTTACATGTATAGATGTTCATTTTATGAATTTAAACGATTTTTTTTCTCCCTTAATGGGTTTAGTGTATTGACGTTGGCTTTTTTTTTTTCATGGGTTCAATTTTTACGAGTAATTTTTAAAAGAATATTGATGGTGATCCTGTGCTGCCGAAATTATAATTTAGATTATCCTTAAACACGCACACAACACACACACACACACCCCCACACTCCTCTCCTTCTCTCCTCTCTCTTTTCTCTCCGACCTTATAAATTGGGTTTTATCCCCCCCCCCCTTTTTTTTTTTTTTTCCCCTTTCCTTTTATTTTTATTTTTGGGAGTAAAGGGGTATTAAAGTTTTTTTCATTTCTTGACATATAATCTGTTGAGTATAATCAAATTGGTGTTGACAGTATTTTCACGGGCTTGAAAATAAAAAACACACATTTCTCTTCCCCTTCTCTCTCTCTCTTTCTCTCCCCCTCCCCTTTTCCTCTCTCCCTCTCTCTCCCCTCCCCCCCCTCTCTCTCTCTTCCTCTTTCACTATCCTTAAATAAAACGGGCGGGTTTTGTTGTTTTGTTTTTTTTTTTCTTTCTTTTTTTTTCTTCCTTGTTTTTATTGTTTTTGGAGATTTAGGGGTATTGGGGGTTTTTATTTTATTATTTAAATTTTATTAGAAATTAAATTTTTATTATTATTATTTTTATTTTATTATTTTTTTTTATCTTTAAAAATTTTTTTTTAAAAGTAATCAAAAAAAGGGTGTCAAAGGTGACCCGTGTAGTTTTGGAAAAATATTTTGGGACCATCTCGGAAAACACAAAAAAACCACACAACACACACCCCCAACACACCCTCTCTCTCTCTCCCCCCTTTCTTCTTTTTCTCTCTCTCTTCTAAATTCGCATCGTTTTTAACGGGGTTATCATTATTGCAAAAACCCTTGCAGGGACAGACCCATTTCTCAAAATTTGAAAACGAATCCCCAAAAAGAGTGTTCCAGTTATCGAAAATTAAACACTTTTTAAACATTCATGCCCGAAAAACTTTTTTTTCAACCCAAAAACATTCAGTCAAATTAGGTTTTTCCCTTACTTTGGGGGGGAAATTTCGGCAAGGAAAAATCTCTAAAACCTTTATTGGGGCTACCCCAAGCGAGCTCTAAAATTATTTCTTCTTAATTTAAGTTCATTAAACCATAAATTTTTAAAAAAAACATTGGGTATTTTCCCTTTAAAAGCAAAAGATGCTCAAACAACAAGGCACGGGTTGATGAAAAGGGAAAAATTAAGGGAGCGGCACTCCCCTTTCCTTTTTTCAGTTTGTTTCCATTTTAAATAAAAAACAGGCACCCTTTAAAAATAGCAGTGCCTCTCCCAAGAGTTGAAAATTTTTTAAAAAAAATTTTATCAACAGTGGTGGTTCCTTGTGGAACCCAGTTTCCCTTTAAATTTTTAAAAAGGGATTTTTTCTAGCCATAACTCCTTTAAAAAAGTTTCTTTAAAAAATTCCCCTTTTTGATGTAATGGGTTATATGAAAAAAAACATTGCAAATGAAAAAGAAAACGTATTTTGGTGAAAGTTTTAAAGGGCTTTTTTTATTAATAACTTTTTTTAAAATTTTGAATATACCTGTGGGGGGTGTGTGTGTGTGTGTGTGGGGTGTGGGGGTGTGGGTTTTTGTGTGTTGGGTGTTGTGGGGTGTGTGTGTGTGTGTGCGTGTGAGTTTTGTGTGTGTGTTTTGTTTTTGGCAAGCAGGCGAGCGGGGAAAGGGGTGCGAATTTTTTGTGATGTATTGTGTTAATTTAAGAAAGAGTATGATATGTTTTTTGTACGGGTATGTATTTTTAATTATATTGTTTGTATGCCTTTTTGGGGTCGGGGAAAGTTTTTTTCTGGGGTGTGTTTGGGGCGGCTTTCCCCAAGGGGAGAGCACGTCGCCACGGAGAAAACGCCCCATTTTCTTATTTTTCTTTATAAGCATGTAAGTGTTTTGGACCAAGGGGCTGCTCGTAAATTTGGTGGTACGTAAAGGCAAACGATGTCCCTGTTGTGGCGGTTTTTGGGTGTCCAGGGAGAAAAATGAATAAGGGATGCAAGCAGAGCTCTCTCTCTCTCTCTCTCCTCTCTCTCTCTTCTCTCTCCCTCTCTCTCCTCTCTCTCTCTTTCTATAAATTTTTGTCATGGGCCCCCCCCCCCCTTCAAAATTTTGGTTTGGGTGTTTTTGGGGATTTTTTGGTGAAATTGTATGATTTGTATTGTTATGCAATATTTTTCACAGGGGTTTTTTTGGGAACGTGAGTGTGTATTAAAAGGGGATTTTTTTTTTTTTTTTTTTTTTTTTTTTTTTTTTTTTTCCCCCCCAAGGGAAGGGGGAAAAGGGCAGGTTTCACGAAGATTTTTAAACCCCTTTTCCAAAATTTGAAAAATTATAAATGTCCCCTTTTCCTTTTTTTATTTCTTCCACCTTTCTCTCTCTCTCACTCCCCTCTGTCTCGGGTAAAATCAAATTGTCTTTTCGGGGTTGTCGTTTGTTTGTCGGCCTCCTCCCTTTTGCCGTCTGTCATCTACTATCTATCTATCTATTTCTATCTATTACTACTATTTTCGCTAAATGTCCCCCTCCTCTCTGTTACCTCTCTCTCTGTCGGGCTCTGTCTCTGGGGTCAGTCTTTTCCCCCCCCAATGTCTCTGTCTCTGTTTCCCCTCCCCCTGTTTTTTCCTGCCTGTCTGTCTGTCTGCCTGTCTCTTTCTCTCTCTCTTTTTTTCCCCTCCCCTCTCTTTTTTTGCATTCCTTTTTTTCTTTTTCCATTTCCATTATTGAAAAAAATTTTTTTTGAACTTCATCATTTGCCCTTTATATATTTTATGTGAAATTTTATGTATGTGTATGTAAAATTTGTGGTGTAGGTACATATGTGTGTGTGTTTATGTGTGTATATTATTTTTAAAATATATTATGTATGTTTTTAATGTTTTAAAATTAATAAAAGGTATAATGGTGTGTTTTATTATGTATGTGGTATTTTTATGTATATTTTAAAAAATTTTTATATATATAAAATTTTAAAATTTATATATATATATTTTTATGTGTTTTGTATGTGTAGTGGGCATGTATGTATGTGTATGTGGGGAAGTAAAAATGTTTTGTGTATGTATATTATTGTATATTGGTTTTTATGTGTGGTAAATGTGTATAAAATTAATATATGTATTTAAAATTTTGTATATATATATATAGGGTATAAAAGATTTTATGTATATATGTGTAAATATATTTTTAATGTGTGTGGTGTATATATTTATGTATTTATGGATAGATATGTTTATAAAAATTTTATATGTTTTTAAAATATAAAATATTTTAAAATTATATATATATAAAATATATTTGTTGTGTGGGGGGGGGTGTGCATTAAAAAAATTAATTAGCAATGCCTATCCATGTTTGGCTTTTTTCCTGTTTATGTTTATTTAAAAAAAAATTTTTTTTCATGTAGAAATGAGTTTGGGGATGAATTTCAGGGAAAGTCCTCATCAATGTATGTATTTTTTTTCTTTTTTTATATCATTTTTTTAAAGCTAGTATTGCATATTAAATTTCTTTTGATTTTTTTTTTTTCAGAGGGCTGGGGTAAAAAAGCTATTGTTTTTGCTTTTTCTATAACCCTCTATAAATAAAAATTTTTTCATTTTTTCATTGTTCATTGTTTCTCTGTGTGTATTGTGGCCTAAGGGCCGATATGCAAAAAAAAATTTTTTTCTCTCTCTCTCTCTCTCTTCTCTTTTCTCTCCCCTCTCTCTCTCTCCTTTTCTTCTCTCTCCTCTCCTTCTATTTTTATTGTTTCATTCTAATAAAAGGGTTATTCATACTTCGTTTTTCAATTTATTTTGGACTTGGGCTGTACTTTTTCTCCAGTGAATCTCCCATTTTAATATCTTATTTACCAAGTTTTTAACAACAAAGTGTATAATTTTACAAAAATAAGGGGTTTAATTTTATGATCTATAAGTTTGGCCCCCTTTCCCCTCTCTCTCTCTCTCTCCCTTTTCTCCCCTATTTTCCTCTCTCCCTCTCTCTCTCTCTCTTGGTTTTTTATTGCTGTGGTTGTTACCTTTTTTTCTTGTTTTGGGAATTTTTTTGGGTTTTTTTTTTTGTTTTTTTTTTTGTTTTGGTGTAAAAAAAAAAAAATTCCCTGTGGGGTTTTGGGTGGTGTGTTTTTTGTTGTGTGTTGTGTGTGTGTGTGGGGTGGTGTGTTTTGTGAGTTGAAAAGGGGGGGAAGGGGCATTTTTTTTTTTTTTTTTTTAAAATTTTTTTTTGTTGTTTTTTTTGTTTTTTTTTTTTTGGGGGGCTTTTTGGTTTTTTTTTTTTATTTGTTTTTTTGTTGTTGTTGTTTTTTCTTGTTTTTTGTTTGGTTTATTTGGGAAGGGGGTTTTTGTCTGCTTTTTTTGGGTTTTTTGTTGTTGTGTTTTTTTTTGGTGGTGGTGGTGGGGGGGGGGGGGGTTTGGGGGTATGTTTTTGTTTTTGTCGTTGGGTTGTTCTTTTTTTGTATGTTTGTTTGTTTTTTTTTTTTTCTTTTTTTTCTTTTAAAAAAAATTTTTTTCCTTTTCTTCTTCTGCTTGAAAAGGGATGGTACTGAGTGCATTTTTAAAAAGTTGACCCCCCTTGGGGGGGGGAAATGGAAAGTAAAAAAACCCCATTAAACTTTTTTTCATTTTCCCGAAAAAAAATATTTTGTTTTTTATTACTTTCAAAGTGTAATGTTCTTTTTTTTTCCTTTTTTGGCTTTTCCCCGTCTTTATTATGTGAGTGTTTTGGGGTTTTTTGCACTTATTTTTTTACCATGACATTCAATTTGGGGGGCATAATTAAAAAATGTTTGTGTTTATCGTGTGCTATGTGAGTATTACATATTTAGTATTATCACTGAAACACCCCCACCCCACCCCACACCCCCACACACACGCTCAAACAAACACAAAACACACACACACACACACACACACACACACATCAACTCACTACCCACTCACCCACTCATATTCTCTCCCTCAAACGACTGATTAGTTTTAAATTTCTTCTTGGTTTGTTTCTTGTTTTTATTGTGTGGATGTATGGTATTAAATTTATTTTTATCATGACATATAATTTGAAACGAGTATAATCTAAAATGAGTGTTGATGGGATGGCATACTGTTTTGGGATTTATATATTGGATATTATCTCTGAAATACACACACACACACTCTCTGTCTCTCTGTCTCTGTCTCTCTCTCTCTCACCTTTTATCGTCCTGCTTATAGTCATAGTATATCCTGATGAAGGATTCATATTTTTATATTTTCAATACTTTATTGGACTTGCCTCTGTACTTTAGTTTTAAAATGAGTGCCCTACTTTCAATATCTTATAATTATGTATAACAAGTATGTGTACCATTTGACAATGTGTAGATGTTTATCTTTATGACTTATTAAGTTTGGTTGTGTTATTTTTTCTTGGCTTTGTTGTTGTTCTTGTTCTTGTTGTTGTTGTTTGTCTGTTTTTCTCTTTTTTATCATCTTTTGTTGGTTTGGTTTTTTCTTTCTCTTTGTTTGTTTTGTTGGTTTTGGTTACGGTTTTTTGGGGGGTGTGGGGGTAGGGGTGGGGTATTTTTAGGATTTTCTTTTAATTGCTTGCTTTGGGGGGGGGGGGGGGGAGGGTTGTTGGGGGGGGGGGAGGGTTGTTGGGGGGAGCTGTTTTGAAAAGGGTTATTTCCCCTTGTTTTTTATTGTGAGACTGTATAAGTATTGGGTTATTATTATTAAGATGTATCCCTAACGGGCGGGGACTGGATGTAAAAAAGCACATGTGTGCTTATTCATTATCCTCGAAATAAAAGAATTTGTCATTGTCATGTTTCATTGTCTCTCTCTCTCTCTCTCTCTCCCTCTAACTCTCTCTCTCTCTCTCTCTCTCTCTCTCTCTCTCTCTCTCTCTCATCTCTCTCTCTCCTCTCTCTCTCTCTCTCCTCTCTCTCTCTCTCTCTCCACAGTAATTGAGAGAACATCACTTTTTCTAGGGGGGAGGGGGGGGGGGGGAGGAATGAAACAAGCTTTCATCGCCCTGAAGAATTTGATTCATTGTAAATGTTTTGACAAGAACAGTTTTCCATACAAACTTCTGTCTGTCTTTTTTTTTTAAATGTGCATGTCTTGAATCTGTCTTTTTTTCTAAAAAATAAAACAAACATAAACCGTTGTCTCTTTGTAAACACTTTGTTCCTGGCATAATAAGAACAGTTTAAATACAAAGTATTGTCTATCAAAATAACAAAATAGATGAATAACTGTTTTGAATTTCTCTACGAGATTACAAACATATAAATTCTTGTCTCTGTAAACAGTTTATACAGGGGGGGGGGGAAAGAAGAAGAAGGAGGAGGGTGATAATTAAGAAGAAGAAGAAGAAGAAGAAGAAGAAGAAGAAGAATGTATGGAATTTATATAGCGCTGAATCTTGTAAACAACAAATCAAAGCGCTCGATTTTTTTTCTCCACTTTAAGTCACGGCAAATTTTCTCCGAAATTCGGGCGCTCTCCGGGGAAAAACGCTCGCCCCCTTAGCGCTGCGCCCCCCTTTTTCCCCTTCTTTTTTCTGCAGCTGTATTTGTTTCCCTATCAAGGGGGTTTTTTTTAACAATTTTTCCCCGGGACAACTCTCTGTCCCCTGGGTTTTTTTTTGTGCGCTAAAAAAATTACGTGTAAAAACAGGGACCCCCGGTTTTTCTCATCGAAAGACTAGCGCCCAGCCCCCCCCCTCATGGCTAAGGATGGGGAAAAATTTCCCGGGCCAAAGGGGTAGAACCGCCGCACACTTCAGACCCGGGCTTTTTCGCTTTCTGACGGCGGTTTTCTAGACCAACATTTCCCCCGAAGAAAGAAGAAGAAGAAGAAGAAGAAAAAGAAAAGAGAAGAAGAAAAAGAAAAGAGAAGAAGAAAAAGAAGAAGAAGAAGAAAAAAGAAGAAGGGGGGAAAAAGGAGGAGGAGGAGGAGGGGAGGAGGGGGAAGAAAAGAAAAAAAGGAGGAGGAGAAGGGGGAAAAGAGGAAAAAGGAGAAGGAGGAAGAGAAGAAGGAGGAGGAGGGGAAGGAAGGAGAAGGGGGAGGAGGAGGAGGAAGGAGAAGGAGAGGAAGAAGAAGAGGAAGAAGAAGAAGAAGAAGACAAAGAAGAAGAAGAAGAAGAAGAGAAGAAGAAGAAGAAGAAGAAGAAGAAGAAGAAGAAGAGAAGAAGAAGAAGAAACAACAACAACAACAACAACAACAACAACAACAACAACAACAACAACAAGACGAAGGAGGAGGAGGAAGAGGAGGAGGAGGAGGAGAAAGAAGAAGAAGGAGAAGGAGGAGGAATAAAGAAGAAGAAGGAGAAGGATGAGGAATAAAGAAGAAGAAGGAGGAGGAGAAGGAGAAAGAAGAAAAGAGCGCGTGCTAGTATGTATGTATGTATGTATGTATGTGTGAGCGCGCGTGCGCACGCGTGTCTGTGTAAATGTATGTGTCTGTGTGTGAGCGCGCGCGCGCGTGTGTGTCTGTGTGTGCGTGTGCGCGCGCGCGCGTGCGCGCTTAAAACAAGTTTCCGCCTCTAATTTCCTCTGCTAATTGGATGTTGTCCTTAGAAAAGAGTACATGCAATATATACGGTAAGTTTGTATTGTACAGAGGAGAGAAATCTCTCATCTCAAGTTTCTCCACAGGAAAGCCATGGCCAGCATGATTCTTTGCCTTTTAGAAACAATCTGTGCTTTGAGAGAGAGAGGGGGGGGGGGGAGGAGAGAGAGAGAGGGAGGGAGGAAGGGAGGAAGGGAGGGAGAGACAGACAGACAGACAGACACAGTCACACAGAACACAGAACCAGAGAGAGACACATAGAGATAGAGAGAAGAGAGAAGAGAGGGGAGGGAGGAAGGGAGGGAGAACAGACAGACAGACACAGTCACACAGAACACAGAGACACAGAGAGAAGACACAGAGAGAGGGAAGAGAGAAAGAGAGAGAGAGAAGAAGAGAGAAAGAGAGAGAGAGAGAGAGAGAAAGAGAAGAGAGAGAGAGAGAGAGAGAGAGAGATGAGAGAGAGAGAGAGAGAGAGAGATGAGAGAGGAGAGAGAGGAGAGAGAGAGAGAGAGAGAGAGAGACAATTTGCTTATGAAACGTATTGTTTTGTTGTTGTTTTCTTGGTTCGTTCTTTCCTTCTTATTCTCTTTCTGGGTGGGTTTATTTTCATTTTTATCCCTTCTTTCTTTCTGTCTTTTTTTTCTCTTTCTTCATTTCTTTCTTTCTTTATGGATTGTTAACTATCTCTATCTATCTCTCATTTTTTTGTCATTATCTTTTTGTTCTTGTCGCTATTGCTGTTTCTTTTTCAATCCTTTTCTTTTCAGTTTTTTTTGTAATATATTCCTTTTGTTTTAAAATCTGTGTCCTCTTTCTTTCACTGTTCTTTGTTATTTTTATTCGTGGCACACACACAAAAATCCATTTCAATCACACAAATAAACTCCTTGCTCTAATGCCCTGATATGTTGTTGTGCTTCTACAAAATAATACAATAGGATTTTATTTATACACAGACTAGAAAAATATCCAGTGTTTTATTTTTTATGACAAAGCCAACATCGTTCATTGTTTTCATTATAAACCGTTCGTGCTTGGAAAAAAATATTCTTGAAAAGTATATTTTTCGGAACGGGATAGCTCAGTGGTCGGAGCACTCGCTTCCCCCCAGCTAAGGTTAAGCAGCACCGAGCGTGGTTACCAGTTGGATGGGTGGCTGTTTGCGCTCCTTGGCTTTAGTACAGTTCCCCAGTTCACCCAGCTGTAAATGGGTACCTGCCCTCTTTAGGGTCAGGGAAGGTAAAGCAGCGAGGGAGAGGAGATGGGCGCCGCCCTCAATATGCTGGCCCTAGAGAAGTGAGGTCTCTGACGCCTCGCTCCCCTACGACTTCATAGGTTATGGGACACCTTTACCTTTACTTTGTTTTAATAATTTCTTGTGAAACATATTAAAGCAATCATGTTTCTTTTCGTTCTTTTTTTCTCCCTTCTTTTCTTTTGTCTTTTTCTGTTTCTTTTTTCTCTCCTTTTTTTG
>CM054156.1:55871134-55873634 GCA_028751875.1 Rapana venosa
CTGCCTGCTTTTTTTTTCTTCTTCCTTCTTATTCTCATTCTTCTCCTTCTGCTTCTTCCGCTTCTGCTTCTTTTTCTTCTTCTTTTCTTCTTCTTCTTCTTCTTCTTCTTCTCTTCTTCTTCTTCTTCTTCTTCTTCTTCTTCTTCTTCTTCTTCTTCTTCTTCTTCTATGCTGCTGCTGCTGCTTCTGCTTCTTCTTCCTCCTCCTCCTCCTCCTCCTCCTCCTCCTCCTTCTTCTTCTTCTTAATGTTTTAGATCGTTGTCCTGTCTACAAGACATCAAGGCTGGAATCAACATGGCCAAGCAACAACCGAAAAAAGAAAGATGATTCGGTTAATTAACATTTGGAGAGGCAAAGGCGTACCTTAATAATTATCTCAAAATTAGAATTGTCAAAACACTAATCTGGCCTGTATTGCTGTATAGGTCACAAGGTTAGACGCTACGCCACGAAAATTGGAATCGATATAGCCAAGCCAAAAAAAAAAAAGATTTCGTTAAAAAAAACACATTTGGAAAGACAGAGGGATACCTAAATATCTTAAAATTAGAATTGTCAAAACACTAATCTGGCCTTTATTGCTGTATGGATCAGAAGGCTAGATGCCAGGAAAATTTGAATAGATATGGCCAAGCAAAAAAGAAAATAACATTTAAAAAGCGGTCCGGTTAAACAACATTTGGAAAGACAGAGGCGTAACTAAATATCTTAAAATTAGAGTTGTCAAAACACTAATCTGGCCTGTATTCTTTCATCAACTAGACCGTAAGTGGTGATCTGGGTGCTAGTCTTTCAGACGAGACGATAAACGAGGGTTCCGTGTGCAATATGCATTCAGCGCATGTTAAAGAACCCACGGAGAAAAAAAGAGAGCTGCCCCTGGTAAAATTCTGTAGTAAAAAGACGCTCTGATAGGGAAATAAATTTACACCCAGACAAGAAATGAAAAAAAGCCCACCAATAATGAGTGGCGCTGTTCTTGTGGCGACGCGCTCTTTCCGGAGAGAGAAGTCAGAATTTCACGCAGTAGAAATCTGCAGTGGCTTAAAGTGGTACTTCAATACAAAACAACAATCATAGGTGATTATGTGGACATGACACTATCTCCTTCTTCTTCTTCTTCTTCTTCTTCTTCTTCTTCTTCTTCTTCTTCTTCTTCGTCTCTTCTCCTCCTCCTCCTCCTCCTCCTCCTCCTCCTCCTTCTTCTTCGTCTTCTTCTTCTCTTCATTTTCTTCTTCTTGTTCTTCTTCTTCTTCTTCTTCTTCTTCTTTGTCGAACACTCACATAGCAACCACCGTTTGTCATATGAGCAACAAAAAAACACAAAAACGCGTTACGCTGCCGTTAAGCGCCTGACAAGTCAGGCCCAGCGCACTCGACTTCGGAGCGTAGGAGGGAATTGTTTAAGTCTTTCTCGGTTAAAACACAAAACACAAAACACAACAAAACACAAAACAAGCCAGAGAATGAAACCAAGAAGGCAGGAAATTAAACAAAAAAGGAGATGACAGGAAGAAAATGAACAAGACAGTAGAATACAAAGAGAGGGATAGAAAAGAGGGAATTCCTATATATAGTTAGCACAGACTTTCCAGCAGGTGGGGATGCTATTTATACTGACAGGCCTCCGGGCATTCCCATGGGGGGGGGGGGGGGTGAGGGCGGAGGGGGGGGGCCAGGGAGGGGGGAGGGACAGTATATTGTAACTGTTTTAACTTTGAAAAGTTCTTGTTCGTGGACACGTTTGTAAATCAAATGCCGGTTTAGCGCAAATGGGGTTACCCGAACACGAAGACGTCACAGAGTGACGACAATCGGGTGTGAAACGATACCTGGCCGTACTGAAAAGGTTAATGTTATTGAAGGGAGATTATTATGTCTTGAGTTTTCTTTCTTTTTGTGGGGAAATTTTTTTTCTTTTGCTTCACACTGTTTTTTTTGTGTTTTGTGTTGTTTGTGTGTTGTGTGTTGTGGTGTTGTGTGTGTGTGTGTAGTGTGTGTGTGGGGGTGTGTGGTGTGTGTGTGTAGTGTGTGTGTGGTGTTTGTGTGTGTGTGTGTGTGTGTTGTGTGTGTTGTGTGTGTTTTGTTGTGGGGTGTATTGTGTGTGTACATTGCGACTCTGTGTGTGTGTTTTTACCTTTCCTGTTTTGTTGTGTGTCTGTCTGTCTGTCCTGTCTCTCTCTCTCTTTTCTCTCTCTCCTTCCTCTCATCTCTTCTCTCTCTCTCTCTCTCTCTTTTCTCTCTCTCTCTCTCTCCTCTTTGTATAAAAGTTGGAACAGGATATCAGAATTGATATAGTGTATAAACCAATTGAAAGACTCGGGAGGTTGTATCATTTTCAGAGATATAAAGCCAGATATAAGACATGGTCAAACAATCAGGATGGTGGTAGCCATTTTCTAAACTTATCACCATCGGAACTCTTTATTTTTAAAAGCAATTGATAGAAATAGAGGCTACAAACGATCATTCATTTGTTAATTTGCGCACAAAAACTAAC
>CM054156.1:55886134-55893634 GCA_028751875.1 Rapana venosa
GTGCATGCGTTTCTTTTTTTACTGAATTTTTTAATCTGTTCCTATAAACACAAAATGGTCTCTCTTTTTTTTGCAAAAGGTGAAATGGGTTTTTTAACGTGTGTGGAAAGATTTGTATTTATTTATTCATTCTTTTATATCGAGGATAATGGAAATAAGAACTTATGTGCTTTTTTACATCTAGTCCCCGTGTGTATGCGGTTTTGTAACTTTTGTCATCCATTCCCGATGATGTTGTGTGTGGAGAGATTTGTACAAGAGGGCTCAGTTTATAGTCTCGTGCGAGGGGACCTTTGAGGGGAGTGGATCATGGAGTCGGTACTGATGATGTTAACTTCAGGGGAATGTTCCCTAAAACGGGTGTCTCCATGGTGGTTCGATCCCGGGCTGTCAGATCAGGACTGCAAAGCTTTAACCACTAGGCTACTCCCATGCGCACACACACACATACACATGCAATTCAACATAGCATAAACACACACACTTACAACACAACACACATAACACATCCTAACACACACACAATACAACGCAACACACACAATCTCACATAAACACACAACACAACACAACATAACACTAACAGACACACACACTTACAACACAACACACACAACACAACACAACACACACACACACACACAACACACACAATGTCAAACAAACACACACACACACAACACAAACACAATATTCAGAAATTATCATTATCATTATCAATATTATCATTAAGAAAATTGTTCTTAGATAGATGGCTTGATGAAAAAAAAAGCAAATTGCTTTCCCTTTAATTAAAATGTATCATCTGGAAAAAAAAAATTTTCGATTTTAACAATAAAACCTAACACACCACCCCAAACCACACACAAACAAAACACACCCCAACCCCACACGGGGAGGGGAAAAACCCTAGTGGTCAGAACATTGGGCGCTAAACAATTAAAGGGACCGGGTTTTCCGATTCCCTTTTAAAGGGGGATATTTTCCTTTCCGGGAGTTAACATAAAGTGCCAGACTCTGCTCCCCCCTTCAAAGTCCTTGGGGAAGGACTAAAAACCGGGGCCCCCGTGTGCAAACGCACCCCAAAAAAAATCTTGCCCCCAAAAAAAGGGTTAAAAATCCTGTTCCGTTTTAAAAAAGGGGAAAGGCCATTGTAAACCGGGGGGAAAACAAAATACGGGAAACCCAAAAAATTTCCCCCTAAACCGGGGGAAAATTATGTAAAAAAAAAAGCCAAAAGGGGCTTATTCCATTTCCTCGATTAAAAAAATTAAAACAATTTAATAATAAAAACCACCAGTTAAAACCCCAAAACCAACATACATACAAACATACCCCACACACACCCACACAAAACCCACCCAAACCCAAAACCCCACACACACACACCACCCACACCACCCACACACATGAAAAAAAGAAAAAGCATTGCTTAAAAATTTTACCATCTGGAAATAAAATTTTGATTTGACTTGATTGTTTTGGACACACACGCCAAAACCACACACGCCAAAAAAAACACACCCCCCACACCCCACACACACAACAAAACCAAAACCTCACACAAAATTTTTCACACAAACCAACACACAAAACACCCCCACACACACTACACAAAAAAAACACACCCCAACACACAACACCCCACCACAACCACCACCAACCCCCCCCCACCCCAAACACAAAAAAAACACACTTCATAAAAATTTTCCCATGACAGGGAGGGAAACCTTCACCCGGGAAAAAGGCCAATACGCCCTTTTCCCCGTTGGGGGAAAAAATTTTAAAGACTCACCCCCCGTGGTTGACTTAACCCCTTGGGAGGTTACGGGATAGAAAACCCGGGAAAATAAAGTTGTTTGCCCCTTTTCTCGCCCGTACCAACGGATTTCGGGATTACCCAGTTTCCCTTGGCGCAGGAAGTTTTTTTGGGGACCCTTTACTGAAAAAACCGTGAGTTCAAATCCCACAGGTTTTTTGGGGTTTTGTTTTCTTTATGGGGGGGTGGGGGTTTGGGGAAGGGGGGATTTTGGGCCCCGGCCCCTAATCCCCCAGTGTTTTGGGGTTTTGGGGGTTTTCTTTTGGGCTCTTTTTCGGGAAAGGGTTTGGGAAACCGGGCACTTGAACTTCATCACTTTACAGATACATTTCTTAAAGTTTTTTTTGAAACTACCATCTGCTAGCTGTTTTCCGTTTCCCATTTTGGTTTTGGGTTTGACCGTTTGGGCGCGCCCTGGGTTAAAAGTCCCAGTTTCTCCAGTTCCCCCCCCAGCTGGAAAAATGGGGAAAACCTGCCCTCTTTTAGGGCCCAGGGGAAGGAAAAGCAGTGAGGGAGAGGGTGGGGGAGGGGGGGGGGCGCTGTTTCCAAAATGTGGCCCCCCTTGAAAAATTTGAGGCCCTCTGATGCCTCGCTCTCCTACCCCCAACATAGGTTAGGGGCACCCTTTAAACCCTTTAAACTTTTTTCTATTCCTGAATGGGGGGTGATGTTTAAACTACAAAAACCATTCGCTCATTTTTGGTTTTTGTTTTGTTGTTGTTGTTTTAATTTGTCATCTGTTCCCACCCCGGGACCAAAATAGCCTACTCTTTTGAAAAGGGAGAACGGGTTTTTCAACGTGTACGCAAGATGATCTACATACACGGGAATCCGGGTTTTTGTCATATCGAAGGTTTTTCCCGGGGGATGGGGTTTTGGGACCGTAGCAAATTCAGGGCAAAAAAATCCCTCATCCCCCCCCCCAAAAAACCCCAACCAAAAACCAAAACCCCCTCCCCCCCCCCCCTCCCCAAACCCCCCCCCTTTGGAAAGGGGCCTTCTTTATGGTGACTCAAACCCCAGGGCCCATCCCCGGGGCCCTCAAATCGTGGCGCAATGGGTCTAACCACCAGGGGGAAAGGGATAGATAGTCTGGGGTTTTGAGATTTTCGCACTGCGCTGTGTCTGCGAAACCCGGTTCGAATTCCCCTTTGGGGGGGGGATAGTTTTTCCCCCGGGGGAAAAAATTTTTTTTGTTGTTTTTTTTTTAAAAAGTAAGTATTTCATTGTTTCCTTTTTCTTTTCATACTGAAAAACCCCAAAACAGGGAAATACGTAAGTAGTTAAAATTGTATTCCTTCTCTTTTCATAAATGACACAAAAACAGGGGGTACATTTAAATAGTTTTCATTGTATTTTCCCTTCTCCTTTTCATACGGAAAAAAACACAGGTGTCAGTAAAAATGGTTTTTCTTGATTCCTTCTTTTTCTCCCTTTTTAATTTCCCCCGGAGTTAACATCATGCAGACTCCCACCCCCCAAAGGGTGTCCTTCGGGTGAAAAATATATAAAAACCCAGGTCCAGGTTCCCCAAGCACGCGACATTTTCCCCGGACACGTTAAAAAAATGTTCCCCCCTTTTTGTAAGAGTGGCCTTTCGTGTTCTGGGGGGGAACGGGGTGACACCCAAAATTTTCCAAAAATTTCATTTTTAAAAATTTGGGGGAAATGGATTTTTTTTTAAATAAAAAAAGTACAAAAAAATTGGGGAACCATTATTTCGAAATAAAAAATTGGGAAAAAAACAAAGAAAAAAAAGAAAGAAAGGTACCCCCCCTCCCGCCCGTGTTTGTTTAAAATTTTATTTTCCCAACAGTACCGTTTTTTTCCAGAAAAAGATAAAACCCTTTGGGAAAATTTAAAGGGCCGTACAAATCTACCCGTTTCGGGAAAAAAAAAGAACTAGAGTTGAAAATCAGCCGGTATAAATGGGAATTATGGACTAGGAAATGAGATGGACAGGATTTGGTGGAGAAATGACTGAGAAGGCAAAAAGTTGGGTACAGTGGTCAAGAGAAACATCACCAAATGGAGGGGCATTTAGTCAGAAAGGAAGAGTGGGGTGCATTATCAGTGTCCCCGGGTTTTCCCAGCAGGATTTCAGCATCCGGGTGTCGGCCAAGCCCAAGACATCCCCATATAAAATTATGCCCATCATCGCCCAGAGTGAAGAAGTAGAAGAATTTTATGAAGAACTTAAAGAGCCCTTTATGAAGATCCCCAAAGAAAGACATCATCATCTTAGGGGTTTTTTAAACGAAAGTGGGTTTCCTGACACTTACCCCAATGGGCCGGAAAGTTGGTCATTTTGGGAAGGGAGAGAAAACGAGGGGGCTAGTTGGGGTTTGCCGCACCCACGTTTCCCATGGCCTCCCCTCTACCCCCACAAGCATTCAAGGGGGGAATGGCTGCGCCAAACGGCAGACCAACCAAATAGTTTTCTTTTAACCCACGGGTTAAAACCAGCATAACGAGCCAAAACAAAAAATCCCCTGGAGCTGCATAGGCAGCGACCACGCCCTTGTGCTTGGTATTCAAAATAAGCTAAAAAAAATAAACGCCGAAAACCCCCGTATCAAAATTTGAGTGGACAAATAAAAGACCCCGTGTCGAGGAGATCTAAAGCTAAGCTTGGCGGACGTTTTGGGGGAAAAAAAACCCTCTGGACAATGACATCAATGCCCTCCCAAAATTTAAAGAGCAACCGAGAAAAAAGCGAGGAGGTACTCGTCGTCCGAGGAAAAAAACAGCCCCGGGGTACCCAAAGACATCTTGAACCTCTGCATACAAGAAAAGCCTGAAAACCAAAACCCCCTCTTCCAACCCTAAAAAAATCCCGGGGGGCCAACAATCTCGTGGAAGCAATGTTGAAGGCCCCAGAGAAGTGGGTCGGATCAAAGTGATGGGAAACGAAAAAAAACAAGAAAGTGGGGAAAAAGTAAAAGGCTACGACACCCTGAAAAAACTCAAAACCCTTCAAACCAAAACATCGTCATTTAAAACGCTCCGGAAAATCAGAAAGCTCAGCTGCATTGAAAGGTGGTCTGAGTATTGCAAAAATATACAATTTCCCAATCCCAACCCGACAAGAGCATAATAGAAGGGAAGCCAAAATAAAAGCACCCTCGCCATTACCTATATGAGGGAAAAGTGGAAGAAGCCCTCCGCGCTTCCCCTGGAAAGTCCCCAGGGGGGCAAATCCGCAGAGCTGTCAAAACATGGGGCGAAACGTTATCACAATGTTACGCTATTTCAGAAGATTTGGGGACAAAAAGTGGAAGATGGAACAATCACCCCATACCTCGCCCAGAAGGGGGAATTTTGCCAAGCCCCAAAATATAGAAATCAGCCTAATCAGCCACGCCCGCAAAATCTGCTCAAAGTTTTTTTGAATCGCTCAAGAAGGGGCAGAAAAACACCTTGAGAGGAACAAGGGGTTCAGGGGAGGAGGAGCACAAACGAAAAGATTTTTAATGCCACATCCTGATGGAAAAAAACTCTTTCCCCCTCAGAGGGACCCGTTCCCCAATTTATCGACTTCAAAAAGGCTTTCGACAGAGTATGGACGAAGGCCCGTGGCAGGTCCTCAGAAAATGTTTGGCATTGACGGCCTGTGCAAAACATTAGCACTATACAACACCGAAAGCCAGTGCAGTCAGACCTTCTGAACAATAGGTCGGGAGACGACTTCAAAGCCACAGTTGGGGTCTCGACAAGGATGCCTGTCCTCTGTTATCTAGTCCTCTGTTTAAATCTGTTCTTGGAAAAACTTATTGAGAGAGACCCTCCATGACTTCCACTCTACCATCTCCATTGGCGTCAGGACCCCCTCACCAACTTGCGGTTTGCCGATGACCATGACCTCATGGGGGATAAAGGGAAGTCAAGAGAGCGGCAAGACCTTACGACCAGACTTGAGAACAGAGGTGGAGGCATATGGGATGGATGGTGAGCTCGGAGAAAAGAATAAAGTAACTTGTGTAAGCACGGAGCAACGCCATGCTAAAATTCACGTGAACGGCCGGCAGCAACTGAGGGGTTTGGGGAGAGGGAGCGTAGACTATAGTTATATTAGGACGTGGATGTAGATAGTTGATAGTAATTAGATATATAGTTAGACTAGGATAGTATTTTAGGTTAGATATAGAGATAGTTTTAAGGACTATAGACTATTTGTATATAGGACTTTATAGATAGTTAAGATTAGATTAAATATTAGAATTTAGTTTATTATTTTATTCAATTATAGAATATTTATAGACGGCCTTTAACTTTAAATCTCGCGCTACACTCACAAGGAAAACGGGCGATCGACGACCCAGAAATCAAAGTCAGACTAGCTATTGGCACATCTTCCAGACAAAACTCACCAACCCATTATGAAAAGTAAAGAGGATTCAGTTTCCCAATCAAACTAAAGCTCTACAAAGCCCCCCCTACTTTTCAGGACTATCTGCAATACGAAGTGAAACCTGGACATTGACTGCGGATACAGCAAAGCGAATCAGTCATTTGAACAAAATGCCATAGCAAATGTGGCAAACCAGAAACGTAAGAACCAAATGATTTGTCAAGGAGCCAAATTTTATTTTTTTATTGATTATTTTATTTATATTTATACCCCTTTAAGTCACGAGCGATTACTACCTGCGTGAAATTCGGGCTGCTCTCCCGGGGGGGAGCGATGGTGAGTGCAACACGTCGCCACAAGAGCAGCGCCCCCTTTTTTTTTTTTTGTCTGCAACGGGATTTCTTTCCCTATCAGAAGTGGCTTTTTTTCTAAGAATTTTGCAGGGACAACTCTCTTGTTGCCGCCGTGGGTTCTTTTACGTGCGCTCTGCTAATTTTCTGTAACACACGGGACCTCGGTTATGTCTCATCGAAAGGACTAGCGCCCAGCCTACCACTCATGGTCTAATGGATTGGGGAAAAAGTTTCGTGTCCAGGATCGGGATACGAACCACAACACGCACACACCCGGACCCGGACTTTTGTTTCTAGAAGGGGCGCGCGTTCGCAGCGCTCCGCGCCAGTCGCGTACTCCTTCTAGACCACCCGAACAACTACCAAATAACACGGCTGGCAGGGTCACAGGAACCTTCTCCCATCGTTAAGAAGAAAAAGCTGACTGGTTCGGCCACGTCACCCGCCACAACACATCTGCCACAAAAACAGTACCGAGGCGGAGAAAAATAAAAAGAAAAAAAAGAAAGAAGAATGAAAAAACAATGGAGAACACTCGATTGATCCACTCGAAAATTGGTGGCAGAAAGAGGGGAAGACAGAACAAGTCATGGATGGACAACATCAGACAATGGACCAGGATGAATGACTCGGCACTACTGCGCAGAGCCGAGGACCGAGATGGATGGAGGAGGCTTACCACGGCATCGTCTTTCGTGTCTCCTCCACGACCGCCAAGGTCACGGGACTGAAGATGATGATGATGATGATCAGTGAATCCCTCGTGTGATGATGAATAAGACAAGAGCGCATAATTATTACTCTGAATGACCCCCTAAGTTATCAAAGCAAAGGAACGTCCAACGAGAGCATTCAGTTCTCAGAACGTTGAAAGAAGACCAAACAAACAAAAAATGTCTTCAATTTTTTTTTTCTACGGAAACCCCTCGTTGAGAAATGTCAACTCGCCTCTCAATCAGTTAAACGGATAGCTTGAT
>CM054156.1:55896134-55898634 GCA_028751875.1 Rapana venosa
CCACTATCTCACTCTCTCACTATCTCTCTCACTCTCTCTCTCTCTCACTCTCTCTCTCCTTCACTCTCTCCTCTTTCACACTCTCACTCTCTCACTCTCTCTCTTCACTCTCTCTCTCTCTTCTACTCTCTTTCTCTCACTCCTCTCTCACTCTCTCTTCACTCTCTCTCTCTCTCACTCTCTCTCTTCACTCTCTATCTCTCTCACTCTCTCTCTCACTCTTCTCTCTTCTCACTCTCTCTCTCACTCTCTCTCTTTCTCTCTCATTCTCTTCTCTCACTCTCTCTCCTCTCTCTCCACTCTCTCTCTCTCATCACTCTCTCTCTCTCACTCTCTCTCTCTCTTCACTCTCTCTCTCTCACTTCTCTCTCTTCACTCTCTCTCTCTCTCTCACTCTCTCTCTCTCTCTCACTCTCTCTCTCACTCTTCTCTCTCTCCACTCTCTCTCTCTCACTTCTCTCTCTCTCTCACTCTTCTCTCTCTCCCTCCTCTCTCACTCTCTCTCTCTCTACTCTCTCTCTCTCATCTCTCTCCTCACTCTCTCTCTCTCTCCTCTCTCTCTTCTCTCTCTCTCTCTCTTCTCCTCTCTCTCTCTCTCTCTCTCTCTCCTCTCTTCTGCCTTGTATTTTTTGTGTTCGGAATTTGTTAGGGAAGGGTGGGGGAGAGACAGCGCCCATTGGCAGACAACTGTGCACACCCTACCGCCCCCCCTTGAGGGAAATGAAACGAGATTTGTCATTGGTTTATGTGTGAGCTGTAACTGAAGGCTGTAGAGTGTTAGCCTAGGACGGGTCTGTGGTTGGCTATTTTATGGTGGATGTGTCCAATTGTTTTTTTGTTTTGAGGGGGGGTTGTTTTGTTTTGTTTTTGGTTTTTGCTTTTTTTAGGGGGGTGATGGAGGGGGTTGAAAAAGGGGGGGTGGGGGTTAGGGTGAGGTAGAAGGGAGAGGCAAGAGGAGGGTTGTGAGGGGGGAGAAGGGTGTTGGAAAAGTGGTGGTTTGGGGTATCATTGCTTCTGACTAGGAAATCTATATAGAAAGAGAGGAAAAGAAAAACTGAGGTTATGTCCGCTTGAACCTCAAAGCCATGGATATACCAGTCGTGGGTTCGAAACGCGGTAGCGTGTGATGAATTAAATGGTGGGTGGGACCAGTTTTACGATCTCCCTGGAGGGTCAACTTCAAGTGCAAGACCTACCGTGCCGTAATTCTCTTCATGTGTTTACTATACAATATACAGAAGATCAAATTATTCACGTTAAAGATACCCGTTTATTCATGTCAGAGTTCGGCCGGTTACGAACACGAGGATACCCAGCATGCATCCCTGAAGTCGGACGTGGCTTTACCTTCATGGTGGAGGGGAAAAAGGTCGCCAAACACAAATTTCGCCATTGGTGAACCTTGAGAGCTTAACCGAGGGATGCTTCGGGGTTAATCTATGATCTAAACGGTTTGGTAATGATATTTGTGGTGATCATGCGCGGACATCTGAATTATTAAGATGGGAAGAAGATCGTCTAATATAATCCTAATCAGTTCTTCTATTGACAATTCTGTGTTCTTTACTTTTTGGAATAAATTTGTAGCTTTTTTTATTAATTAATGATAGGTGGACAAGGGTACAGACAGAGAAGGTGGGTTTAACAAAAAAAGAGAAAGGAAAGAAAGAAAAAAGAAGAGAAGGAAAAGGGAGAGGAAGTTTCTGTGGTGACAGAGAGAGAGAGAGAGAGGACAATGTCAATGACAATGATGATGACAAAATCTTTTAGTTCGAGGAAAATGAAGACCCTGTGCTTTTTTTACATCCAGTCCCGTCCAGAGAGAGAGGGGGAAGGAGAGAGAGATAATGAGAGCGACTGACGGACTGACCGACATCCAACAAAAACAGCAAACCACAGACCGATAGACTGACCGACAGACAGACAGACAAACCAACAGACAGACAGACAGACCACAAACAGACGCAAATAGACAAGGATATGTAACACAAACAAAAATAGGATAGACCCACTGAAAGACAAACAACAGACAGACCACAGACAGACTGACAAACATCTTACAGACAGACCCTAGAAGACAGACAGGCAGACTTGTTAGACAGACAAACAGAATAAACAGACAGATCCAGAAACAGGGACTGATAAACAAGACAGACCCACACAACAGACAGGACAGACAGACACACAAGATAGACCACCAAAAGACAGACCAGAAACAGACAGACAAACAAAGACAGACCCACAAAAGACAGACAGATGGACGTCAAACAGACAGACCAAAAAAACAGACAGACCGACAGTGACAAACAAGACAGATTACAAACAGACAGACTGAAGACAAACAAGAAGACCCACAAACAGTACAGAAGACAACACAAGCAGGGACAGACCCACAAACAGACTGAACCCACAAACAGACAGACTGACAAACAGACAGGACCAGAAACAGACAGACTGACAAACAAACCAAGACAGACCCACAAACAATACAGACTGACAG
>CM054156.1:55903634-55908634 GCA_028751875.1 Rapana venosa
AGACAAACAAGACAGACCAACAAACAAACATCTGACAGAAAAACAAGACAGACAAAAACAAACAGACAAACAAGACAGACCCACAACACAAGCAAGACAGACCAGAAAAAGACAAACAAGACAGACAGACAAGACAAACAGACAAAGAAGGACGGGTGCCACACAAACGACAAAAACAAAACAAAACACCCCACTAAAAACTCTCCCAGAGAGGAAGGCTGCAGCGGAAGAGGAAACTCGAGGCCATCAGCCGAAAGTTTACGATGCGCACCCAACCCCCCTTAAAACACCCCCGACCTGTCTCCCTGTCGGACACGCTGAGATAAATACACAGTCGCACACAACTGCACTCACACGCACGCACGCACGCACGCGCGCGCGTGCGCGCGCATGCAAACGCACGCACGCCCGCACAGACACAGACAGACAGACAGACACACTTCGTCTAATATCACTTGAAGTGAACAGACGTAAAATTGAACACACACACACACACACACAATTTTCGTTCCTAGATAGATGGAATGATGAAAAAAACGAAAGCAAATCCATTACTTATTCAATGTACCATCTGGAAATAAAAATTTGACTTGACTTGACTTGACTTCACACACACACACACACACACACACTTACACACACACACACACACACACACACACACACACACACACACACACACAATTTTCGTTCCTAGATAGATGGCTTGATGGAAAAGAAAGAAAGAAAATTCATTGCTTATTCAATGTACCATCTGGAAGTAAAAATTTGACTTGACTTGACTTCACACACACACACACACACGCATACACACACACAAAGAGACAGAGACAGAGAGAGAACAACACACACATATGTCCATGGACACCCACGCAATCATGAGCGCACATACATACACAAACTAGACTTGTGTGAATGCGTGGACACAGACACGCACGCATGCGCGCACGCATATGTACATAGGCACCTACGCAATCACAAACACACATATAGACATATACAAACTAGACTTGTGTGAGTGTGTGCACACACACACGCGCACGCGCGCGCGCGCACACACATACACTGCCTTTTATATTGAATAGTTATTTAACCTATACAACAACACACACGCAGAGAGTATAGAACATGCATTTTATCTCCCAACGTTTTCATCCATACATTAAGCCAGACATTAAAAAGCCAACCCCCCCCCCCCCCCCATCCCACCCCACCACCACCACCCCCACACACACACTACACACACACCACCCCCTACAAAATAATTGATGTTTTTTATCTTCTCTGCAAAACAATTGGTCACGCCACTGGTAGCAGCCAATGAAAAAGCCGCTTACATCCCCTCCCCCCCCCCCCCCCCCCCCATCCCTTTTCTTTATAGTTCACACAAACACCAGTTAAATCTACAGTTTCACTTCCGCAAGCGACAGATTTGTTTTCCTCTGTGTGTGTGTGTGTATGTGTGTGTGTATGTGTGTATCGTGCAGTGTCGTGTTGTGGTAGGTGTGTGTGTGTGTGTGTGTGTGTGTGTGTGTGTGTTTTGACGTGTCATGTCATGTTGTGTTGTGTTGTGTGTCTGTGTTCTTTTTTTATCACTGTGAAATCGCTACTTTGAATTGTGCCAGAGGGATACAAGAGAACAGAATGGAGAAGAAGTATTCCTGGCAATGTTTCGGGAAGCAACAGATGATAATACTCTTCGCACATCTACTGAACTACACAAGTGTGATGTACTATATACCAGGATTCTTGTGTGTGCTCATATATGCTTGAAGTTCTGTATGAACATACGCGCGTGCACACACACCCACACACACACACTCACAAGAACGCGCGCACACACTTAAGCAAAAGCACACACACACATCACACACACGCACGTGTGCGCATCACACACACACTTACTTACCCACTCACATTTTTTGTTTTTATTCTTTTATTTCAAGGACAATGGAATAAGCACTCATATGCTTTTTTTCATCCAGTCCCCGTGTGTATGCAGTTTGTAAAATTTGTCATCCCTAAAAGCGTGCGCACACACACACACACACTCTCTCTCTCTCTCTCTCTCTCTCTGTCTCTCTCTCTCTTTCTCTCTCTATCTCTCTTTCATTTTCATGGAATCAACTCTACAACAATAACAACAACAACAACAAACTAACCAACCCTTGTATTTTCAATCAATTCATTTTACCCAATAATAATTTACACCCTCATGAAGCCAGATGACTAGAATCGATTAGTACCCACACTCTATTAGCACTCGCTTTCCCCCAGCTAAGGTTAAGCAGCATCGAGCGTGGTTACCACTTGGATGGGCGACCGTTTGCGCACCTTGGCTTCAGTACAGTTCCCCCAGTTCACCCAGCTGTAAATGGGTACCTTGCCCTCTTTAGGGTAAGGGAAGGTAAAGCAGCGAGGGAGAGGAGATTGGCGCCGCCCTCAATATACTGGCCCTTAGAGAAGTGAGGTCTCTGACGCCTCGCTCCTCTACGACCTTATAGGTTATGGGACACCTTTACCTTTACCTTTACCCACAATCTCACCCTCCCCTCGACTCCACCCCATTTACAAGACTTGTGTACAGTTTCAATAGATTTCCTTTTAATTGTATGATTAATATAGGGGGGTTTTTTAAGCAAGGGAGCAACACAGTCACGATGTTAAGTGCATTTTGTATGTGTTCATTTCATTTACAATTACGTTGTAGTACAAGACCTAAACGTTTGTGTAAGTCAATACTTGAAAATCTAACAGTTCTGTTGGGGGTGGGGGGTGGTATTTCGCTAACAAATTTAATTTCCAGGTCAACTTTAGGTGCAGACCTGCAAGTGCCTTTATCTTCTTCATGTGTAAGCACATACAGATCAAACATGCACGTTAAAGATCCTATAATTCCTATCACAGAGAGAGAGAGAGGAAGGGAGAGAGGTAGAGAGAAAGAGAGAGAGAACTCGAACTCGAATATTTTAATGAGGGTAATTGGATAAGCCAGAGGCTTCTTTACACCAGGGCCTCATTGGGGGGAAAACGTGAAACAAACATGAATAAGAGAGAGAGAGAGAGAGAGAGAGAGAGAGAGAGAGAGAGAGAGAGAGAGAGAGAAATCGCTAAGGCAAGCAAGAGAGAAAGACAGACAGACAGACAGACAGACAGACAGAACAGAGACAGAGAGAGAGAGAGAGAGAGAGAGAGAGAGAGAGAGAGAGAGAGAAATGAATGAATGAATGAACATTTTTATTGAGGGAAAAGAGTAAGCACAATGGTGGCTTTTTTTCATCCAGCCCTCAGTCCAAAAGGTAAATCAAGAGAGAGAGAGAGAGAGAGAGAGAGAGAGAAGGAGGCTGGAAAAAAGCAGTGACAGATGTGAGATATAACAATATGAAGGAAGATCTTAAAGTAGAACAGAAAATGAGTCTTGAGGCTGGATTGGACATCAAGCAAAGAGGAGAGAGAGAGAGAGAGACAGTGACAGAGACAGACAGACAGAGACAGACAGAGAGACAATGACAATGACAAATTCTTTTATTTCGAGGATAATGAACAAGCACTCATGTGCTTTTTTACATCCAGTCCCCGCCCGTAGAGATACATAATAATAACCCAATATTCATACCCTCACACAGAAACAAAGGGTTTTAACCCTTTTCCAAACAAAACCAAAAACAAAACAAAAAATAAAAGAAAACCCTAAACCCCCCCCCCCCCCCCAACAAAAAAAAACAAACAAAAAAAAGAAGAATTAAAAAAACAACAAAAAGAAAAAGTAAAAAAAGAAAAAGAGAAAAACAAACAACAACAACAACAACACACACAAAAACCAAGAAAAAAACAACAACCAAACTTATAAAGTCATAAAAATAAACATCTACACATTGTAAAACGGTACACATAGTTGATACATGTAACAATAAGATATGGAAATAGAGAGAGAGAGAGAGAGAGAGAGAGAAGAGGAGAGAGAGAGAGAGAGAGAGAGAAGACAGACAGACAGACAGACAGACAGACAGACAGAGAGACACAGAGAGAGAGAGCGACAATGTATAAGATAAAAGTTTAGGTTCATACAGGGATCGAAACTTCGACTTCTCGCATTTCAGACAAGTACGTTCGTTACCCGTTAGGCCCCATGCGCAACCCTGGTGATTCAGACAGTCTGTCTGCTCACACAATCGTTGCCCCATTACCTCAGAACCCTGGATCAGAGGTGACACACATTTCGGATCAGAGGTTGACACACATTTCGGATCAGAGGTTGACACACATTTCGGATCAGAGGTTGACACACATTTCGGATCAGAGGTGACACACATTTCGGATCAGAGGTTGACACACATTTCGGATCAGAGGTTGACACACATTTCGGATCAGAGGTGACACACATTTCGCGTCACTTTCGCTAAATCCTTCTTCAATGAGAAGTTGTATTGTATTGTGTTGTATTGTATTGTGTTGCGTTGTATTGTGTTGTATTGTATTGTGTTGTATTATGTTGTGTTGTGTTGTATTATTTTGTGTTGTGTTGCAATGTATTGTATTGTGCTGTGTTGTATTGTGTTGTCTTGAATTAAGTTATATTGCATTGTATTGTGTTGTATTGTTTTGTATTGTGTTGTGTTGTATTGTATTGTATTGTGTTGTGTTGTATTGTGTTGTATTGTATTGTTTTGTGTTGTGTTGTTTTGTATTATATTGTATTATATTGTATTTACTGTATTGTATTGTATTGCATTGTATTGTATTGCATATCACTTAAAGTCAGAGTTCTCTGTGTGAAATTCCAGCTGCTCTCCCTTGGGAGAGAGCGTCGCCACAAAAGTAGCGCCACCCTTATATATTTTTTAATCTCTCCCTGTCTGCATTTGTATTTATTTCCTTATCAGCACGGCTTTTTTTCAGCAGAATGTTGTCAAGGACAACTTTCTTGTTGCCGTGGGTTCTTGCGCTATATTGGTGTTGCACACGGGACCTCAGGTTATCGTCTCATCCAAAAGACTAGC
>CM054156.1:55918634-55921134 GCA_028751875.1 Rapana venosa
ATTATATATGTATTTATGTATATAAATTAGTGTGTTATGGCTGTGTATGAATCAGTTGTGATCACCAAGTGCCGACTCCATTCTCCCCAAAAGTTCTTCGGATGAGACTATAAACCGAGGTCCCGTGTACGAACGCACGCAGAACATCTTGCGCACACGTTAAAACCCGTTCCGCTTTCGAAAGAGTAGGCCATTGTGTGCCGGTGGGAACGGATGACAGAATTTACAAAACTGCATACACACGAGGACTGGATGAAAAAGCACGCGAATGTTTATTCCATTATCCTCGAAAAAAAGAATAAATTAAAAATTAAAAAATAAATGTATCAACCCAGTTATGATTGTGTATGAACCAGTTATTATGACTGTTGTTATGACTGTATATGAACCAGACCCTGTATGAACTAGTTATTATGACTGTATATGAACTAGACCCTGTATGACCAGTTATTTATTATGACTGTATATGAACCAGACCCTGTATGAACCATTTGTTATGACTGTATATGAACTAGACCCTGTATGAACCAGTTATTATAACTGTATATGAACTAGATCCTGTATGAACCAGTTATTTATTATGACTGTATATGAACCAGACCCTGTATGAACCAGTTGTTATGACTGTATATGAACCAGACCCTGTATGAACCAGTTATTATGACTGTATATGAAATAGACCAATGCTGCCACCATTGGTCTAGTTCATATACAGTCATAATAACTGGTTCAGTCAGCATGGGTGGCAGAACGATCACAAACCTCCGCTTCGCAGATGACATTGATGGAATAGCAGGATCAGAAAAGAGCTTGCCAGCCTAACAGAACACTTGAATAAGGCCTCCAAAACATACGGCATGGAAATCAGTGCAGAGAAGACCAAACTGATGACTAATAACACCAACGGCATTAGCACTGATATCAGGGTTAATGACCAGAAGCTGGAAACAGTTCAAAGCTTCAAGTACCTGGGAGCCATTGTATCAGACCAGGGATCCAAGCCAGAAGTAGTATGCAGGACTGCACAGACAATAACAGCACTGTCAAAACTAAACACCATCTGGAGAGATAAAAAATATCTCACTTATCTCCAAGATCAGACTAATGCGCTCCCTTGTCATATCCATATTTCTGTATGCCTGTGAATCATGGACCCTGACTGCAGATTTGGAGAGAAGAGTACAGGCGGTGGAGATGAGATGCTTTCGGAGACTCCTTGGCATCTCCTACAAAGACCACATAAGCAACGAAAGCGTGCATAACAGAATCCAGCAAACCATTGGACCCTATGAGAACCTTCTAACGATCGTGAAAAAGCGTAAACTTAAATGGTATGGGCATGTCACAAGATCCAAAGGACTTGCAAAGACAGTTTTACAAGGCACTGTCCAAGGAGGAAGAAGAAGAGGCAGACCAAGGAAGAGCTGGGAGGATAACATCAGCGAATGGACAGGCCTAGAACTCAACAAAACCCTGAGAAAGGCAGAACAGAGAGAGGAATGGAGGGAACTGGTTGTTGAGTCTTTGAGGGTGCCCCCACGGTCGTCAGACTACGGGACAGATAGATAGATAGATAGATAGATAGATGAACTAGACCCTGTATAAACCAGTTATTTATTATAACTGTGTATGAGCCAGACCCTGTATAAACCAGTTATTATTACTGTGTATGAAGTAGACCCTGTATAAACCAGTTATTATGACTGTGGTTATGACTGTATATGAACCAGACCTTGTATAAACCAGTTATTATGACTGTGGTTATGACTGTATATGAACCAGACCCTGTATGACCCAGTTATTATGACTGTTGTTATGACTGTTGTTATGACTGTATATGAACTAGACCCTGCATGAACCAGTTATTATGACTGTATGTGAACCAGACCCTGTATGAACCAGTTATTATGACTGTTGTTATGACTGTGAACTAGTCTCTGTATGAATCAGTTATTATGACTGTGTATGAACTAGACCCTGTATGAACCAGTTATTATGACTGTATGTGAACCAGACCCTATATGAACCAGTTATTATGACTGTTGTTATGACTGTGAACTAGTCTCTGTATGAACCAGTTATTTATAATGACTGTGTATGAACTAGACCCTGTATGAACCAGTTATTATGACTGTGTATGAACTAGACCCTGTATGAACCAGTTGTTATGACTTTGTATGAACTAGACCCTGTATTAACCAGTTATTATGACTGTAGTTATGACTGTATATGAACTAGACCCTGTATGAACCAGTTGTTATGACTGTATATGAACTAGACCTTGTATGAACCAGTTGTTATGTCTGTTTATGAACCAGACCCTGTATGAACCAGTTGTTATGACTGTGTATGAACTAGACCCTGTATGAACCAGTTGTTATGTCTGTATATGAACCAGACCCTTTATGAACCAGCTGTTATGTCTGTATATGAATTATATCCTGTATGAACCACTTGTTATGTCTGTATATGAACTATATCCTGTATGAACCAGTTGTTA
>CM054156.1:55928634-55954270 GCA_028751875.1 Rapana venosa
GAGATTTTTGCAAGCTTTTGATATAATTATACTAAACAGTGTTTTTTTTTTTGGCAAAGTAATATTTAATTGAGAGTGGATTCATACCTCCCTTTGTATATGTTTTTGCGCTTTGAGATTTTTCATATATAGCTTACTTGATCTTGTTTTATTCTCCCTATAGTTGTATTTTGGTGCCATTGTATGTAAGTGTTGTTTGATGACGGTACTCTGATCTTCTGTTGCAAGACTGTAGGATTTATTGATTAGATGTGTATGATATAAGCAATTTATTTTGATTATGGATCATCAAAACAATCTTTGGTTAACTAAAGATGGTCTTCGAATTGGTCATCTTAACATCAACCATGCAATACACAAAATGTCTGAAATATCTTCTATATTGTCAAATTCAGGAACAAATTTCCATGTATTTGGTTTTACAGAAATCCATTTATCCTCCCATATTTCAGACAATGACATTTCAGTGCCAGGCTACAATTCCATTCGCAGAGACTCCCTTATTCATAAAGAAACTGATATAATTGTTTATATTCATCAATCAGTACAGTTCAAAAGAGTTAAAAGTTTAGAGCAACTTCATGTAGAAACAATTTGGATTGAAATTAAACTAAGACATTCCAGACCAATTCTTTTATGTTTTCTTTACAGAAATCCCAAAGAAAAAGCGGAATGGATTGATCACTATATTTCAATGATGGATAGCATAGATAAAGAGTATGATGATATAATTATACTAGGTGATTTCAATATTGATTTATTAAAACCTAATAATCAATGGATACAGACATTTGAATCTTTCAACTTGAAACAATTGATAACTATACCAACTCGTGTCACACATATTTCAAAAACTTTAATAGATCACATATATGTTGTAAATAAAGAGGCTATTGTAGAGTTAAATGTTCCACTTTCTGGTTGTAGTGATCACTTTCCTATATGTATAACGTGGTCAAAAAAAGGAGTAAAAATTCCAAAAGTTAGCCATAAAACTATAACTTACAGAAATTTCTCAAACTTTAACAGTCACGTTTTTCTACAGGACCTTCTAAATTCGCATTTGAGTGATGTTTATCAAATTACTGATCCCAACATAACTACTGAACATTGGTATTCTATCTTTTATTGTGTTTACAATAAACACGCTCCGTTACAAACTAAAAGAGTTAAATACAAAATAAAACCACCATGGCTTACAAACGAAATACACAAACATATATATCATAGAGATTATTTATTAAAGAAAGGTTCCAGAGAAGATTATAAAAAGCAGAGAAATTATGTAACTTCACTTTTACCAGCTGAGAAAAAAAACATTTTGAAGAGCTTCTTAAAAACAACAGGGACAGTAAATCTATTTGGAAAACTATTAACAAGCTCACCAACAAAAGTTTTAATAAAAGCTCAAACGTTGGCTGTGATATATCTGCTGATAAATTAAATCTTTATTTCTCAACTGTTGCAGACCAGTTAATCTCTAAGGACAAAGCAGAAGACAATGACTTAAAACACTTGAAAGCTTTTTGTGACAGTAAGAATATTCAATCGAAAATTGAGATAGCATTTATTACAGTTAACGAGGTGTTCACTGCTTTAAATCGTCTGAAACAATCATCAACACGTGGTCTCGATGGATTGGATGGGAAAATTCTTAAATTATCTGCACCTGTTATAGCAGAAACACTTACATATATTTACAATCTTTGCATAACTAAGAATACTTTCCCTAAAATCTTTAAACAAGCTAAAATTATTCCTTTACATAAATCAGGAAATACCTCAGAACCGTCAAACTACCGACCAATTTCAATATTGTCCTATCTTTCAAAACCATTAGAATAGCATATTTATAAATGTTTATTAGCCCACTTAAATAAATACAATCTGTTACACCCAAACCAGTCTGGATTTAGAGCAAAGCATTCCTGTCACACTACTCTTGTAAATATGACAGATAGATGGTTGTTTAATATGAATAAAAAGGAATTTACAGGTATACTCTTTATTGATTTTGCTTAAGCCTTTGATATTATAGACCACAGACTTCTACTACGAAAGCTTGCAGTCTACAATCTATCTCCTAGTCCCCTCTTACTTATTTTCTCATTCTTATCAGAGAGACAGCAAAAGGTACATCTAAACAACACGTCTTTAAGTTTTCTTCTTAACAGGTTTGGTGTTCCACAAGGATCAGTACTTGGTCCCTTGTTGTTTCTTCTGTATATAAATGACCTGCCTTTGAGTATAACTATACAAAGTGAACTATTTGCAGATGATACAACTCTTTATACTAGCCACAAAAACCCTCTCCATGTATGTCAAAGTTTACAAGAGAATATAAACATAATTGTCAACTGGACACAGATGAACCACATGGCCCTTCATCCAGGTAAAACAAAATGTATGCTGTTATCAACAAGACAAAAACGTCAAAATCTTAACATAAGCTTGCCTTCTATTTACGTCAACAGTGTCAAAATCGAAGAAGTTTCTAGTCATAAAATTTTGGGGATAACCATCGATAAAAATTTGTCGTGGTCTGTACATGTACGTAATCTAACAAAGAAAATTGCCTCCAAAACTTACTTGTTAAATAAATCAAACACTTTGTAAATCTGCATGCGAGAAAAATATTTTTTATTCATTTATTCAGTCTTCTGTGGATTATGCATCTACACTATGGGATTTAACTAGTAATAATTTATTCAAACCATTAATCATTATACATAAACGAGCTTTCAAAATAGTAATAAATAAGTCATCTTCATTAACATTTTCAGATTACAAAAATGTAAATATTCTTCCTCTCAAAACAAGATTACTGTTTAATAAAGGTTTACTAATGCATAAAATTCTTCATGGTAGTGCCTCATCTTATTTGAGCAGCATGTTCAGCGAAAACAATTTTCTACATTCACATAAAATTAACCTTCCTTTACCAGCTATTACTCTGTTTAAATCAAGTCTAGTATATTCTGGGAGCTGGTTTTGGAATAGGCTCCCAACCTTTCTAAAAGATGAAACAGGGTTTTCAAGATTTAAGAGTCTTTTCTATGATTTTCTAATGACCCATGAAAATGTCACATTTCTTTCACCACAAATGTTTTAATCAAACCAATAATAGTTTCAGTTACATAAATTCTCTTCGCGCATGGTATAGTTAGTTATTGTTAATATCCATTCCTAATCAATTTTTGTTTGTTTTAGTTAGTTCTGAGTATATTTAAGTACTCTCTCTGATGTTCTCTATATCTTGCTTGCCTTCCAGTATGTGTGTGTGCGTCTGTGTGTGTATTGTTTTCCGTGCAATTCTATGTCAATATGCGTATTTTCCCTTCTTATTTACTTCTTTATTATTTTGAGGGCTGGATGTAAAAAAGCATGTAATGCTTAATCTACGACCCTCTGAAAAATAAAAATTGTTCAAATTGTTCTCTCTCTCTCTCTCTCTCTCTCTCTCTCTCTCTCTCTCTCTCTCTCTCTCTCTTTCGGCCATTGTGTGCCGGTGGAAACAGATGACAAAATTGACAAAACTGCATACACACGGGGACTAGATGTAAAAAAGCACATGAGTGCTTATTCCATTATCCTCGATATAAAAGAATAATAAATAAAAATAAAAATAAATCTCTCCCTCTCTCTTTCTCTCTTTCACACACACTCACACACACACACACATACACATACACACACACATACACACACACATGCACACACACACACACACACACACACACACACACACACACACACACACACACACACAACTTCTTCAAGGAGTTGAGAGAGAGAGAGAGAGAGAGAGAGAAAAAAAAAAGTGACCACCAAGTCCTTGTGTCTCTTTGGTTTTCTTGGCAACTTAAGTCCATCTAAAACGCTCTGGCTTTCCAGTCAACACGTTCTCTTTCGGTTTCCTGAGTGACTTAAGTATAATTATCTACAGCCCTCTGCTTTGCGCGTGTCACGTTTTCCTGTATAGGTCGCTTCATCCCGTGTAATGCACAACGTGTGACCCACCCCTAAGAAGCTAGCTTTTGAAGAAGGCTAGGAGACGGGATAGCTCAGTGGTCGGAGCACTCGCTTTCCCCCAGCCAAGTTAAGCAGCGTCGAGCGTGGTTACCAGTTGGATGGGTGACCGTTTGCGCGCCTTGGCTTCAGTACAGTTCCCCCAGTTCACCCAGCTGTAAATGGGTACTACCTGCCCTCTTTAGGGTCAGGGAAGGTAAGGCAGCGAGGGAGAGGAGATGGGCGCCGCCCTCAATATGCTGGCCCCTAGAGAAGTTGAGGTCTCTGACGCCTCGCTCCCCTATGACCTTATAGGTTATGGGACTCCTTTACCTTTACCTTTTAGGAGACGTTAGAAGCTAACTGAGAAGACGTTAAAAGAATGGAGTTCTGGGGGAATGGGCGGGGGGGGGGGGGGGGTGGAGAGGGAGAGAGAGAGAGTAAGAGAGAGAGAATAATAGAGACGCACAAGAGACTGACCCAAACGCAATTTTATTTCACGAGGGTAATAGATACAGTAACAAAGACTTGGTGTGTGTTTTTCTATCCAGCCTTCAAAATGAAATGAAAACGCAGAGAGAATGCGAATCCTTTTTTTTTTTTATTGTGAAAGACCTTGGACCAGATTTTGAAGGGGTGAAAACCCACAAAGTGCATGGAATAATGCAAGTATTACTCGTTTAAAAAAATCAATTTACGAAATAGAGAGAGGGAGAAAGGGATGGATAGAGAGAGAGGAGGGATGAGGTGGAGAGAGAGAGAGAGAGAGAGAGAGAGAGAGAGAGAGAGAGAAAGGGAGAGAGAGACAGAGACAGAGAGAGAGAAAGGGACAAGAGAGAGAAAGGGACGAGAGAGAGAGAGAAGGGAGGAAAGGAGAGGAGGAAGAGAGAGAGAGAGAGAAGAGAGAGAGAGAGAGAGAGAGAGAGAGAAAGGGATGGGAGAGAGAGAGAGAGAAAAAAAAAAGAGAGAGAGAGAGAGAGAGAGAAAGGGACAGAGAGAGAGAGAGAAAGACAAGAGAGAGAGAGAGAGAAAAAGAGATGGAGAGAGAAAGGGAGGAGAGAGAGGAGGAGGAGAGGTGGAGAGAGAGAAAGGGACAGAGAGAGGGGGAGAGAGGGGAGCACACAGACAGAGACAGACAGATGGGAGAGAGGGAGAGAGAGAGAGACACAGATAGACAGACAGACAGAGACAGACAGACAGATAGACTGAGACACAGAGAGAAAGAGAGAGACAGAGAGAGACAGGGAGACAGAGACAGAGAAACACAGAGAGAGAAGGAAAAGACAGAGAAGGAGAAGGAGGAGGAGCAAGAGCAGCAGCAGCAGCAGCAGCAGAAGAAGAAGAACAAGAAGAACAAGAAGAACAAGAAGAACAAGAAGAAGAACAAGAAGAACAAGAAGAACAAGAAGAAGAAGAGAGACAGACAGACAGACAGATAGACAGACAGACAGATAGACAGACAGACAGATAGACAGACAGACAGATAGACAGACAGACAGATAGACAGACAGACAGATAGACAGAGAGAATCTGAATTTAAAAAAACTTGATAATTTATTCACCAAAGGCCTTAGCCTCTACTGAAAAGGGTGGTATGGAGCACATACAGGACATTGATACTTTTTTTTTAAATAATACAAATTGAACCATAACAGCATCATGAAGTTCTCTGTTTATGATTTGCCTGTGCAAGATACAGCGCCATATAAATTCCATTTACCAGTAGTAGTAGTAGTAGTAGTAGTAGTAGTAGTAGTAGTAGTAGTAGTAGTAGTAGTAGTAGTAGTAGTGTGTAGTAGTAGTAGTAGGAGTAGTAGTAGTAGTAGTAGTAGTAGGTAGTAGTAGTAGTAGTAGTAGTAGTAGTAGTATCATTATTGTTGTTGTTGCTATTATTATTATTATGACATGATTAAGTACTTCTTCTTCTACCTTCTTCGTTGTCCAACGCTCAGATAGCAACTATTGTTGTGTCATATGAGCAAAAATGCGTTGCGCTGCCGTTAAGCGCCTGGCAAGTCGGGCCCAGCGCATCCGACTTCAGCGTGGGAGAGAATTGTTATCTTTTTTAAGTCGTTCGGGGGGGAAAAGGCAGGAGAATGAACAAAAGAAGGCAGACAAGAAGGAGGTGACAGGAAGAAAAAGGAACAAGGCAGAAACAAAAGAGAGGGATAGAAAAGAGGAAATTCTTAGCACAAAACTTCCAGAAGGTGGGGATGCTGTTTATACTGACAGGTCGCCAGGATCCTCACGGGGTGGAATAAAGTATTTGAATTGAATCTATCATTAACTGTACATACTACTTCCTATTCTGAACACATTGTACAAAAAAAGAGCGAGAGTTTGATGACAAATTTCTCTGTAGAAAGCCATTAACAATGACAGTCGAAATACACAGGGCTGTTTGTGGTATTTTAAAGGAATTAATTAATATGTGCACATATATTTATATAGATATATACGCATATATATATATATATATATATATATATATATATATATATATATATATATATATATATATATATATATATATATACTATGCGCACGTGCACGAGCACACGCATAAACACACACATGCGCGCACGCGACACACACACAACACACACACACAACACACAACCTGCGAACACACACACACACACATACACACACATGTGCGTACAAACACACATGCACACAAGTGCGCTAACACGTGCTCTTACGTGTGCGCGCACGTGTACACACACACACACACACACACACACACACACACACACACACATACACAACACACACACACACACACACACACACATACACATACACACACCACACACACACACACACACAACACATACACACACACACAACAACACACAAAACACATACACACACACACACACACACACACACACACACACACACACCACAACACACATATATAATCAGACCGCACGAGATCACGAAACAAAAATCAAAAACTAGAAGAAGAAGAAAAAAAACCGTTATTTTAAAAGAAAAAAACAACAACATATAAATGGGAAGCAAATAGTGGAAAAGTTAAAAGGAAAAACTCAAACAAATAAACAAACAAGTTGAATAAAATATAGAAGTAACGTGGTGGGGTTTTTTTTAATTAAAAAGAAAATAAAGAAAAGGAAAAAAGAAAAGAAAACAGTGGAGGTAAACTGTGGGAAAAGAAAAAAAAACAACACCAACCAAACAAAAAAGATGAGAAAGAGAGACAGAGACACACAGAGAGAGACGCACACAGAAAGAGAGAGAAAGAGACAGAGAGAGACAGAGAGAGAGAAAGAGAGACAGACAGACAGAGAGACAGAGAGACAACGACACAGAGAGACACAGAGAGACAAAGACAGAGAGAGACACAGAGAGACAAGACAGAGAGAGACACAGAGAGACAAAGACAGAGACAGACAGAGAGAGATGCAGATAGAGAAACAGAGAGAGACACACACACACATATACAGAGAGAGACAGAGATAGAGAGTCAGAGAGAGACAAAGAGAGACAAAGAGAGACAGAGAGAGACGGAGAGAGAGACAGAGAGACAGAGGCAAAGAGAGACAGGGATAGACAGAGACAGACAACGAGAGAGACAGACAGAGAGAGAGTCCAATGAAAAACCACGATGAGAAAAACAACAACTAAAATATCTTTAAAAGCATAAGTAAAAGTAACAAAACCATATGAAAAAGCAACTCCGAAACAAAATGATGCGACAGGAAAAAAAACTGAAAAAAACACAAATATTAAAAATAAGGAAACAAAGAAAAAAGACAAAAGAAAGAAGGAAAAGATATACAGACTTGGAAACAGATAGACAGACAGACAGACAGACTAATAGATAGATAGATAGATAGATAGACAGACAGACAGACAGACAGACAGACAGACGACAGATAGATAGACAGACAGACAGACAGACAGACAGATAGATAGATAGATAGATACATACATACATACATACGTACATACATACATACATACATACATACATACATACATACATACATACATACATTACATAGATAGATAGATAGATAGATAGATAGATAGATAGATAGATAGGTAGATAGGTAGATAGATAGATAGATAGATAGATAGATAGATAGATAGATAGATAGATAGATAGATAGAAACAAGAAGAGGGGAAAAGAAGAATGACCACCAAAAAATTAAGAAGTGAAAATACATAAAGAAAACAAAAGAGAGAAAAGAACACAGGGAAAGTAAGAAAGAAAATAAAACAAAATAAAACAGAAAGAGACAGAGAAGAAATAAAGAAAGGAAAAAAAAAGAGATAGAAATAAAGAAACACTCAGACACCACACAAATCCTAAGGGATGATGTAGATATGAAAGGACACGCAACCAAACAAAAAATCATCCGTTACACATTAGTCGATTTGAAGACGTGCGGCACTGAAAACGATTATCTCTGTCTGTCTGTCTGTCTGTCTGTCTGTCTGTCTGTCTGTCTCGTCTCTCTCTCTCTCTCTCTCTCTCTCTCTCTCTCTCTCTCTCTCTCTCTCTCTCCTCTCTCTCTCTCTCTCTCCTCAGGCTGCAGCACTATTCTCATACACTGCTGACCAATCTTAAAGAGCAGTAGCATGAGAACAATAATTTTTAAAAAATACCATCAAGTACAGCATCTGTAGATTTCACTAAAGCTTATGACACCACTATGATATACCATTAAGAAACATCGTCAAGCACTATGTCTATGTCTAGACTGAATCCTACTTGAAGCCTCTTAACTTTACAAATGGATGGCAAGCAGTTTTATACTGTGTTGTAAACCCTTTCATACCAGTCTCATAAAGTGTTCCTCAAGGATTAGTTCTCAGTCCAATGCTGTTTTCTATTTATGCGTTCAGCGCCTGGGCTTTATCACAGTTCTTTATTAAACCATTGACGCTGGTGGCAACAGCAAAGTGAGAGGCTGTATGACCAGTGGCTTTCCCACTTGTGGAATTCTACTTTACAGCTTAGTCTTTAGTGAGGGACTATGACTCTCTGACTAGGAGGCTTGACTCGCACAGTCCTTATGTGATGCAACCCTTGGGTCTAGTTGGCCTTTGGAGAACATCTCCAACGCTGACTGTCCTTTTTTCCTATTTGGCTAAGAGAGTGGCTGTGGGCAAGGCATCTCCACTATAATCAAATTTCTGCCCAAGTTCCGAAACAGCGGGTACCTCCACTGCTGTTTTGGAGGTCATTGTCGAACACGAAGTACAAACATGGTGGGTTTTTTTATTAAATAATCTATTTCTCGATATTTCATCTTCTTCTTAATTGCTTTGCAATGACACTATCCCGTTCATAAAAAGGCGAAAATATAAACCTAGTATGAAGTAGCGTACAGAAAGATGTAGATTAACATCGCTTATCAAAAGGGCTGAATCCATATCTACAGATGTCTCGATTTAGAGTAAAGAGTTGGGAGAAGTATATTCCTACGTTTACTTGGCCTTAATTAATGCAGATAATATTCTCCCCTGATCAAATCATGTTTTATTTGATATTGACAAAAAAGCTATCTCCCCCACCCCCTCCCCCGAAATGTCACCTCAATAGACCAAAGGGTTAGTTTGATCAAGGTGCATGACAATTACTTCCCCATGTTAACATTCAGCCAGATATTGATTCTGGCATCCACTTACAGGAATTTAGGGATAGCCTAGTGGTTAGAGTAATGCGCATTGCACTCGTGATCTGCTAACCCGGGTTCGAATCTTGTTCAAGAGGATTTTTCCTCTGGAGTTATCATCAGTGCAGACTCCACTCTCCCTAAAAGTCCTTCAGATGAGACTATAAACCGAGGTCCCGTGTGCGGACGCACGTAGAACGTTTTGCGCACATGCTAAAACCCGTTCCGTTTTTCGAAAGAGTAGGCCATTGTGTACCGGTGGGAACGGATGACAATATTTACAAAACGGCATTCACACGGGGACTGGATATTTTTTTAGAAAGCACATTTAGTGCTTATTCCATTATCCTCGAAATAAAAGAATAAAAATAAATGAATAAATAAATAAATAAAACTAATGGAGTTTAGCTGCTAGAAACTGCTTAACAGAAACTCCAAAGATTATACAGACAATCTATAAAATTAACATTTCTCAGATCCTCCTCTTTTCAAACTGAAATTGTGTGTGTGTGTGTGTGTGTGTGTGTGTGTGTGTTGTGTGTGTGTGTGTGTGTGTGTGTGTGTGTGTGTGTGTGTGTGTGTGTGTGTGTCTTCAATTTTACGTCTGTTCACTTAAAGTGATATTAGACGATTGTGTGTGTGTGTGTGTGTGTGTGTGTGTGGGGTGTGTGTGTGTGTGTGTGTGTGTGTGTGTGTGTGTGTGTGTGTGTGTGTGTGTGTGTGTGTGTGTGTTTGCGCGCGCGCGCGGGCGGGCGAGCAGGCGTGCAGGGCAGGATGTCCTGTCTAGTGTGACTCATATGGTTTGCAAGGCAAGGATAAGAGGAACGTTTCTTTTGTTTTTCCTTTTCTTTCATTCAGGGTGTTAATTAGTAAATCATACCTCATCTTTGATCTCAGACTTCATTGCCAGCAACATGACAGGCTTGACATGGTCTTTGTGCTTGACACTGCTAAAAAAAAAAAAAGACACATGATTGATGGAGAACTCTCTCTCTCTCTCTCTCTCTCTCTCTCTCTTCTCTCTCTGTCTCTGTCTCTGTCTCTCTCTCTCTCTCTCTCTCTCTCTCTCTCTCTCTCTCTCTCTCTCTCTCTCTCTGGTAGTTTCCCCTGCTTGTTAACCAGCATGACGTCTTACTCAACAGCAGTTAAAAGTATTACTGTTTCTTGCCAGTATCCAGTTCAACATGCCTGTGGAAGGATTGCCATCGACTTTAGAATGTATTCTGAATGCAGTGCTGTTTGACAAATGCAGTGTCGTCTTTTAAAATTGACGGCAGAGGCAGCCAAACTGTCGTCCTTCTCAGACTGACAGCAAAGACTTCGTTCCACCCCCTTGCTACTGAAGACAGCAGTGTTGTGTACAGATGGAAGTGCCCGTCCCAAATCAACAGAGACCGGAGAAGGGCTGAGGTGCACAGAGCAGAAAAGAAGGCAAGTACTGCATCCCAATCAGGGTTGTTTCCTCCAACTTCTGTGTAATACTGCTGACCAGCCCGAGAAGACCCCTATTGTAGCAGACAGTTTTTCATTTACCCCGTCTTCTTCTTCTCCTGTACCCCTGTCTTCAAATGGTCCACATCAAGACAAAGCGAAGATTGATATGTCACCAAATGATAAGAAAAGACAGACAGTGACTCTGTCTTACAGTGTGGAAAGAGAATGTGACACTGAAGAGGCAGTGTTGTGCAAATGTGAGGGGATGGGTGAGATGAGCAAAACAAGAGTGACTATGTTAGAGCATGTGGATACTAACAGTAACAGTGAAGGAGAAGGTACTCATGATTCTGAGCAGACCAGATTTGTTTCTGCATTAGATAAGAAAGGTACAGGTTCAGAATTGACTTACAGTAATGTGGCCGCATGCTTTATGCGGTTTAATGAGAATGTTAACAAGAAACTTGACGATCTCCTTCTGACTGCACGAGAAGTTGCGGTCAAAAGCAAAGCTATTCTTGATGGAAATCCTGACAGAGATAATTTTCTTATTTGGTCCTTAGGTTAGAAGAAGAAGGTCCTTAGGTTACTCAGTCCTTTGCTACATTATTATTATAGAGTAATAAAACTAGTGTATGCAAGATGTGGAGACTTACATAACACAATTAACGCCTTGATGTGAAAGCCACGTCATGTGATTATTTATACTGTTTTGGGTGTTCCTTTCTGTCTGTCAAACTTTTTGCTAAATTTGATATTTTGCTGCAATCGTGTGTATCCATTTCCTCTTGTTTATGGACCCTCTGAGTCTGAACAATAAAGTCGTTTATCTTTGTCCTCTCTCTCTCTCTCTCTCTCTCCTCTCTCTCTCTCTCTCTCTCTCTCTCTCTCTATCTCTCTCTCTCTCTCTCTCTCTCTCTCTCTCTCTCTCTCTCTCTCTCTCTCTCTCTCTCTCTCTCTCTCTCTCTCTCTCTCTCTCTCTCTCTCTCTCTCTCTCTCTCTCTCTCTCTCTCTCTCTCTCTCTCTCCTCTCTCTCTCTCTCTCTCTCTCTCTCTGGGCCAGCGGCTTTTCGGTTTTTTAATTTCCTTAAAGCTAACATTATTTCTTCTTTTGAAATTGGACGATTAAAGTTATCATCGCAATAATCACTATTATCAATTCCTTTTTCCCTATCTGTATCATTATGAATACCATCATTTGTTTCAAGCAATTTCTTAAAATGTTGAAACCAATCATCTAGACTAACATTATTTACAGGCTGATTTCTTTTACTCTGTACACTACGCATTATATTCCAAAACTCTTTTTGGTTATCAACAGAAGCAATCAATTTATCCAGCAGTGCATTATTGAACAGTTTACGTTTTGTCTTTAAAAGCTGTTTATAGTCACGTCTAGCTGTACGGTATAAATCACGATCAAACAGAGATAAAGATCGACGATACTTGTTTAATAATCTACGAACATTTCTTTTACATAAACGACATTCCATATCATACCAATCACTGTAGCCATATTTTTTATTCACACTTATCTGCTTTTTCATGCAATTAGCACAATCTGTTATACAACTGTTAAAGATATCAAGAGCTTGGTTAATATTAACATCAATCAGATCACTAGCCATACTTAATCGTTGCTGCGTCTCATCTGAGTCCATTAACCTATCAAACACTTCACAATATGCTTCATTCCAGACAATCTTTTCAACTATACACGTATTTCTGTTCCCCTTTTCATTCTCTATGTTTTCATTAGGAAAATTGATATAAAGCACTAAAGGCATGTGGTCAGATTCACATCTTTCAAGAACATTCATCTCACAATCCTCAGAGAATTGTGCGAACATGTCTCGTGACATCACAAAATAGTCATTGACACTGCTTCCAGTCTCAGATATGTATGTGTAGCAACCCTGACGGTCGCCATGACACATTCCATTCAAAATATATAAATCTAAAGCAGTGCACATATTCAAGAACAATTTTCCAAAATGATTTAACACATTATCTTGTGACTGTCTGTTCATATGCAGAGGTCCACTTGAATGTTGGTTTGTGAATGGTGTATGACTGTCCTCAAAATCTAAAGAAACATTGGATATTCTGCTGTTAAAATCCCCTCCCAATACAACATAAACATCACCACAAGAAAGCATACAGTCGCAAAGAAAATCTTCTAGTACCATTATTCCATTTTCAATATCATACGTTCTGTAATATGGTGAATCAGATGGTGGTACATAAATGGCCACGTATAAGACATCTTTCATTGTACCGAACAACGATTTATTAATAATGAATGCACAAAAAATATCTGATTTCATATCCAGTTGCTTCACAAAGGGACATAGCTCCCGTCTAATGAGACACAAAAGACCACCTGATCGTCTCCCTTGGGCAGAAAGTTTAGTAGCAGGTTTACAAAAAGTCTCATACCCAACAAACACTGAAGAGTGAAAATCTTCAACAAACGTTTCAACCAGACAAATAAAATCGAAGGAACAAACATATGACACAAAATCCATATCACACAGTTTAGACAATAATCCATTAACATTCCAGTGTAAAAAAGAAAACAGCTTTGAAGTTTTACACAAAGGGGAATAATTCATATTATCATCATCAATAAGTATGAAAGAGGAAGTACACTCATCTTGCAACCCATCTTTATTCACAATATCTGACACACATTCATTCATGCACACAGTGTTTACACTTTCATCCTGGCTTTTGGCTATACTCAGATCAGAACACTCCATGTTGACATCTGTCCCATGACTAGCACGTGCTAACTTCGTGTTGTTGACACTACACTGTGGCTGCAAAACCGGTGCTTTCCTAAACTTTGTCCCCTCATCAAAAAGTTCCCCAAATGTAGTCAAAAATTTCCTGGGGCGGCCGACACCCTATTTCACTTCAACTAAGTGATTGTCCTGATTAACAGTAAATTTCTTCTGATCAATGACCAGATGATCAAAGATCATTGTTGCCCTCTTTCCCTCACTTTTAGCTTTCTTTAGGTGTGGAGTCAGCCTTTTCCTTATCTCCCTAACACGACTGGAGTAGTCTTCACCGATAAACACGCCGGATCCCCGTAGTTTGCCTTTAGCTTTCAGTACAGTCATTTTCTGTTTATAAAAAACACATCTAGCAATCACGGGAGAATCGGCTTTAGAGTTTATGCGATGGACTCTGTCGAACTCAATGTCTTCTGAGAGTTCAAGCGTGTCTGTAAGGAGGTCCTTTACCCTACCTTCACACTCAGCAGGGTTTCGCCATCTCTCCTCGGCAGACCGAAGAAGAGGAGGTTGTTGCGTTTGGACCGTCCCTCCAGGTCGTCTGTCTTCCTCTCCAGTTCCTCCACCCTCTTGGTCAGGTCCTCGTTCCTCCTCTGCAGCTCCTCGTTCTCCTGGCGTAACCCGTGGATGACCCCCGCCAGTCCCTTCAGCTCGTCCTGCAAGGCCTTGTTGTCTTCACGTAGAACCTGTCTCTCCTGCTTCCCCTCCTCGAACCCGGTGTCCATACTGGTGCGCATGGAATGCAGCATGACCACCACTTCAGACAAGGTGGGCTCTCCTCCTCTGTCACTGGAAGCACTGCTAGGAGAGTGACATGTCTGCTCCGTACTGGCCCTGGTGCTGGAAGACCTGGCGCTGGAAAGCCTCGTCTGCTTCATGTCTTTGCTTGGGTTGGGCCCAGGGTTGCTCTCGATGTCGCCACAACGCAAAAGTAGACTGCCCCAAAATACATAGGAGAGGAGCAAACCCAACACGACACCGTCTACTTTCCCTCTTGCTTTCAACATAGCTATGTGTGAAGCTTTCTTCATCTTCGCTCTCTTCAACATAAAGTTGATGTAGACTGCACAAAAGCAGCCACATGCCGACCTAAAAGTCAGTGGAGCCGATGGCATGGTGTCTTACTGGTCTGTCTGCACAATATGGCGACAGAAGTCCCTCTGTAGTCGCTGTAGTTGGTATTGAAATGGAGAGACCAAAATACACAACCTAGTGTGAGCATTCACATTTCATGCCCCAATATATATACTGTACAGCTGGTGTTAAGCAGGGAGATGTGTGTAGTCCTATTTTGTTTTCTTTATTTATCAATGAGTTGACTCTGGAAGTTATTCGTAATGGTAGACATGGTGCACGATTCATAGATGACACTTTAGAAATATTTTTACTCCTTTTGGCTGACGATGTAGTGCTAATTTCAGAAACAGTTGTTGGGCTGCAAAGACAATTAAATAGCTTAGAAAAAGCGTCAGGTTCACTACAGTTAAAGGTTAATATGTCAAAAAGTAATATTATAGTATTTAGAAAAGGGGGGTATCTTGCAGAGCGGGAAAGATGGACTTATAATGGAAGCGTTATGCCAGTTGTGAATGTCTATAAGTATCTAGGAATATATTTTTCAACACGACTAAGTTTTTCATTTGCCTGTAGAGATCTGGTAAGTAGAGCAAAGTATCCTTTATTGTGTATTCTGAGAAAACTAATGCAATTAAATAATGACTCTCTTACGTTATTTCTGAAGTTGTTTGATGCCCAAATTCAACCTATGGTGCAATATGGTGCTGAGTTATGGGGATTAGATGCAGGTGTTGTGGAAATTGAAAAGATTCATTTGTACGCCTTGAAGAAATTTCTAGGCATATCAATCCAAACACCCAATGACTTAGTTTACGGGGAAACTAACAGGTATCCAATTAGTTTAATTTCCATGGTCAAGTGTGTTCGTTATTGGCTAAAGCTCACACAAATGGAATCACATAGATTACCTCATAAAGCTTATAAAATGTTAATGAATTTAGATGCCAGAAGTAAGAAAAACTGGGTATCGAGTATAAGACTAAAATTATATGAATATGGTTTTGGTTTCGTTTGGGAAAATCAAGGTGTAGGGGACATAACTGGGTTTATTTATGCGTTTCGGCAACGACTGGTGGATTGCAGATGGCAGACATGGTCTTCACATGTTCAGGAGAGTGATCGATTTGATATGTACAGAATGTTGAATCCTTTGCATTGTGTTCCAGTCTATGTATCAATGCCCATAGACAGACATCTGAAACGAATAATGACTAAATTTAGATTTGGTATTTCTGATATACATTTACATTCTTATCGTTATAAATCTGTCAATTATCGTACTTTGATATGTCCATTATGTCATGATGCTCTTGAAAATGAACTCCATTTTGTTTTGTCTTGCCCTGAGCTAAAAGAGCTACGAGAACAATTGATTCCTTTAAAGTATTTTCGGCAGCCTGTTTTGTTCAAATTGATTATGTTGATGACAACTCCTAACGAAACAATTGCAAAAAAGCTTGTTGTATATTTACACAAAGCGTTTAAAGTACGCAGTATGTTGTCAACATGAGATGTCTTAATCTGTGAAAACCTACAAAGTGTGTTCTACCTTGTATATATACCCCTTCTAAGGGGCAATGGCCTTTATGAATAAATCATCCGAATCCGAATCCGAATCTCTCTCTCTCTCTCTCTCTCTCTCTCTCCCTCTCTCCCTCTCTCTCTCTCTCTCTGGTGTCTTCATGAACAAGCTGATAAATGAATGGCTTTACAACTATCCTGGATGGAGGGTTTTTTTCTAATTCTTTCTCTGCACCTCATCACATTATTGCCAAAGTCCCCTCAGAGAACTCTGAGGACGCCAACTGCACGCTCTGTCTCAGTCTCCGTGGGACTTGTAGCACAGGGTGTATGGTATGTTGTTAACAAAAAAAACGAAAACCCCAATCATTGACATGTATTTGAAATCAACCTTGGAGAGAGATGGGATCTGCCCGCTCAAGCTTGCCCACAAACAACATGCTGCCTGAATTCAGAACAGCGGTGCCACTACCCTACTGACTTCTCAAAAAGTTAACGGAAAGTCCAGTGATTTGAAATTTAATGGAAAGTCTGGTGATCTGAAATTTAACAGGAAAGTTGGATGATTTGAAATTTAACAGGAAAGCCAAGTGATTTGAAATCAAACGAAAAATCTAGTGAATTGAAATTTAATGGAATGTCGAGTGACTTGAAATTTCATAGAAAGTCTGGTGATTTGAAATTTAATGTAAAATTAAGCTATTTCAAATTAAACGGAAAGTGGAATGATTTGAAACTTAACATAAAAGTCCAGTGATTTGAAATGTAATGGAATATCAAGTGATTGGAAATCAAACGGAAAGTCTAGCGATTTCAAATTTCTCTTGATCCAAACCAAAAGCTTAGTCAGTTATTGAAAAAGTGCCACTTCCTTACATAAAATAGTTTGCTTTGAAACATTACTTTTGACACTGTTTTCATCAGGTCACACTCCTAGCATACCAAGCTGTACTCTTCATTAAAGGAGAAAAAAAATTCCTCAGAAGTTGGAATATGGCTGACTATATGATGAGAAGCTTGAAAAATAGCCGTACACGCCAACCTCTCACCCGATGTGCACTTAAGGTCTCACAGTGATTCCCTGGTGAGATGAGTGAGACAGAGTGCATATTCTGGGTGGACCCCTGGGGTGTTCAAGTTGGGGAACCATCAAGTACAGTACTGCAGAAATTTGTGTTGCCTGCCTACCACACAACAGTGATAACAAAGACAATAACATCTGTAGCAGTAGGCCATGCGCAACTGTCAAAGTCAAAGTCAAAGTCAAACTTTTATTTTTAGATGGTGCTGTGAGTTTCTATTGCAGTCAAGCTATTGTCTTTACTCTTGTGTAGGGAGTTATATAGTTACGCGTCTTCTTGAGTGGAAACTACTTTGTTACGGAAAGTTGAAAACCGCGAGGAGTGGAGGAAGCTGGTTGCAAAATGTGCAGTGATCACCCAGCGTTATACTAGACTATGGGATAGGTGAAGAAGAAGAATGAAGAAGAAGAAGAAGAAGAAGAAGAAGAAGAAGAAGAAGAAGAAGAAGAAGAAGAAGAAGAACAAGACAAGAACAAGAACAAGAACAAGAAGAACAACAAGAAGAACAAGAACAACAAGAAGAACAAGAACAAGAACAAGAACAAGAAGGACAAGGAGAAGAAGGACAAGGAGAAGAAGATACATGAGCTTTACCAGCCATAAAGTGTAACGGACTATTTTGTCCATCATTTTTCTGGAAGTCATAATTATTGTATCATGCAACAGTGGGAAGGATGCTATAGCCCTTCCAAGAACTCTTCACACTCCCTCCTCCTTTGATCAATAGTTGTGTTATAAAAGTTGGCTCGTCTAAATCACCTAATGGTGGATAGACTTAATACCAAGGAGAACAACAACAAAAAAGATGTTTGAATGATAAGGTTGCTTTTGCCATTGCTGTTCGTTTGTTTAGTGTCTTGTTTTCCTTGGTTTCAACTGTTCTTGGTGTTGGTTTGTTGTTACTGCTGTTGCAGCTGATGCTGATGCCGATGATGATGCTATTTGCTGTTGTTCTGCTGCTGCCATTGTTGTTGTTAATACAATCATTGCTTTTTTTTATGTATCAAACTGTGGGGGGGGGGGGGGGGGGTCTGTGCTTTTTTGTGAAGGGTGATTTTACTTTTGATGTTCACAATGTTCCTGCTGCTTTTTATTTGTTCATCAGTTTGCTTGTGGTTTTTTCTGTGGAGGTGTTTTTGTTAAATATGTTTTTAACTTTAACATTTTTGTAGTTGCTGCTGCTGCAGCTGTGAATATCATTATTGCTTTTTTTTTAAATTATATATCTGTTTTGCGAAAGACGGTTTTTTCTGTGGATTAGGATTTTTTGTTTAAAGCTGTTGAAGGTTGTTGTTTTATACTTTTAAAGATTCCTGTGTTTCTGGTGGAATCATTTGTCAGATATTCGGGTGATGTCAGTTTGATTACAGAAATCTCTGGAGCATCGTCAGTGAGGCGACAGACAGAATGTTTTCGGTGCATCTGATGAGCTTCACACTGCACTCGGCAGCTGACACCTGGTTGTGTCTGCTTCCAAATTTTATATCTTTCTCTTTTTTTTATACATCCTCTCTGTCTGTCTGTCTGTCTTTCTTTCTGTCTGTCTGTTTGTCTTTCTTTCTGTCTGTCTATCTGTCTCTCTGTCTGTCTGTCTTTCGTCTGTCTCTTTCTGTCTCTTTCTCCTCTCCTCTCTCTCTCCTCTCTCCTCTCCTCTCTTTCTCGCTCTCTCTCTGTGTAATTGATTTGTTCATGATGATTATATCCCTGATTAGGGCGGGGACTAGATGTAAAAAAATAAAAGCACATGAGTGCTTATTCATTATCCTCGAATTAAAAGAATTTGATTTGACTTGATTTCAATTTCGATTCGATTTTGATCTCTCTCTCTCTCTCTCTCTCTCTCTCTCTCTCTCTCTCTCTCTCTCTCTCTCTCTCTCTCTCTCTCTCTCTCTCTCTCTCTCTCTCTCTCTCTTTTCTTCCTCTCAGTCTCTCTCTCCGTTTTATTTGAGGTTTGGATGGATATATATATATATATATATATATATATACAAGAAATTGTTTATTCTATGACCCTAATTGAATAAAATTCTATCTCTGTGTGTGCCCAAAAAGCAAAAATGTTTAAAGCCAAAATCTCCGATAGACTGAACAACGCAAACGCAGTTCTATTTCACGAGGGTAATAGATTAAGTAACAAGACTCGTCCAGCCCTCAAAATGAAAAGAAAAGAAAAAAAGCTGCTGCAAGAACAACAAAAGTAAAAATATGATACATATGAAAATACACATACATGGATATCAACAGATGCACGAGAGAGAGAGAGAGAGACAGAGGCAGACAGACAGACAGCCAGACAGCCAGATAGACAGACAGATAGACAGACAGACAGACAGACAGACAGAATCACAGACAGAATAATACGTGTACGTGCATCTCTACACCCATAGCGAAATGCACGTCTTTTGCAACAAAATAAAACAACCTTATCAGGCAGAAGATAGAAGCCCGTGACTTGCACCTATATCAGAATACGCTGCCGAGCCCTCAGAGTGCACGTACTGTCTGGTGATGTTTTGCCCGCCCCTAGGGATGGCTTAGGGGGGGACGGGATAGCTCAGTGGTCGGAGCACTCGCTTTCCCCCAGCCAAGTTAAGCAGCGTCGAGCGTGGTTACCAGTTGGATGGGTGACCGTTTGCGCGCCTTGGCTTCAGTACAGTTCCCCCAGTTCCCCAGCTGTAAATGGGTACCTGCCCTCTTTTAGGGTCAGGGAAGGTAAAGCAGCGAGGGAGAGGAGATGGGCGCCACCGCCCTCAATATGCTGGCCCTAGAGAAGTGAGGTCTCTGACGCCTCGCTCCCCTACGACCTTATAGGTTATGGGACTCCTTTCCCTTTACCTTAGGGATGGCTTTATATGGTGATGAAGCTGGACTAAATACTTTCTGCAGTCTCACTCCACATGACTTTCTCTTAACTTCTCAAGGAGTCGTTGGAAGGCGGGGGGCGGTGGTGGGAATAGGGGGGGGTGGTGGGGGCGGGTGTGGTTTGGAGGCTGCACTGACTTTTTTTTCCGGTTCATGCAGTGTCATGGGTCAGTTGAGGCTTGGCGGAGTCTGTCCTTCTTCTCCCAGGATTCGGATGCATGCTGGGTATGTTCGTGTTACCAACGCTACAAGTTATAGCTGGTCTGACTCTTTTACCCCCAAAACAAAATTGAAGTTTTAACATGCATATATAACTCGTTCTGAATCGCCCTTTTTAGGGATGCCAAGGGGTCTGTCAGTATTCGATAGTATTCGTATCTTCTTTGAAATTCTGTGCTGGCAGTTCCCTCTTTTCTATCCCTCTCTTTATTTCTGCCTTGTTCCGTTTGCTTCCTGTCACCTCCTTCTTGTCTATGCTCTTACCTTCTTGGTCCATTTTCATGCCTTTTTAACCAGAAAAAAAGATATCAATTCTCTCTCCAACGCTGAAGTGGGATGCGCTGGGCCTGACTTGTCAGGTGCTTAACGGCAACAGCGCGACGCATTTTCGCTCATATGGCAGACAACGATTCGTTGCTGTCTGAGCGTTTGATGAAGGACAAGAATCGCTCTGCATTCGATTACACACGTGGGGTTTCGGATTTTAGTCTCATCTGAAGGACTTTCGGAGAAGTGGATCCAGCCCATGGGGTCAGTATATTCTCTCTTTCTCTCTGTGTGACTCTTCCCCCCCCCCCTCTCCCCTCTCTCTCCCTCTCTCTCTCTCTCTCTCCTTCCCTCTCTCTCTCTCTCTCTCTCTCTCTCTCAAATGATCCCAGGAGCAGTTGAATTATTCCTGTTACTTTTCGCAGATGATGTCATTCTTTTGTCTAGCACACCTACAGGACTGCAAAATCAACTGAACACATTAAAATCAGAAGCAGATCGTCTGGGCCTCACAGTAAATTCAGAGAAAACGATGGTTATGGTATTTAGGATGGGAGGCCACTTGGGAATGAGAGAAAAATGGACTTATGGGGACCAAAAACTTAAAGTAACAAATAACTATAAGTACCTTGGGGTAACATTTTCAACAAAGTTGTGTAATAGCTCTATGTTTGATATGATGTGTCAAAAAGCTAAAAATGGAGTTATGCAAATTATCAAATCAATGAGAAGATTAGCTTCTGCTGATAGTACATTATTTTGGAAACTGTTTGACACACAAATAGAACCTGCCTGACGTATGCAGCAGAAGTATGGGGTCTAGAAGATACCACACAAATTGAAAAAAGTAACACACCTTTGCCATGAAAAAATTCTTATGTGTTCCATTACATGCATCAAATAAACTTATGTACGGAGAAACTGGTAGATACCCCTTTTATATAAGAACCATAACTAAATGCATTAAATACTGGGTTAAACTTATCAGGCTTCCTATGTTAAGAATAAACAGACAAGCATACGAGATGCTGCTTATACAACATAATAATGGTAAAGTAAACTGGGCGACTAAAGTAAAAGATCTTTTGACGATAAATGGATTTGGTATTGTTTGGCTATGCCAGGGGGTGGGTTATGAAGAACAGTTTGTTAGAGAATTGAAAGATAGACTTATTTCATGTTTTCATCAAAACTGGCATGAACAGTTAATGTCTAGTGAAAAATACACTTGGTATAGCTCCTTTAAAGATGCGTTTGGTCCAGAACAGTATCTGATATTGTTAACTAATAAAAGGCTTCGAAGTAATTTACTAAAATTTAGGCTAAGATTGTGTGGTCTTTTGAACTGCAAACAATGGTATATTACAGCAGAGACAGACAACAACTCTTGTCCAGCATGTGGAGAAGAAGAAGAAGACGAATTTCATTTTTTGTTTGCTTGTGGAACTTATCATGACATTCGCCAAAAAATTGCTTTTTTGACAAACCCAACCAACAGGTCCACCAATCTTGTACAAAAGGTGTTATCTTCAAATAATATGTCCGAGCTTAAATCTTTAGCAATATACATAACGCAGGCTCTAGATAAACGTAAGCAGACTATGAATGAAACGGATCCTATACGTAATAACTGAAAATATTGGTTGGCATTTATCTGGACTTTGGATTATTACTCATGTCCTTTTCATATTCATTCCTATGTTAATATGTTACTTACAATTACCCCCTTTGACTGATGGGCTTGTAGCTTTTGTCAAATAAAATTCGTTCATTCGTTCATTCATTCATTCTCTATCTCTATCTATCTCTGTCCCTCTCTCTCTCTCTCTCTCTCCTCTCTCTCTCTCTCTCTCTCTCCTCTCTCTCTCTCTCTCCCTCTTGCTCTCTCTCTCTCCCTCTATCTCTCCCTCTCTCTCCCTCTCTCTCTCTGTCCCTCTCTCTCTCTCCCTCTATCTATCTCTCCCTCTCTCTCTCTCCCTCTCTCTGTCCCTCTCTCTCTTCCTCTCCCCTCCCTCTCTCTCTCTCTCTCTCTCCCTCTCCCTCTCCCTCTCTCCCTCTTTCTCTCTCCTCTCTCCCTCTCTCTCTCTCTCCCTCCTCTCTCCCCCTCTCTCTCTCTCTCTCTCTCTTCCCCCCAATTCTTAAGTCTATGGGATGACACAAATAAACCAAGGTCCCGCGTGCAACACACAATCACCACACACAAAAGAACCCATGGCAATGGAAGAAGCACTTAGCCAGTCTGACTTAGCCAGCCAGCCAGCCAGCCAACCAGCCAGCCAGCCGGTTGGTTGACTGGTTGTTCAGTCCCAGAATCAGTTTGGTGGCTGGTTGAATGAATGGCTGGTTGAGTCGACTGACTGGGCAGAATCTTTTTTTCTCTGTGTCTCTATCTTTGTTACTCTGGTTTTAGTGTGGGAAGGTAAAGGGCCGAACTACTTCTAGGAAAGAAAGAAGGCTTTTTATTTCTTCTTCTTCTTCTTCTTCTTCCCTATACGGGCTACACACCACCGTTATTTTTATGCCACTTTTCCCTTCTGTTTTCCTATAATATTTCTCTCGCGTGCAGACTGCACGTATACTATGGCATCCACGTTTTTTTTTTTTTAGTCTCACTTTTTTTTTTTTAGAAAGACTAGCCTCTGACTCAAAACTCGTGTGATTTTGCACAGATTTAGCCGGTTTGAATTTTTAGGGGTGTTTTTTTTTTTACTTTTCAGCGAAACTCTGTTACCCCTGCCAGTCCTTTGTCGTCTGCTAGCTTCCTAACCACAGTAATACGCATGCGCGGGGTCAACATTGTTGGAACGCAACAACCAATCCTCATTTTGATGATCATTTCCAACTTGTGTCTCGTGACTACCTGGTATTACTCTATGTCCTCAATCTACACACACACACACACACCACACACACACACACACACACACACACACACACACACACATATATATATATGTATGTATGTATGTATGTATGTCTATGTATATGTATATAGATATGTAAAATCCACAAAGACACACACAATCACACACACACACAGACACACACACAAACACACACACACACCACACACACACACAATCACACACACACACACACACACACACACACACACACGCACACACGCACACGCAATCACACACACAAAAGTACACCGTCCATTTGTTCATACTTTTTTTTTTAAATCACCAGAAATTTTTTCAGAGTCAAGACTCTAAAAGAAGACACTTCATCTTCACCAGCACCCCCTATCCCCCCCCCCCCCCCCCGTAGTCATACATATAGACTCCGTGTGTGTGTGGATAGGAGGGGGGGAGGGAGGTGGCATGACACCACGGAAGATTTTTTTTTTTGCATTCAGCTTCCTTCCTCCTGCATGCAAGAAAAAAAATATATATATATTCCTCTACATGACTCGTAAGCTATAAATGTGGAGTGTAGCCTGCCTGAATGACCTTTCTGCTTGCTGTCCAGTTCTCCCTGGAGTGTCTGTCTGTCTGTTCTTTTCTTTGTTCCCTTGGTGGCTGTCTGTCTGTCTGTCTGTCTGTCTTGTTCTGTTCTTTTCTTTGTTCCCTTGGTGGCTGTCTGGCTGTCTGGCTGGCTGGCTGGCTATCTGGCTGTCTGTCTGTCTGTCTCTTTGTCTGTCTGTCTCTTTCTCTCTGTCTGTCTGGCTGGCTGGCTGTCTGTCTGTCTGGCTGTCTGTCTCTCTGTCTCTCTATCTGGCTGGCTGTCTGTATTGTTCTGTTCTTTTCTTTGTTCCCTTGGTGGCTGTCTGTCTGGCTGTCTGGCTGTCTCTCAGTCTGTCTGTCTGTCTCTCTGCCTGTCTGTCTGTCTCTCTGGCTCTCCCTCAGTCTGTCTGTCTGTCTGCCTGTCTGTCTGTCTGTCTGTCTGTCTGTCTGCCTGTCTGTCTGTCTGTCTGACTGGCTGTCTGTCTCTCTCTGTCTGTCTGTCTCTCTGTCTGTCTCTCTACCTGTCTGTCTGTCTCTCTGCCTGCCTGTCTGTCTGTCTGTCTGTCTGTCTCTCTGTCTGGCTGTTTCTCTGTCTGTCTGTCTCTCTGCCTGTCTGTCTGTCTGTCTGTCTGTCTCTCTGCCTGTCTCTCTGCCTGTCTGTCTCTCTGCCTGTCTGTCTCTCTGTCTGTCTGCCTGTCTGTCTCTCTGGCTGTCTGCCTGTCTGTCTCTCAGTCTGTCTGTCTGTCTGCATGTCTGTCTCTCAGTCTGTCTGTCTCTCTGTCTGCCTGTCTGTCCGTCTGTCTGTCTGTCTGCCTGCCTTTCTGTCTATCTGTCTCTCTGTCTGGCTGTCTGACTGTCTGTCTCTCTGTCTGCCTGTCTGTCTGTCTGTCTGACTGGCTGCCTGTCTGTCTGTCTGTCTGTCTCTCTCTCTCTCTCTCTCTTTTCTCTCTCTCTCTCTCTCTCTGTCTGTCTGCCTGTCTGTTTGTCTCTCTGCCTGTCTGTCTGTCTATCTATCTGTCTCTCTGCCTGTCTGTCTGTCTCTCTCTCTGTCTCTCTGTTTGTTTGTCTGTTTGTATTTCAGTCTGTCTGTCTGTCTATCTGTCTGTCTGTTCTTTCTTTGTTCCTTTGGTGGTGTCTGTCTGTCTGTCTGTCTCACTTTCTGTCTGTCTCTCTGTCTGTCTATCTGTCTGTCAGTTCTTTCTTTGTTCCTTTGGTGGCTGGCTGGCTGTCTGTCTGCTTACTTTCTGTCTGTTTCTGTCGTCTAT
>CM054156.1:55957270-55959770 GCA_028751875.1 Rapana venosa
ACATATAGAAAGACACGGGGGGGGGGGGGGGGGGTGGAGAGAGAGAGAGAGAGAGAGAAGAGAGATGAGAGAGAGAGGAGAGAGAGAGAGAGAGAGAGAGAGAGAGAGAGAGAATCCACTCCAAGGCTTTCTATATCTTGACTTCCGGATAAAATGGGACGACTCTCATGATCCCACAGAAAGATGACATCACTGAACTAACCCCCACCCCCCCCACCCCCCCATCCCCCCCCCCCAAAAAAAAAACAGGAAGAGGTAAAGAACCATTCTGTGTTGAAATCTCCATCTCATCTTCCATGGGTAACAATAAAATAGCATAAAAATAGCAGACGTTTCTTTATGATTTCTGATTCCAAACCCCTGTCATAGGCTTGAAACGGGGAGAAAACAAGTCCTTCAACAAAAAACAACAACCATTCCTACACAAAATGAGTGTGACTTACCTCTCCACCCCCACCCCCACCCCCCCACCCCCCCACCCCCACCTCCACCACCAAAAAAAATCGTAGTTAAGTTAGTTACGTGTCTGTTCGTTTTTCTTTTTGTCTTTTTGGCTAGAGCTTTAGGCTCACCATGATGAGTTGTGCGTATGCGACTGTTTCTCATCACCGTTATTTATTTTATTTTATTTATTTATACCACTTTTAAGTAAAGAGATTTCTCTGCGTGAAATTCGGGCTGCTCTCCCGGGGAGAGCACGTCGCCACAAGAGCAGCGCCACCCCTTTTTTTTTTTTTTTTTTTTTTGGTCCTGCAACTGTATTTCTTCCCTATCAGGGTGGCTTTTTTTTCTAAGATTTTGCCAGGGACAAACTCTCTTGTTGCCGTGGGTTCTTTTTCGTGCGCTGCATAATTTTCTGTAACACACGGGACCTCGGTTTATCGTCTCATCCGAAAGACTAGCGCCCAGACCACCACTCATGGTCTAATGGATGGGGGAAAGTTTCGGGCCCGGACGGGATACGAACCCGGACTTTTCGCTTTCTAGACAGGCGCGTTACCTCTAGACCACCGATCCATATCCGTTAAGATAGCTGCACTCTGACATTGTCATCTTTTCCTGTTTGGATCATGAGAAGATGTTCCTTTGTGTGTGTGTGGGGGGGGGGGGGGGGAAGAATGTCTAAAAGACGCAACCCAGTGTGCATGTATGTCTTTTTTTTTTTGTCGTTATCCGTTCCTACCGGCACAAAATGGCCCTGTCCGGGTTTTTTGGTGCAGTTCGGTAAGTCTGAAGTTGTCTGCTAGGTCTATGTTCCTTTAACAAATCCCTTGCACTCTCTCTCCTCTCTCTCCCTCTCTCTCTCTTCCCTCTCCCTCACTTTCTCTCCCTCATCACTCTCTCTCCTCTCTCTCTCTCTCTCTCTCTCTCTCTCTCTCTCTCTCTCTCTCTCTCTCTCTCTCTCTATTATATATATATATTTTATATATATATATATATGTATGTATAATATATTATATATATATCTCTCTCCCCACATATATATATATCTCACACACACACACTCTCTCTCTCCCTCTCCCTCTCTCTCTCTCTCTCTCCCTCTTCTCTCCCTCACTCTCTCCCCCTCTCTCCCTCTCTCCCTCTCCCTCTCTCTCTCTCTCTCTCGTGTATAAATTCAAATCAACCCCATAGTATTATCTCTCTTCCCCCCCCCTCCTCCTCTCTCCTCTCCTCTCTCTCTGATCAAATTCAATCAATTCAGTCATCTCCTCTTCTTTTTTCCTCTTTTATCTCTCTTCTTTTGTATCAAATGAAATCGCAATCTTTAAAATTTCCCTTCTCTAGCGCTTTCTTCTCTCTCTCTCCCCCTCTCTTTTTATCTCTCTCTCTCTCTCTCCCCCTTTTTCTTTCTCTCACTCTAGAGTATAAATTCAAATCAATCCTCAGTCAATCTCTCCCCTCTCTCTCCCCCTCTTCTCTCTCTCCCCTTTTCCCTCTTCTCTCTCATCCTCAGAGTATAAAATTCAAATCAATCAATCAAGCCACCCAAATTAAAATAAATCAATAAATCAGCCTAAAATTCAAATCAATCAATCATAATTTCTCTCTCTGTCTCATCTTCTGTCTCTGTTGTCCCCTTTTTTTCCTTTTTTTTTTGGGGGTGGGGTTTTTCTTTTGTTCTTGTTTTTGTTTTTTGGTGGGGGTGTTTTGATGGGTTTTTTCTTTTGTTTGTTTTGGGGGGTTGTTTGGGGGTTTTCTTTTATTTGTTTGTTTGTTTTTTAAGTTTTTTCCCTTGTTTCTACTGTGTGAGAGTATGAGTATTGGGTTTATTATTAAGATGTATCCCTACGGGCGGGGACTGGATGTACAAAAAGCACATGAGTGCTTATTCATTATCCTCAAAATAAAAGAATTTGTCGTTGTCTCTCTCTCTGTGCTTTTTTTAAACCATTTTTATTCAGTTTTATCATGTTGTACATTGTTATATGTCATGAAATATAGTAGTAGTAGTTATATGGGGGGGGGGGGGGAGCAGTGAGAAATATTCACCAAAAAT
>CM054156.1:55964770-55974770 GCA_028751875.1 Rapana venosa
GTGTATGGTGTGTGTGTGTGTGTGTGACTGTGTGTGTGTGTGTGTGTGTACATGCGTGTGTGTGTGTATGTGTGTGTGTGACATGCGTTGTGTGTGCACATGCGTGTGTGTGTGTACATGCGTGTGTGTGTGTGTGTGTGTACATGCGCGTGTGTGTGTACATGCGTGTGTGAATGCACAAGTGTGTGTGTGTGTGCGTTTGTTTCTCTGTCTGTCTGTGAGTCTCTGTGTGATAAAACAACAAACAAAAATCTTAACTGCAAACAAATTCTTTCAGGGTCCTACCTCTCCCCCCTCCCTCCCCCCTCCCCGCTCCCCTCCCCTCAACTTCGCTTCCTACAAGTTCTAATGAAGGATCGAAAGAACATGTAAAACATCAGGGGGGTGGAGGGGGGTCGGTGTGGGGGGGGGGGGGGGGGGGGAGTGGGCAGGAGTATTATGGAAAGGGTGTTGTTGGGGGTTTGGGGTGGTCGAACTTGGATTTTGTTTTCTTTTCGTGTCGATGTCATTTCCAGTTTTTAAGTAAGAATTCTCACTAATTTCGAAAAACAAAACTATAAGGAGGTTTTTTTCAGAATTTTCTGTTTTCACTTTTTTCTTTCTGTCTCTTTTTTCTTCTCTTTTCTTTCCTTTTGTTTGTTTGGGTTGGGTTGTTGTTTTTTTGCTTTGTTTGGCTTATAGTTGTATTCACTAATGAGATTGTCATTGTCACGTGGTGATTCCTTTTTGTTTCATTGTTTTGTTTATAACGGTTGTAATGTTTTATTCATTGCGTTCAAAGTTGTGATTTCCGTCTCTGTCTGATATATTTTTCTTAAAATGCCAATCTCTCTTTCATCTTTTCGGGGTTTTTTCATCTTGTTTGTACTTCTCTCTTCTTCCTGGTATTTTGGTTTGTTTTGTCTGGGTTTTGTTGATGTTGTTATTTTTGTTGTTGTTGCTGCTGCTGCTGCTGCTGTTGTTGTTGTTGTTTGGTGGGGAGTTGTCCTTTGCTTTTCTTTATCATCGTTCGTTCCTTTCATCATACAAAGTGTGTATACCGTGTACCAGTGGCCTAGTGGTTCAGGCAGAGATAACACACCTGCCTAGAAACCCAGAACTGCAGGTTCGATCCCCGTTCGTGTCCGACCTTTTCCCCCACCCACTAGACCTTGAGTAGTGGCTGCATGCTAGTATTTCGGATGAGACGGTATACTGAGGTTGCGAATATACAACATGTTTTCTGCGCACGTAAAAGAACCCACAGCAACAAGAAAGTTGTCTCTGCCAAATTATGTCAACGGAAGCCACTGTGATAAGAAAATAAACACATATATGCGCTGCAGACACATTTTATGTTCATGGGTGGTTGGTGCTGCATTTTGTGGTGTCAAATTTTTTTTCCGCCGTGGAAAGCAGCCCGAATTTCATGCAGAGATATCCGCCGACTAAAAGTACAATACAATACAATACAGTATAATAGCATGTTAATATTCGATAATACAGTATAATACAGTTGAATACACAACATTTATCACGTATAAATACCAATACAATACAGTATAATTTTACTACTGCACAATACACATACGAACACACTGTGATAAAAAAACACATATATGCGCTGCAGCTTTTATGTTCTATGGGAGTGTGCACTCTTAGGTGTATATTCTCATTGGCGAAAGCCTGGTAGGTAAAGTAGTATGGACTAAACGTTACCATGCAGCAACTACCCATTACACTAACCTTATACCCATCCCACATCGTATAATATCAGTATAAAGCGAAGCAATAATAACAGTTATATAGCTTCAGTTTGCAAACGATCTACGTATACAGCTCTTACAATCACAAGACAGGCCTATACTAGGAGTCATTGTTTTCATTCGTCCACAAGAGCCCGAGGTATCCAAACAGTGAGGAGACCCACCATGCCACGTCTGTTCCCCGCCATTAGGTTGCCGCGTTCGTACCTCCGGGCTGGCGTTAAACGACACTGTGGTGGCATGTGGAAAGGTTGTTAACTTGCGCATCGCTCCACCGGCACACCATGGTCTACTCTTCCGAAGGCTACAACGGGTTTTCTAAACAGTGTGGCGAGATGTTGTTCTGCATATGGCGGTCCGACCTCGGTTGTCTCATCACAGACAGGCATACTAGGTGTTTGTTTTTTGCATCCGTTAAGGACTAAATGTATGTATGAGCACGTAGTTTAAGTATGGAGGTTGTTGTGTGTTGTACACGATGTTGATGTGTTGTATGTTATGCATGTGTATGTATGATCATGTATGTATGTATGTATGTATGTATGTATGTATGTTTAGTATGTATGTATTGTAGGGTAGGTAGGTAGGTAGTTGATGTATGTATGTATGTATGTATGTAGTATGTATGTTATGTAGTGTTGTATGTATGTATGTATGTATGTATGTATGTATGTATGTATGTATGTATGTATGTATGTATGTAGGTATGTATGTATGTATGTAGGTAGTGTATGTATGTATGTATGTAGTTGTTGTATGTATGTATGTATGTATGTATGTATGTATGCAGGTATGTATGTGTGGTGCTGTAGGTGCGTGGTATGTTGCATGTGAGTGTGGTGCTGGTGCGTTTGCGTGCGTGCACGTGCGTGCGTGTGTGCGTGTGCGTGTGTGTGTGTGCGTGTTGTGTGTGCGTGTGTGCGTGCATGCGTGCGTGCGTGCGTGCGTGCGTGCGTGTGTGTGTGTGTGTGTGTGTGTGCATGCGTGCGTGCGTGCGTGCGTGCGGTGTGTGTGTGTGTGTGTGTGTGTTATCTATTCAATTATTGCTTTGTTGATCATCCCTTTCTTCCATGGTTTTCTTTTCTACTTTATCTACTTCCTTTTGACGACTTTTCTATTTTTCATTGTGTGTTTTGTTTGTGTGTTTGCTTGCTTGTTTCCTTGTTTGTTTGTTGTGAAGGGGTTTTTTTTTTAACTTATTTCTTTGTCCTTCTTTCTGATGTCTTTCATCTTTTTCTTGCCATAGAATCTAGATCCTTTTCTGTAACTCTTTGTTCTTATCTTCTCTTTCTCTCTTTCTTTCCAATGTTTTGCTTCTTTCTGTTTACTTTCCTTCTGATTCATTTACCGTGCTTTCTCTCTGGGTGCAGTGTCAGCTTCTCTGTCTGTCTGTCTTTTTCTGATTGTTTCTTTTGGGGGGTTGCGAGTGTGTGTACTGTGTGTGTGATATGTGTGTGGCTGCGTGTGTGTGTGTGGTGTGTGTGTGTGTGTGTGTGTGTGTGTGTGTGTGTGTGTGTGTGTGTGTGTGTGTGTGTGTGTGTGTGGTGGTGTGTGTGTGTTGGTGTGTGTGTGTGTGTGTGTGTGTGTGTGTTGTGTGTGTGTGTGTGTGTGTGTGTGTGGTGTTGTGTGTTGTGTGTTGTTTTGTGTGTGTGTATGTGTGTTGGTATGGTGTGTGGTGGGTGTTTGTGTTGTGTTGTGTGTAGTGTTGTGTGTGTATGTGTGTACGTGGTGTATGATGTTGTAATTGTAGTGTGCAATGGCGTATGTGTGTATGTGTGTAGGGTGTGCGTGTGTTGTCTGTGTGTATGTGTGTTTGTGTTGTATGTGTGGTGCTGTTGTGTGTGTTGTGTGTGTGTGTTGATGTGTGTGTGGTTTGGGTATTGTTTGTGTCGTTGTGTGTTTGTGTGTTGTGTGTATGTGTTGTATTGTATGTTTGAGTGTGGTGTATGTGTTGTATGTGTTGTGTTGAATTGTAGTGAATGTTGTATTGTGTTGTAGGTGTGTTGTGTTTTAGTTTTTGTATTGTTTTATTTTGTTATATGTACTGTATGTGTTGTTTTGTGTTTGTCGTGTTGGTTTTGTATCCTTCGTGTTGTGTGTTTTGTTGTTTTGGTTGTGTTGTCTTGTATTGTTTGCATTGTTGTTGTATTTGGTTGTATGTGTTGTATTGTGTTTGTTTTGAGTTGTAGTTGTGTATGTTTGTTTATGTGGTTGTGTTGTTGTATTGTTTTGTATATGTTGAGTTGTATTGTGTTGTATTGGTCTGTTGTTTTGTTTTATTTTGGGTTTGTATTACAGTATTTTGTATTATGTAGTGTAGTATTACGTAGTGTTGTGTTGTGTTATATGGTGTTGTTTTGTTTTTGCATTGTGTTGTTTTTGCATTGTGATGGATTGTATTGTGTTTTGTTGTTGTTCGTGTTGTGCCATATGATTATTGGTGTAGTGTAGCGTTAGTGTAGCGTAGTGTAGCATTAGTGTGTAGTGTTAGGTAGTGAAGTGTAGGCGTAGTGTAGTTTAGTGTAGCGTAGTGTAGTGTAGTGTAATGTAGTATGGTGTAATGTAATGTAGTGTAGTGTAGTGTAGCGTAGCGTAGTGTAGTGTAGCGTAGTGTAGTGTAGTGTAGCGTAGCGTAGTGTACTGTACTGTACTGCACTGTAGTCTTTTGCGTAAAATTCGAGATGCTCAACACGGAGAGAGCAATTCGCCACAAGAGCAGCGCCACCTTTTTCCTTCTCTCTACGTATCCGTTTCCCTATGAGAGTGACTTAGTTCCTCATCATCTTGCCAGGGACAACCCTCACGTTGCCGTTGGTTTCTTTTACGTGCGCTAAAATGTGTGTCGCACAAGGAACCTCCGTTTCTTGCCTGATTCGAAAGACTAGCACCCGCACCACTCCTCAAGGTCTAGTGGATGGGGGAAACGTTCAGGTTCGCACGAGGATCGAACCGCCGACTTCTGGCTTTTCAGGTGGGTGTTCTGTGTCTGGAGCACTGATGATTGCCCCAGTGACAACAGTCATTGTTAGCCAGGCGGATTTGGGTGTGTGGGTGGGTGGGTGGATGTGTGTGTGTGTGTGTGGGGGGGGGTTGTCGTTTTGTGGTGTGTGTGTGTGTGCGTGTTTTGTGGTGTGTGGTGGTGTGTGTGTGGTGTGTGTGTGTGTGTGTGTGTATGTAGGGTTTTGGTGTGTGTGGGTGTGGGGGGGGTGGTTGTGTTGTGGTGTGTGGTGTGTGTGTGTGTGTTTTGTGTGTGTGTGTGTGTCGTGTGGGGTGGGGGGGGGGGTGGGGGGTTGTTGTGTATGTGGTGTGTGGGGGGGGGGGGGGGGGTTGGTGTGTGTGTGTGTGTGTGTGTGTGTGTGTGTGTGTGTCTGTGTCTGTGTCTGGTGTGGGGCTCATTTTTGGTGATATTAGCGAATGTGGTCTGTGTGTTGTGTGTGTGTGTGTGTGTGAGGTGTGTGGGTGTGTGTGTGATGTTTGTTTTTGTAGTGTGTGTGTTGGTTGTGGTGTTGTGCATGTGTGGTGTGCGTATGTGGGGTGTGTTGTGGTTGTGTGTTTAGTTGTGAGTGGATTTGTTTTTTATGGGGTGTGTGGGGGGGGGGGGGGGGGTGGTGGTGTGGTTGTTTTGTTGTTGTTTTGTGTGTTGGGGTCTGGCTTTGTACTTGCTTTTCCGATAGTTTTAGAGATTGTTGTGTTATTGTTGTTGTGTTATTGCTTGTTGTGTGATTGCTGTTGTATGAATTTGTTGTTTGATTGCTTGTTTTATTGCTTGTTTTATGCTTGTTGTGTGATTGCTTGTTGTGTGATGATTGCTTCTTGATTGATGTTGTTATGTGATTTGTTGTTTGTGCATTGCTTGTTGTGTGATTGCTTGTTGTTGATTGCTTGTTTGATTCTTGTTGTGTGATTGCTTGGTTGTGTGATGGATTTTTTTTGTATGATTTCTTGTTGATTGATTGCTTTTGTGTGATTGCTTGTTGTGTGATTGGATTGTTGTGTGATTGCTTGTTGTGTGATTGCTTGTTGTGTGATTGCTTGTTGATTGATTGCTTGTTGTGTGATTGCTTGTTGATGATTGCTTGTTGTGTGATTGCTTGTTGATTGATTGCTTGTTGTGTGATTGCTTGTTGATTGATTGCTTGTTGTTTGATTGCTTTTGATGATTGCTTGTTGTGTATTGCTTGTTGTGTGATTGCTTGTTGTTTGATTGCTTGTTGATTGATTGATTGCTTGTTGATTGATTGCTTGTTGTGTGATTGCTTGTTGATTGATTGCTTGTTGTTTGATTGATTGCTTGTTCATTGATTGCTTGTTGTGTGATTGCTTGTTGTGTGATTGCTTGTTGATTGATTGCTTGTTGATTGATTGCTTGTTGATTGATTGCTTGTTGTGTAATTGCTTGTTGTGTGATTGCTTGTTGTTTGATTGCTTGTTGATTGATTGCTTGTTGATTGATTGCTTGTTGTGTTATTGCTTGTTTATTGATTGCTTGTTGTGTGATTGCTTGTTGATTGATGCTTGTTGTGTGTTGCTTGTTGTTTGATTGCTCATTGTGTGATTGCTTGTTGTGTGATTGCTTGTTGTGTGATTGCTTGTTGATTGATTGCTTGTTGTGTGATTGATGGTTTTTTTGATTGCTTTTGTTTGATTGATTGCTTGTTGTGTTGTGATTGCTTGTTGTTTGATTGATTGCTTGTTTGATTACTTGTTGTTGTGTGATTGCTTTTGTATGATTGCTTGTTGTTTGATTGTTGTTGATTGATTGCTTGTTGATTGATTGCTTGTTGTTTGATTGATTGCTTGTTGATTTATTGCTTGTTGTTGATTGCTTGTTGTGTGTGATTGCTTGTTGATTGATTGCTTGTTGTGTGATTGCTTGTTGTGATTGTGTGATATGCTTGTTGTGTGATTGCTTGTTGTTGTGTGAATGCTTGTTGTGTGATTGCTTGTTGTGTGATTGCTTGTTGATTGATTGCTTGTTGATTGATTGCTTGTTGTGTGATTGCTTGTTGTTTGTTCCTTTTGTTATTCTTGTTTTGTCTTTCTTTTCTTTCTCTCTTTTTTCTTTCTGTTTGATTTGAAGGGCTCTAGTTCGTTTGGTTCTTTGTTTTAGTTTATTTTTCGTATCAGCTCAGCTCTTTTGTCTTCCTCGATGTCTTTGTTCTGCTCTGCTCTGTGCGTGTGACTTCGTGGTTTGGTGCTCTTTGTTTCATATGTATTTGTTCTTTCTTGTTGTTCTTTCATTTGCCTTCTTTCTTCTCTCTTTGTGTGTCTGTCCCTCTATGTTTGTCTCTGTTCCTCTGAGTTACTGTATCTGTGGGTGTGGGGTTTTTTTTGTCGTTGTCTTTCTCTGTCTGTCTGTCTGTCTGTTTGTCTGTGTCTTTCTATCTGTCTGTCTGTCTGCCTCACTCTCTCTCTCTCTCTCTCTCTCTCTCTCTCTCTCTCTCTCTCTCTCTCTCTCTCTCTCTCTCTCTCTCTCTCTCCCCTCTATCTATCTCTCTATCTCCCTATCTATCTCACTGTCTATCTATCTATCTGAATGTATATCTACCTATCTATATATCTATATCTATCTGTGTGTGTGTCTATCTACTTCTGTCTGTCTGTCTGTCTATCTATCTATAGATCTGTCTGTCTCTCTGTCTGTGTGTGTTTATCTATCTATCTGTCTGTCTGTCTGTCTATCTATCTATAGATCTGTCTGTCAGTCTATCTATCTATCTATCTCTCTGTCTTTCTGTCTGTCTATCTATCTATCTGTATTTCTGTCTGTCTATCTATCTATCTGTCTATCTAGCTGTCTGTCTCCCTCTCTGTCTATCTATCTATCTGACTGTCTATCTATCTATCTGTCTGTCTGTCTATCTATCTATATCTATCTGTCTGTCTCCCTCTCTGTCTATCTATCTATCTGACTGTCTATCTATCTATCTGACTGTCTATCTATCTATCTGTCTGTCTGTATATCTATCTGTCTATCTATCTATCTGTCTGTCTCCCTCTCTGTCTATCTATCTGACTGTCTATCTATCTATCTGACTGTCTATCTATCTGTCTGTCTCTCTATCTATCTGTCTATTTATCTATCTATCTGTCTATCTGTCTCCTTTTCCCTTTAGAAATTACAAAGGTTACAGCAGGGTGAAAATCGGTGAAAGCTTTTGTTGGCTTTTTTTTTTTTACTTATCTCTAAAAAATTTTAAACAGTTTCAAGAGCACCAACATTGCTCCTCTCTCTCTCTCTCTCTGTCTATCTCTCTCTCTCTCTCTCTCTCTCTCTCTCTCCTCTCTCTCCTCTCTCTCTCTCTCTCTCTCTCTCTCTCTCTCTCTCTCTCTCTCTCTCTCTCTCTCTCTCTTCTCAACGGGATAGCCTGGTGGATAGAGTGATGCGCATTGCGCTCGTGATCTGCTGACCCGGGTTCGAATCTCGTTCAAGAGGATATTTCCTCTGGAGTTAACATCAGTGCCCACTCCACTCTCCCTAAAAGTCCTTCAGATGAGACTATAAACCGAGGCCTCGTGTGCGAACGCACGCAGAACATCTTGCGCACACGTTAAAACCTGCTCCGCTTTTTGAGAGAGTAGGCCATTGTGTGCCGGTGGGAACTGATGACAAAATTTTACAAACCTGCATACACACGGGCACTGGATGTAAAAAGGCACATAAGTGCTTATTCCATTATCCTCGAATAAAAGAATAAATAAATAAATAAATAATTTTTCCCCTCTCTATACAAATGTTGTGAATTGTGCTTTTTCTTTTTGAGTTTGCATGATTCGAAAAGATGTGTGTGTGTGTGTTTGCATTTTAGCTTCTGTTTTGAAGGGGAAGGGGGGAGTAATGGAAATGTCAGGGTGTACGCTTGTTTTCCTTTCTTCATGACTTTGATAAAGTGTGTGTGCGTGCGTGCGTGCGTGTGTGCTAGTATTTAATATACTCATTTTTATTTTATTCTTTTATTTCGAGAATATCGGAATAAGCCCTCATGTGTTTTTTTACATCCAGTCCCCGTGTGTATGCAGTTTTGTAAATGTTGTCATTCGTTCCCACCAGCACACAATGGCCCACTCTTCCAAAAAACGGAATAGGATTTAACGTGTGCGCAAGATGTTGTGCGTGCGTTCGCACACGAGACCTGGGTTTATAGTCTCATCCGAATGACTTTTGAGGAGAGTGGTGTCGGCACTGATGTTAACTCCAGAGGAAAAATCCTCTTGAACGAGATTCGAACCCGGGTCAGCAGATCACGCATAAAAAATATGCGTGTCCATCACTTGGACTAACCACTAGGCTACCCCGTCCTCTCTGCTCCTTTCTCCGCCATGTTCACTTTCACCTTCACCACCTTCACCGATCCCGTTGTCTAATAGACCATTGAGGCACCACTGAAGATTTTGCAACCAACTTCCTCCACTGCTCTGGATCTCAGCTTTCAGTAGCAAGTCATTCCACTCAAAGCCATCCACTCTCTGACGTTGTCTTCCCATTGTTTTCTCTGTCATGTTTTTAAAAGCAGTAATTGACAAGTGGTCTGCTTTTTTATTTGAGAGAGACAACAGAATCTTTAGACAGCAACTTGACATTAGAATGTTCTCCAGTCTTCAGAGATCAGTCAGAGACACAATCCTGATTAAAATGTATCATTACATAACAGGAATTACAGTTTTGATTTTAAAAACCAACTTTTCAATGTTTTGTTTTCAATTTTGAATTTCACTCAAAAAAAACATCTGACATTTACGTGCTCTCTGTGATAAAGTTCAGATGTAGAAGCCATTCTCTTGAAATTAAATCTTGTAAACAGTAAAGGAATGCTTTAATAAATAAATAAAAATTCGAAGAAAAAGAAGTTCGTTGCGTGTCTGACATGGTAACAAAAGCCTGTCATGTTTTTGCGTCCAACATTTTCCGAGCTCAAGGGAAAGTTCGCTTGAGGAAAACAGTGTTTTGTGAAACATGTACCTTTGTCATTTACTCTAAAAGGTAAAGGTGTTCCATAACCTATAAGGTCGTAGAGGAGCGAGGCATCAGAGACCTCTTTAGGAGCCAGCATGTTGAGGGCGGCGCCCATCTCCTCTCCCTCGCTGCTTTACCTTCCCTGACCCTTAAGAGGCAGTTACCCATGTACAGCTGGGTGAACTGGGGGACTGTACTGAAGCCAAGGCGCGCAAACGGTCGCCCATCCAAGTGGTAACCACGCTCGATGCTGCTTAACTTGGCTGGGGGGAAGGGAGTGCTCCGACCACTGAGCTATCCT
>CM054156.1:55979770-55982270 GCA_028751875.1 Rapana venosa
ACACTGTTGACGTAAATAGAAGGCAAGCTTATGTTAAGATTTTGACGTTTTTGTCTTGTTGATAACAGCATAAATTTTGTTTTACCTGGATGAAGGGCCATGTGGTTCATTTGTGTCCAGTTGACAATTATGTTTTTATTCTCTTGTAAACTTTGACATACATGGAGAGGGTTTTTGTGGCTAGTATAAAGAGTTGTATCATCTGCAAATAGTTCATTTTGTATAGTTATACTCAAAGGTAGGTCATTTATATACAGAAGAAACAACAAGGGACCAAGTACTGATCCTTGTGGAACACCAAACCTGTTAAGAAGAAAACTTGAAGAAGTGTTGTTTAGATGTACCTTTTGCTGTCTCTCTGATAAGAGTGACAAAATAAGTGTGAGGGCACTAGGAGATAGTTTGTAGACTCCAAGCTTTCGTAGTAGAAGTCTGTGGTCTATAATATCAAAGGCTTTAGCAAAATCAATAAAGAGTATACCTGTAAATTCCTTTTTATTCATATTAAACAACCATCTATCTGTCATTTTTACAAGAGTAGTGTGACAGGAATGGTTTGTTCTGAATCCAGACTGGTTTGGGTGTAACAGATTGTATTTATTTAAGTGGGCTAATAAACATTTATAAATATGCTGCTCTAATGGTTTTGAAAGAGTGGACAATATTGAAATTGGTCGGTAGTTTGACGGTTCTGAGGTATTTCCTGATTTATGTAAAGGAAAAAATTTTGCTTGTTTAAAGATTTTAGGCAAAGTATTCTTAATTATGCAAAGATTGTAAATATATGTAAGTGTTTCTGCTATAACAGGTGCAGATAATTTAATAATTTTCCCAACCAATCCATCGAGACCACGTGTTGATGATTGTTTCAGACGATTTAAAGCAGTGAACACCTCGTTAACTGTAATAAATGCTATCTCAATTTTCGATTGAATATTCTTACTGTCACAAAAAGCTTTCAAGTGTTTTAAGTCATTGTCTTCTGATTTGTCCTTAGAGATTAACTGGTCTGCAACAGTTGAGAAATGAAGATTTAATTTATCAGCAGATATATCACAGCCAACGTTTGAGCTATTAATAAAACTTTTGTTGGTGAGCTTGTTAATAGTTTTCCAAATAGATTTACTGTCCCTGTTGTTTTTAAGAAGCTCTTCAAAATGCTTTTTTTCTCAGCTCGTAAAAGTGAAGTTACATAATTTCTCTGCTTTTTATAATCTTCTCTGGAACCTTTCTTTAATAAATAATCTCTATGATATATATGTTTCTGTATTTCGTTTGTAAGCCATGGTGGTTTTATTTTGTATTTAACTCTTTTAGTTTGTAACGGAGCATGTTTATTGTAAACACTATAAAAGATATAATACCAATGTTCAGTAGCTATATTGCGATCAGTAATATGATAAACATCACTCAAATGCGAATTTAGAAGGTCCTGTAGAAAAACGTGACTGTTAAAGTTTGAGAAATTTCTGTAAGTTATAGTTTTATGGCTAACTTTTGGAATTTTTACTCCTTTTTTCGACCACGTTATACATATAGGAAAGTGATCACTACAACCAGAAAGTGGAACATTTCACTCTACAATAGCCTCTTTATTTACAACATAAATGTGATCTATTAAAGTTTTTGAAATATGTGTGACACGAGTTGGTATAGTTGTCAATTGTTTCAAGTTGAAAGATTCAAATGTCTGTATCCATTGATTATTAGGTTTTAATAAATCAATATTGAAATCACCTAGTATAATTATATCATCATAATCTTTATCTATGCTATCCATCATTGAAATATAGTGATCAATCCATTCTGCTTTTTCTTTGGGATTTCTGTAAAGAAAACATAAAATAATTGGTCTGGAATGTCTTAGTTTAATTTCAATCCAAATCGTTTCTACATGAAGTTGTTCTAAACTTTTAACTCTTTTAAACTGTACTGATTGATGAATATAAACAACTATACCAGTTTCTTTATGAATAAGGGAATCTCTGCGAATGGAATTGTAGCCTGGCACTGAAATGTCATTGTCTGAAATATGGGAGGATAAATGGGTTTCTGTAAAACCAAATACATGGAAATTTCTTCCTGAATTTGACAATATAGAAGATATTTCAGATATTTTGTGTATTGCATGGTTGATGTTAAGATGACCAATTCGAAGACCATCTTTAGTTAACCAAAGATTGTTTTGATGATCCATAATCAAAATAAATTGCTTATATCATACACATCTAATCAATAATTCCTACAGTATTTCAACAAAAGATCAGAGTACCGTCATCAAACAACACTTGCATACAATGGCACCAAAATACAACTATAGGGAGAAAGAAACAAGGTCAAGTAAGCTATATATGAAAAATCACAAAGCGCAAAAACATATACAAAGGGAGGTATGAATCCACTCTCAATGAAATATTGCTTTGCCGAAAAACACACTGTTTAGTATTATTATATCAAAAACTTGCAAAAATCTCTATGAGCAAAAGGATCAAAAATGCAA
>CM054156.1:55984770-55991055 GCA_028751875.1 Rapana venosa
ATTCTTACACAGTCATGCAACCAATTACAATTGATAGTTTAAACAAATTCAAAATGCGCGCGCACACACACACACACACACACACACACACACACACACACACACACACACACGTACACACACAAGTACACACATAGGTTATACACTTTGGTAGTATGATGGGATATCGACTGTTGAAGATAAGACAGTTCTGAAATAAAACAGGAGGGGGAAAAAATCTTAGGTTTGAAATGAATATGCCTTGAGGCTGGATTTAAAAGTGTCATAAGAAGGCTTTGGGCGAAGAAAGAGAGGGAGGTCATTCCAGATCAATGGACGCGAAATAGAGAAAGATGTGTAAGAAACGGGGAACAAGAAAAAATATAAAGATAGAAAATGAGGAGAGAACGAAATGATCACGCAAATGGCTGGGTTTTTTAGAAGTATTTGTCGTCAGTAGCATTTCGTGTGCCTTGGTTTTGATAATAGTGCTTTTTTTTATAATAATTATGAATTTTTATAATAGTGCTTTTTTTATAATAGTGAACTTTTCATAATAGCGCATTTCTTATAATAGTGCATTTTTAATAATGATGCATGTTTATAATAGTGCATTTTTATAAGAGTGCATTTTTAATAATAGTGCATTTTTAATAATGGTGCGTTTTTGTAAAAATGATGCATTTTTATAACAGTGCATTTTTAATAATAGTGCTTTTTTTATAAATATGCACTTTTTTATAATAGTGCACTTTTTTTATAATAGTGTACTTTTTAATAGTGATTTTTTTTATAATAGTGCATTTTTTTATAATAGTGCATTTTTAATAATGATGCGTTTTTATAATAGTGCGTTTTTTTTATAACAGTGCATTTTTTATAATAGTGCATTTTTTTTATAATTATGCATTTTTATAATATTGCATTTTTAATAATAGTGCTTTTTTATAATGATGCATTTTAATAACAGTGCATTTTTAATAATAGTGCATTTTTGTGATAGTGCATTTTTAATAATAGTGCATTTTTAAATAATGATGCAATTTTTATAATAGTGCTTTTTTGTAATGGTGCATTTTTATGATGCATTTTTTATAATAGTGCATTTTTATAACGGTTCATATTTTAAAATAATGCATTTGTTATAACAGTGCCTTTTTTTTTATAATAGTGCATTTTTATAATGATCCATTTTTATTATAACAGTGCAGCTGTAAATGCAGATCTCTGTGTCAATGTACCGGGGGGTTTTTCTCTGTGTGTGTGTGTGGTTTGGTGTGTGTGGGGTTTTGTGGTGTGTGTGTGTGGTGGTGTGTGTGTGGTTTTGTGGGGTTGTGGTGGTGGTGTGGTGTGTTGTGTTTGTGTGTTTTGTGTGGTGTGTGTGGTGCGTCCCCGGGGTGGCCTTCGTTAAAATCCTCTTCTCTTTTCCCTTCTCTCTCCTCTTCTCTTCCTCTCTCTTCTTTTTTAACAAAAATAACAATAATTTTAATTCATTTTTGCAGGCCTTTAGGGCCCATAAACAACAGTTTAATCATGCACTTTCATGAAAGGTGAACACCCTTTACTTCTGATATCTAAACATTTGTCAAAAAAATCAACTTTAAACCACTCTCTCTCTCTTTCTTTTGTGTGTGTGTGTGTGGGTACGCATGTGTGGTTTTTGGGGGCGTGCGCAGGGTGTGTGTGTACGTGTTTTGTGTGTGTGTGTTTTGTGTGTGTGTGTGTGTTGTGGTGTGTGTTGTTGTGTGTGGTGCTTGGGTGTACGTGGTGTGGTTTTGTGCTACCATTGGTGTGTTTTGTGTTACGTTGTGTGTGTGTGGGGTTTGTGCAGGGTGGTGTGTGGGGTGTGTGTGTGTGTGTGGTTGTGTTGTGGTGTTGGTGTGGTTGTTTTGTTGTGTGTGTGTGTGGGGTGTGTGTGTGTGTGTGTGCACTGCGTGCGTGCGCGAGCCCCCCCCCTTTTCTAACCCCCCTTGAAAATGGAAGCTACAGGGATAATTCCAGCAGCATGCATTGATCTTGCTGTGCTCTGTGTCAGCTGCGGCAGGAAGAGAGGGAGAGAGGAGAGAGGGAGAGGAGAGAGGAGAGGGGAGAGAAAGAGAGAAGAGAGAGAGGGGGAGGGGGGGGGAGAGGGGGAGAAGGGGGGGGGGGAGAGAGAGAGAGGAGGAGAAGAGAGAAAGGGGGGGAGGGGGAGAGGGGGGAGAGAAAAGAAGGAGAGAGGAGAGAAAAAAGAGAGAGAGAGAAAAAGAGAGAGAGAGAGAGAGAGAGAGAGAGAGAGAGAGAAAAAGGGAGAGAAGAGAGAGGGGAAAAGAGAGAGAGAGAGAGGAGAGAGAGAAAGAGAGGGGAAAGAAGAGAGAGGGAGAAGAGAAGAGAGAAGAAAAAGAAGGAGAAAGAAGAGAGAGAAGAAAAGGGAGAGAGAGAGAAAGAGAGAGAGAGAAAAAGAGAAAAGAGGGGGGAAAAAGAAGGAGAGAGAGAGAAAGAAGAGAGAGAGAGAGAGAAAAGAGAGAAGGGGGAAAAAAGAGGAAAGAAAAGAGAAAGAGAAGAAGAGAGAGAGGAGAAGAGAGAGAGAAAAAGAAGAGAAGAGGAGAGGAGAGAAGAGAAGAGAGAGGGAGGAAGAAGGGGGAAGGGGGGAGAGAGAGAAGAGAGAGGGGGGGGAAAGTGGGGGGGAGCAATTTTTGGGTTTCCGTTCTTTTTAATTCTGCGGGGCCCTTTTTTCTTTCTTCCCTCTTTTCCTCCCGTTTTTTCCCCTTAAAATTAAGACAAAACAAAGAAAGAGAAACGATAGCCCGAAAAAAAACAAAAAAAAAAAACCAAAAAAATAAAAAAATTCTTTTTTTTCTGACAAATTCTTTTATTTGAGGAAAATAAATAAGCACTCATTGCTTTTTTACTCCCGTCCCCGCCCTAGGGATACATCTTTAAAAAGGGTTTTTAAAAAAAAAAAAAAGGTAAAGGAGTCCCCTAACCTAAACCTATACTCTGCACTCAAACTGGCCAAGAAAGAAAAAATCTAAACCTCCTCCTCTTCTCGATCTCTTCACGGGCTGCCGCTCACAAAAAGACGGAGTATAAAATCAATACCCTCTTTTTCAAAGTCTCCACAAATCGCACCCTTTCCCCCCCCCCCCTTAACTGTTTTTATTTACCTCCACCCCTTCCCCCTTCGTTCAGCCGCAGATACTTTGTGCTTTCGAACACCCAGATTAAACAAACCACGTTGGGCCCCTCGCCCCTTCTTTTTTTCGGGTCCATCCACCTGGAATGACCTCCCTTTTTCACTCGCCAAAGCCTTCACTTATACCTTCAAATCCACCCTCAAAAACACTTTTTTTTCCCCTGGACTTTCCCCCAAAAATCTGCCCCAATTTTCAACAGCATCTTTAACCTTTCAAGTGTTGTTCCGGGGTGTTTTGTGTTGTGGGTGTGTGTGTGTGTTTGTGTGTGTGGTGTGTGTGTGTGTGTTGTGTTTGTGTTGTGTGTGTGTGTGTGTTTTTGTGTGGTGTGTGTGCGGATGCGTGCAACGTGCCGCGCATGGTTTTTAAAATTTTGTTTTATTATGTTTAAGGAGTTCATGCCTGTAATGATTGATGAAACGCTTCATTTGTTTTTTTTTTTTACAAGTTTCAGCGCTTAAAAATTCCTATATTATTTTATTATTAAAAGGTCGTGGGGGAGGCAAAGGCGTCAGAGACCCCCTTTCGGGGCCCAAATATTGAGGGCGGCGCCCATCTCCTCTCCCCGCTGCTTCCCTTCCCTGACCCAAAAGGGGGCAGGTACCCTTTTAAAGCTGGGTGAACGGGGGGGAAGTACTGAAGCCATGGGCGAAAGGGTCCCCCATCCAATTAACCACGCTCGACGCTGCAAATTTGTCCCATCGGAAAAAAAATTTTGACTTGACTTGGGGGGAAAGCGAGTGCTCCGACCACTAAGCTTAACCCTCCCCTTAATATAACGAACACTTTTACGCCCCCCAAAAACAAGGGCCCCCCTTCCCCCCCCCCCCCCAACCCCCCCCCCCCCCCCCCCTCCCCCCCCCCCCCCCCGAAAGCAAACAATTTAAAAGAAAACCCAAAAAAAAATACCACCACCACAACCCTCCCCCCGCCCCCAAAAAAAGCCCAAACCAAAACAAAACAAACAAAGAAAGAAAAAAAAAACAAAGAAAGGAAGAAGGGGGGGAAAAGGGAAGGAAGGAAGAAGGAACGGTGTACTTGTTGAATTCACGAAAGAAAAGGAAAAAAAGAACATATTATATGTTAAACTCACGATGAATGAGAAAGGAAAAGAAAAAAAAAAGAAGATGTGTATATGTCAAACTCACGGTGTAGAGAACAAGAAAAAAGAAAGGAAAAGAAAGAGGAAAAAAAAAGAAAAAGAAAGGGGGAAAGTCCCCCGGAGGGCAAAAAAAGAAAAATAAAAAAAAAAGAAAAATTTTTAAAAAAAACCCCCCAATTGGGTTTTTTTTTTTAAATTAAAATTTTTTTTGGGGGGGTTTGGGGTTTTGTTCAAAAAGATTTGGGTTTTTAAGGCAAAAAATAGTTTAAATTTTTTTTTCCCAAAAAATTTAAATAACTGCATTTCTTTTTTTTAACCTTAAGAAAAATTTTTAAGTTTTTGTCCCTTTGCCCACATAAAATGTTTTTGGGGGGTTTTTTTTTTTGGGGGGGTTTTGGTGTGTTTGGGTTTGGGGGGGTTTTTTTTTTTTGGTTTTAAAAAAAGAAGGGGGGAAAAAAAAAAGGGGTTTGTCCCCGGGGGTTTTCCGGGAAAAAAAATTTTGTCCTCCTTATTTCAAATGGGGAAAAAGGGGGAAAAAGGGGGAAAAAAAGGGGAAAGAAAAAAGCATAGTATTTTTGGGGTGTGACCCCAAAAAAAGAAAAAAAAAAGGGAAAAAAATAATAAAAATTTTTGGGGAACCCCGGGTTTTTTGGGAAAAAAAACCCCACCACACACCCCGCGCGCCGCCCCACAAACACACCATTAAAAACACACACTTAACAACAGACACCAACTTAAAACACACAAGATACCACAAATAAAAAAAACTACACACACACATTTTAAAACACACAAAAACAACACACACACACCTTAAAACCACAAAAACACACACACACACCACTTAAAAGCAGCACAATTTGGGAAAACACACACGACACAACAAACATACCACACATACCCCTTTACACGCAACACACATAAACAAACAAAAAAAAAACATACACACATAACCCGTAAACGACAAAAAAAACATACACCACATACACAATACACAATACACGCACACACACTAAACAAACAAAAAAAACAAACATACCAAACACGACGTACGCGCACACCACCAACACACACAACAAAAACCCACAAACCACAAAACACACCTTCCACCATTATGTACTCACGTCTAACAGTGACCCAAAGTGATGAGTGAGACGAGTGTGTACTCTACGTGCCCCCCCGGTGTTAACCTGGGGAACGCCCAACAACAAAAAAGCAGCAACAAAACAACAAAACAACAACAACAGCAGCAAAAAAAACAACAAATCGCCAAGAACACCCCAAAAAAAAAGCCGTGCTGCAAAATTTATAAAGGAGGGTCATTTATTCTGCTTCTTTCTCCCCTCTTCTCTCCCTCTCTCTTTTTTACTTCTTTCTCTCTTCTCTCCTTTCCCCCTTCCTCTCCCCTTCCCTCCCTCTTCCCTCTTCTCCCCTTTTTCCTTCCTCCCCTCTCCTCGTTCTTTCTCCCTCTTCCCTTCCTTCCTCCTTTCCTTTCCTTCACCTTTTTTCTTCTCCTCTTTCCCCTCTCTCCTCTCTTTTTTTTTTCTTCCTTTTTTCTTATTTTTGGGGGGTTTAAAATGTTTTATTGTTGTTCTGAAAAATTGGTTTTTTAAGTCCTTTTTTCCCCCTTTTCCCCCTTTGAATGGGTTTTGGGAAATTTGGGAAGTAAATTGAATCTTCTTTCTCCTCTTCCCCCTCCTTCCTCTCTTTTCCCCCTCCTCTCTCCTCCCCCTTTTTCTCCCCCCCACACCCCCAAACCAAAAACCCCCAACACAAACCACACATAAAATTTTTTTTTTAAATTGAAAAATTTTAAACCGAATCCCTCAGGGGGAAACATTTGGGTTAGTATTAAAATCCTTTTTTCTTATTTGGTGGGTTTTTCCATTCCCCCCTCTTCCTTTATGGGGTTTAAAAACTGGGCCAAAAAAATTTTCAATTTCATATTTCCTCTCTCTCTTTTTCCCCTCCCCCCTCTCCTCCTCCCTCCTCAATCTCTGCCTCTCTTCCCCCTTTCCCCTCTCTCTCCCTTTT
>CM054156.1:55991555-56015815 GCA_028751875.1 Rapana venosa
TTCCCCAACGGCATTATGCATGCGCTGATCAACACTGTAAGAACACAAGCAATCTTTATTTGATGATTATTTTCAACTTCCTCGTGACTACCTGTTATTGCTCTACTGCCTCAATCCCCAAAACAAGTATACAGTGCATTTTTTTCATACTTTAAAAAATATGTGAAAATTAGCAGATTTTTTTTCTGACCAGCGCTCTATAGAAAATACTACATGACCCAGACGCTAAATATGGGGTGTAGCCTAACACTGTAATTTGCCTTCGAAGTGGGAGTACTACATCATTTAGATCTAACCCGCAGTCGGCAAAACTGTCTCCTCCACTCAACTGCAGTTTTTAGTCAAGTTCAGGTCGTACTTTTTTTAAAGTAAACATGCTTTCGCTGCGGTTGAGAACAAACAATCTTAACGCGCAGTAATACTATAGACTTGTCTGTGTACCTATACTCGTCTACCAATGGCGAGGGGTCCTGCTGAAGTCCTTTCTCACTCTGAACGGGTTTTTTCCATGTTTGTAGTAAATCAGCCATACAGGACCACCGATATAGACGGTAATGTAGATCGTTTATGCTTCATCATTCATCATTTGTAGTTATTTAGCGTGGCGCTGTCGTCAGTAGAGAACGCCGCAGTATTGGGGGAAGGGCAGCCCTGGGATCACATACAGGCTAACCGTGGGGATGGATGATCAGCGACTAGATGATTTCTTCGAACGCGAGTTTATCGGCCAACGGTAGTCAGCTCGGACAACTGCAGTCGTTCAACTGTGATTACCTTTCATAAAACCGGCCTGTGGGTCTGTCTCTGATCTCTGAAACATCACTGCTTTCTTTGCTGAGTGCAGCAAATCCCATTGGTGAGTGTATAATCTGTTTCCTCACATCTTGAAACGCAAATAAATATGTTTGGGTATTTGGTAAAAAGTGGCGGGAGGAGGGGGGGGGCAAATTTGTTTAGGATATTTTCAGTCTTCATGAGAATGATGATAAATCACTGTCATGACTTTGTGTGTTGCCTACATACTGCATACGTCATGCATACATTAGTATTCTGTAAAAAAAATTAATTTAATTTTTAAAAAGTGGAAAAGTTTTGTTTAGGATATTTTCCGTCTGAATGTTGAAGATGATAAATCAGTGTCGGGTTGTTTGTTTTGAGTAGCAATAAATCATTAAATATATTCTTTCAGGAGCAGACTGAACCAAAATTTAATGTCATATCTTTAAATATTTATGATCGCATTAAGAAAGCCTGTAAAACATCTTCATTGATTTATGAGCAATTTAAAGGATACATTTTCGTGATTTCTTTATTATGCCAGAAATGTCTTGCATGAATAAAGATTTATATCGATGGCACAGGTAGGAAAATTTAACTGTAAAGACGTGCAGACGTGCGCGCATATACAAAATATATATAATATATATATTATATAATATAATTATATTTATATATTTACATTTATATGTATTTTTATATTTTTATATATATAAATATATATTATATATTATATATATATAATATATTTACTACATACAGACATTCATTTATTCATTCATTTATGCACAAAATACAGACAGACAGACATAGCACGCACGCCCTTCACAAACACGCACGCACCCACACATGCACGCACACATGCACGCACACACACACACATTCATTCATTCATTCATTCAATTCCCGACCTTTATAAGGTCTGGAAGATAATGATGCTGAAACATGCTATAAAAAATAAATCAACAACAACAGACAGAAAATAATGTGTCAGCAAATTAACAGAACGGTCACGAAACAAGAGACAAAGTCCTACAAACGTAGCCGTTACACGATTTCTCAAAATGTAATAAATTCATCAAATTCTGATCAGACAGGTTTTTGTTCGTTTTAAAACAGGCTGCACAGCGAAAACAGCGATTGGACTGAGTGGTATTTGGGGGGGGAGCATACATGTTGGTGAACCCTGAAAAATATGGGTATTCAAACATGAAATCATTTCTGGGACCATGAAATCACGCCACTATCAGACCTCAAGATCCTCACAGGACTCCAGTCTCTCTGTAAAATCGCCGAGACACTAAGATTCTCACCCAGACTGCCAGATTGAAGAGGACTCAAAATCATCCCATGAAAGGAAGACTGTCCCACCAAGAAAGGGACGACTGAGGAGAGGCAGCTTCCTTCACTAGTGCAGGATGCTTGACCAACAACATCAGGACATCCTGGACCGTGACCCCAAAGACATCTCTCCATGTCTTGCTGTCCCGGCCTGCAGTGAGGCTGCTGTCCTCCTTCAGTGCAACATCCCTGGTGCAGGACCAAGAGACCCAGAGTGGCCCCGTAAAAAGCCCTGCACCCTTGAACACCTCCAGACCCACTACCCCAAATACTTGTGGACCTTGTCTACACTGATGGCTCTGCTGAGGATGCAGTGCCAAATAGAGAGGCAGGGATTGGTCTACATCCAGTACCCTGAAGCAGAGAAGACAGGATTAGCTTTGAAACTGGCCTCAACTCCACAAATGACAAAGCTGAATCCGCAGCCACAGAAAGAGCAGCAATCCACATCATGGTCAGCCCATATACTTCCCACAGAGCAGTTGTCTTCTTGACAGACGCCCTGTCTGTGTTACAGACCCTCAAGTCCAACACAGATGCTGACCTACACGACCTGCCCTCCACTCTGGCCTCCCTCTGCAGGAGTCATGCATAAGAGGTCCTCCAGGGGATCCCCTCCTCCCAGCGCCATGTGCTCGGCAAGGAGACTGCTGACTGACTCCTCCCTGGCCAAGAGGGAGCAAGCAGGAGCAGGTGGACGTACGGTCTGTCAGGTGTTCTGAAGCCAAGATTATCATCAAGGCCAAGCAGCACAACAAGTGGATACAACAAATCCACATACAACAAGTCAGCTCTACTACTACTGTGACATGATGAGAACAGGTCTGTATATTCAGACTCAGGACAGGCCACAACTGCCTAAACCCCCATATGTATACAAAACTCCACACAGAGCAGTGCCCTTGCAAGATTGGCAGCCAGACACCAGACCATGTGCTGTATACAGTCCTGCCCGCTACATGAGGTAGCACTCTGAAAGAGGACCTGGCCTGACTGACCCATACCACCCCAGTGGCCAAGAAGCTCTGTGGAGACTGGGAGGGAAGACCTGCAGCAGAGTACAGCTGCCTTCATCACAGAGCTGTCCATCTGACTAACGCAAAAACCACCAACATGAAATGAAACACGTCACGAACTTCATTAATATCACACATGTTGCATGTTCTTTGTTCTTATGGTATCCTTTTATATCTTCATGATTCTTATTTCGAGTTTGCAGCTTCTAAAATCTGTGGGGTGTGTGTGAGGCGTTTTTGTGTGGTGTTTGTGTGTGTGTGTGTGTGTGGGGTGTGTGTGTGTGTGTGTGTGTGTGTGTGTGGGTGTGTGTGTGTGTGTGTGTGGTGTGTGTAAGCTCTGTGATGACATGTATGCTATTTATTTTCTTTTATTCTTTAATGTTGAACCCATGGGAGCAACCTACGTGATTTTTTTTTAATTTCCGATAATAAAGTATTTGAAATTGAATTTGAATTGTGTCGCGCGGCGTGCGTGCGTGCAGTGTGTGTGTGTGTTTGTGTGTGTGTGTGTTTGTGTGTTGTGTGTGTGTGTGGGTGTGTGTGTGTGTGTGGGTGGTGTGTGTGTTGTGGTGTTGTGTTTGTTGTGTGTGTGGTTGGTATCTTTTAATTATGTTTATTTTTTCTTTTTTTTAATGTTTAATCCATTGGGGAACTAGTTTGCTTTTTTTGATAATTTAGTTTTTTTGATTGGTTCCATACATTATTTTTTTTATTATTATTTTTAATTATTATTTTTTTTTTTTTTGTTTGTGTTGTGTTTTGGGTGGGGGTCGCGTTGTGTGTGTGTTTGTGTGTGTTTTGTGTGTGTGCGTGCGTGTGCGCGCGCACACACTTTCTCTCGCACATGTAGGCATACGTACGTGCATGCATATAATTATGCATGCATGTCTAAGGGTATTTGAGCTTCCGTCTTTCCAAACGACAACATAACATACCGTGCTGTAACCACCTTCCCACAGCAACAAACCAAATACAGAAAAAACAACAACAACAAAACCCAAACAAATTCCGTTTGTCTTCATTTAGCGGCGAGCAATGAAACGTGGGTGATTTTTTTTGTGTGTTGGTAAATCTGTCTCCGCAGGAAATCCTCAGTTCCGAAAATGAAACGCCTCTAATGTCAACGAGACCTGACAGAAGAGATTTCTGAAAGGAAGGGAGGGGGGGAAAAGGGGGGGGGGGAGATGGAGGGGGAGGGAGGGGGGGGGGTGGGGTAGGTGAAAAAGGAAGAATGGGGAAATTTGGGAAAATGAGAGGATTGCCAGGGGGGGGGGGGGGGGAGGCGTTAGGGGGGGGGGGATTAAATGCCTGTCGTGTGTTAATAACCTGCCGGACAAATTTTTTGCCAAAAAATACGGGTGTTAAAAATGGAATTCTGATTTGAAATATATAATTGAACAGAGATTAAAAAGTATATTATTTCAAAGGGGATATATAGGAACAATAGTTATAATGATGATGATGATCATCATCATCATATTTCATGTGTTTTTGCGCTTTTTTTTTTAAAGTAATAAAGTTCAAAGGGCCTTACGTGGCTATGCTTATAACAACTACAACATTATTCTGCAGTCATGTCTTGTTGTACACCTTCCAACCCACAATGTGTATCTACAAACCGCAAAAAGAGACATGATGATTGATGATGATGATGATGATGATGATGATGATGATGATGATGATGATGATGATGATGATGATGATGATCGACGACGACGACGACGACGATGATGATCACGATGATGATCACGATGATTATGATGACGACGAAGACGACGATGATGATGATGATGATGATGATGATGGTATATTAATGATATTGATGACAATAGTGATTATAATAATTATAACAGCCTACATGGAATTCATGTAGCGCTAAATCTTTGATACGAAAAATAAAGAAAATCAAACAAATCAAAGGATGTTTTTTCTTGTGGTCTTATAAAGCTTGACGATGCAGACAAAAGAGAGTAGTCTTTCAGGGTCAAGTCACGTGACCGCTGTTCCGAAAAGGTCACGTGACAGGCATCCATTAGGTTTTGACGTCGGAAATGTATGACATGTAATTGCTACAAATTAGGGAGTGGACGGGACAGAGGAATAATTATTGTTATGTCCAGATCAAATACAAAACCGAACCTCATGTTGACCGAGATGGTGGTGGTGGAGGTTGTGTGGTAGTGCTGTGTGTGTGTGTGTGTGTGTGCGTGCGTGCGTGCGTGTGTGTGTGTGTGTGTGTGAACATTTGAAGATTCGCAAAACGAATGTTTTTACTGGATTTATTGATTTTTTATTTTTTAGGGGTGGGGGGGTATTTTGATTTGTTTTATGTTCTTTGTTTGTGCTTTTAGGTGGTTGTTTTAACAAATCGCGTTTAAAAAAAAAAAAAAAAAAAAAGGGCCAGGGAAGTTTGGTGTTGTTCATTTTTTGGTTAATTGCCATTTCAGACATGTCAGAAGATGATGAGAAATAAAGTATGTTGTGGGTATTGTATTAGGGCAAGTTTTGGAGGTGTTTTAATTTTTTTGTATTCGAACGTCTTGGGAGCGTAGGAATTTAAAAAAAATATCAAAAGACCAGAACATCGTGATTGTTTGTGTGTGGTGTGTTTTTGTGTGTGTGTGTGCGTGGGGTGTGTGTTGTGTGTGTGAGCAGGGGTTGCGTGCGTGTAAGTTGTGCGTGTGCACGCGCACGTCGCTTTTTTTTGTTGGGGTTGTTTTTTTTGGATAAGGATTTAGCATCGTGTGCTTTTTTAATCATTCCCCGTGTGTATGCGGTTTTGCAAAATTTAATCATCCGTTTCCACCAACACAATGGCCTACTCTTCCGAAAAGAGAATAGGTTTTAAAAAGTATGTGCAAGTACCTGTTCGGGGTGCGTTTGCACACGGGGCTCGGTCTATGTCTTCCGAAGGACTTTTTGGAGGGAGTGGAGTCGGCATTATGTTAACTCCAAGAGGGGGGGAAAAAAAAAAACCCCTTGAATGGGGTTCGAACCCGGATCGGTAGTGTGTAGATCGGGGAAACAAGCAAAAGCCACTCCGAATAAGAGATGGTTCCTTAAGGAAGGCTGAACCACTAAGCAGATCTTCAAAATTGTGCACCATTTGTGAAAAACGCTCTAACATTACAGGAAATCATACTGTTTTTTTTCTTCTCTTTCTTCTGCTTTGCTTCTTCTTCCTTTCTTCTTTCTTTCTTCTTCTTCTTCTTCTTCTTTCTTCTTCTGCTTCTTCTTCTTCTTTTTTCTTCATTTCTTCTTCTTCTTCTTCTTCTTCTTCTTCTTCTTCTTCTTCTCTTCTTCTTCACAATCTTCACATCTTCAAATTTCTTCACAATCTTCACAATCTTCTTCTTCTTCTTCACAATCTTCACAATCTTCTTCTTCACAATCTTCTGCTTTGTCGAAAGCTCAGACAGCAACTATTGTTGTCTTCATATGAGCGAAAATGTTTTGAACTGCCGTGAAGCGCCTGACAAGTCAGGCCCAGCACATCCGACTTCAAAATGGCATTTGACAGACAGAATCCGGCAGGAGATGTGTTGGGTGACAATGAAGAGCTCCAACATAGGCCATAAACTAATCAGCACCATCAGGAGCTCCGAAAACGCAGCAAGTTTTGAAACTTCTGTAAGGTATTAACCTACTGCAAAGTGGTTGTATACTTTAGGGTGAGTTTTGCAGGGTTCTCTTCTATCTCCCGACCTTTTTTGGGGAGGGGTAATCCCTGGAACATAGCATGATTGATGCACTCGAAGATTGTATCAGCACACTAACCATAGGAGGAAGAACCATCACAAAACTTCGCTCCGACAGATGACATGAATGATCTGGCAGGCAGTGAACGAGTCTCGCAAAGCTTGTCAAAGTGTGTGTGTGTGTGTGTGTGTGTGGATGTGTGTGTGTGTGTGTGTGTGTGTGTGTGTGTGTGTGTGTGTGTGTGTGTGTAAATCTGAAGTCTGTCGATCTTGTAAACGGTCGCATGTGTGTCAATGACTCGAATGCAAGTGCTTTGATTTGTTTGCTTTACAACATTCAGCGCTCTAAGAATTCCATGTAGTAGTATTTTTCATTATTGATAACTTCTTTCTTTAACGTCTTTTCACAAAGGTGATGTTAGACAGTGTGTGTGTGTTGGGGGAGGGGGGGGGCCCGAAACCAACAATAACGTGCATTGGTGTTTTCCATTTTTCAGTGTGCATGTGAGACAGGGATACTTGTCAGCAAATCTGTCAAAGCACACACACACACACACACACACCACACACACACACACACACACACACACACACACACCACGCACGGGGGAGTGGGGGGGGATGTTGGGATAGCCCGGTGGTTAGAGTGATGCATTCGTCATCTGCTGACCCGGGTTCGAATCTCGTTCAAGAAGATTTTTCCTCTGGAGTCGACATCAGTGCCGACTCCACTCTCTCCAAAAGTCCTTCGGATGAGACTATAAACCGAGGTCCCGTGTGTGAACACACGCAGAACTTCTTGCACACACGTTAAAACCCGTTTCGCTTTTCGGAAGAGTAGGCCATTGTGTGCCAGTTGGAACGGATGACAAAATGTATAAAAGTGCATGCACGCGAGGACTGGCTGTAAAAAAGCACACGAGTGCTTATTCCATTTTCTTCGAAATATAAGAATAAGAACACACACACACACCAACCCCACACACACACACACACACAACACACACACACACACAACACAACACAACACAACACAACACAACACAACACAGCATAACACACAAACCCAACCAATACTGTAGAACTGAGGCCTCGTTACAACAAGGTACTGATCTTTCATTCAATTACGCTGAACGTCTCAGCACTAAACACAGAGGCACAACACCATCACACAGTAAAAGCAGTCCATACAAAGATCTAACAATAGTAATAATATAAAAAAACATAATAAATGGAATTTATATAGCGCTATATCTGGCAAAGCAGTAGAAATGAGATGCCTCAGAAGGCTCCTTGGCATCTCATAGAAGGACCATGTCACCAACAATGAAGTCCGCAGAATGATCACTCCCAAAAGGTGCGGGGCTATGAAAACCTATGACCACGGCGAAAAAAAGGAAACTCAGATGGTATGGGCACGTTTAAAACGCTCAGAAGGGGCTTGCAAAGACCATCCTGCAAGGAACAAGTAGGGAGAGAAGACGGGGCAGACAGAGGAGAAAGTGGGCCGACGACATCCGTGATTGGACAGGGGAGGACTTCAGTGTCACCCAGGCACTCGCCCACGACCGTGCTAAGTGGAGCCAGCTGGTCCACCGTTCGTCCACCATGCAGCGCCCCTACGACCCTGGCGGGTTACGGGACCAGTGAACAGTGAACAGTGATATCTGGCAAAAACAAATCAAAGCCCATCCATTCAACCCACTCCTACCGACGAAGAAACGAAACCCACTCACGGCCACGAAACAGGATCCAATGCCTTCTGTGAAAATCATTCCTCAACGGAAATGTGGATGGATGGAAGGAAGGAAGGAGGGGGAGATACAGCAGCAGACAAAGAACACGGAGTGCGGATGACACTACAGACCAGATGAGGAAGCTATTTGAGGGGGAAAAAACACAAACCTCCTGACTTTGACACGCGAGATGGATAAAATTCCTGAAATTGGAGGAGTGTTGACTTCTCACTGTCGCGTCCGAGTCGTAATGACTCCAATGTGGGGGAGTTGTGGATGAGAGGAAAAGTGTGTGGTGTGTTTTGTTGTGTGTGTGTGTGTGTGTGGTGTTGTGGTGTGTGTGTGTTGTGTGTGATGTGTGTGTGTGGGTTTTTGTGTTTTTGTGTTGTGTTTTGTTGTGTGCGCGCGCTGTTGTGTGGGGTGTGTGTTGTGTGTGTGTGTTGTGTGTGTGTGAATTGGGTGTGTTGTTGTGTGTTTTTGTGTGTTTTGTGTGTGTGTGTGTGTGTGTGTGTGTGTGTATGTGTGTGTGTTTGTGTGTGTTGTGTGTGGTGTGGTTGTGTGTGTGTTGTGTGTGTGTTGTTGTTTGGTTTGTTATGTTTTTTCAATTTTACGTCTGTTCATCTAAGTGATAATTTAGACGAGATGTGTGTATGTGTTGTGTTTGGTGTGGTGTTTGTGTGTGTTTTTGGTGTGTGGTGGTGTGTTGTGTGTGTGTGTGTGTGTGTGTTGTGTGTGTGTGTGTGTGTTGGTTATCATCCTTAGCACTATTGTATTTAATGTGTTGTGTTGTGTCTGTGGTGTGTGTGTCTTATATATTTTTATTTTATATATATATATTTTATATTTTATTCATCCTTAGCATATTGTATTGAACTGTATGTATATTTCATCACTGAGCTTTCAATGCAAAAATGTGAACTGTTTTCTTCGTTGGGTGCGACGCCAAAAAAGCAAACTTTTCCGGTTTTGTTCTTGATGTTGTTGTTGTTTGTTTGTTAGTTTGGGTTTTTTTGTTTGGACGAATATGTTTGAGTTTTCTGTTGTTGTTGTTGTTTGATTGATTGGTTGTGCTTTTCCAATTTGTACATCTCTCTCTGTCTGTGTATTTGTTTTGCTATCTCACTGTTTTTAGAATTGTTTCCTGGGACAACGCTTTTGATGCCTTGGGTTCTTTTACTATTTCACAATCAAATCTAATTAACAGCCATCTGATCGATCATCATTTCTGTGCTGATGACACTCACCTTCAATGCAGCAATATTTTTTAAAACCTGCCTTCCCTCTTGACAAATGTGTCAAAACTGAATGACTCAGAACAAGTTACAGCTAAATGCCGAAGCCATGCTCATACGGACCAAACATAAACTTTCCCCCATGACAACAACTTCAACAGAATTCGGCAATACGTCAGTTCCTTTGTCCAACTCTGTGAAGTATTTAGGAGAAGTTCTTGACAACATACTCTCTATGAAAAAATTCATCACTCAGACCTGCCAGTCTTGCTACTATCAATCACGGCGCATAAGCACAATTCGCAAAGTATCTGTCCACTGATGCAACATCCAAACTCGTCACATCTCTCATTATTCACGTCTGGACTATTGCAATTTTCTTTTTGCTGTTCTACCAGCATCATCTATCCACTCCCTTCATCGTGCACAAAACTCTGCAGCTCGACTAGTCCTCAGAAAGAAAAAACCTGAACACATCACTCCTCTCTTGCGATCTCTTCACTGGCTGCCGGTCCCACAAAAACTAAACTATAAGATGTATACCCTCTGTTTCAAATGTCTCCACAAATCTGCACCCTCTTATCTCTGTAGCTGTCTTCACCTGTACACTCCATCCCGTTCCCTTCGTTGGGCAGCGGACACTGTGCTTTCGAACATCAGATTCAAACAAACCACTGTCGGTCTTTGCTCTTTCTGTTTGTGGTCCATTAACCTGGAATACCTGCGTCTCTCCCTCCGCCAAAAGCCTACATTTCACACTTTCAAATCCAGCCTCAAAACGCACTTATTTCCTACCTGATGTCTTCCCCTCATGTCTGTGCCTACTTGTATCAAACCACCTTCATCTCCACCACCCCACCTAAAGGGGGGGAATTGTGGGGGCTGGTGTGTGGGTGGTGGGGGGGGGGTCTGTGTTGTGGGTCCTGTTGTCGTCTGTCTGGTGTTATGGTTCTTGGGGGTTTGGCTTGTGGGTTTGTCAGGAAAATCGTGCATAGCAGACAGTATCAGACGTACACAAGAATGAAAAAATAGCGAAAACAAACCCATCTTTAAAAAAAGTTACAGTCTAAAGAAAATCGATCCAACAAGCATGGGTTTATGTGGGTGGGGTGGGGGTGGGTGGGCGGGCGGCGGCGTATGGGTAGAGGTGTGTATGGGTGTGTGGTCGCGGTGGTGTCGGGTTGTGTCGTTGTGTGTCTGGTCTGTGTTATGTCTTGGGGGTGTGCTTTTTGGTGTTGCAACTTAAAAGCGTTTCATAGCAGAACGCATAGCAACTTACAGAAGAATGATAAAGAGCTAAAACAAAAAACCAACATTGAAAAAATTACATGGCGAAAAAATCGACAAACAATCAGGGTGGTGTGTTGTGTGTGTGTGGGTCGGCGTGCGGCGAGTGGTAGTCTCCCGCGCGCGCGGCGCGCGCGGTCTCGGCGACGGCCTCAGGTGTGAGCGGCTAAAAGGCTCAACGATCGAGCGACGAAACTAAAAAAATACAATAAAAATCTAAATGTTAACAAGGAGCCGGAACCAAAAACTTGCAGTTTATGGACAGTGGTTAGGCTGTTTATGCGCACGGAATCATTCAGGTTGGGCGTGGAATCGTGGTGTGTGGTGGTGTTGGGGAGGGTGGTGTGGGTTGGGAGTGTGTGTGTGTGTGTGGGTGTTGATAAGTACGCTGTTATGTCGGAGGCGAATGGGTGGTGTGTGGTGGTGCGGTGCTGGTGGTTGGGTGGGTGTTTTGTGGTGGTGGTTGTGGTTGTGTGTGTGTGTTGTGTGTGTGTGGGGTGGGGTGTTGTGTGTGTTTGTGTTTAAGTTACTCTTGTTTGGTCGAGATAATGTGGGTGTGGGGGTGTGTCTGTGTGTTGGTCTGTGCTGTGTCTGTGTTGGTTGGTCTGTGGGGTTTGTCCTGTTGGTTGTGTGTGGTGTGGTTGTTTGGGTAGATTTGTTAAAGGTCGTCGGGAGGAGAAGACTATGTGTGTCGCTTGTTATTTATTTGGCAAGCAGGTTAAATTTCTTTCTTGGGGTAATAAAGCCGGGGTTTCTTCTGTCGTTCTGTTGGTGGTGAGGTGGCTGCGGGCACTCGTGTAATTTTGGTGTAAGTTGGGGAGACAGATAGCTCAGAGGGCAAAGAACGCGCTTTCCCCACCAAGTTTACGCAGGCATCGGATCGTGGTTATCCACTTGGAGGGTAACCGTTTTGCGCGCCTTGGCTTGAGTACAGTCCCCCAATTCACCCAGCTAATAATAGGTACCTACCGCTTGGGGTCAAGACGGTAAAGCAAGCGAGGGAGAGAGATGGTCGCCGCCCTCAATAGGCTGCCCCTAGAGAAATTGACAAAAGTGGATAGAAAAGAGAAATTGCTAGCACAAAGTTCTAAGGAACGGGATGGCTGTTGATTCTGGACAGACCGCGGCAGCCCCACGGGGAGAATTTTCCATAAAAAGGCGTGTGTATACGTAAACCCACAAGTGCTGAGTTCGCACCTACTCATGTGTGTGTGGTGTGTCTGGGGTGTGCACGCGCGCACGGGCCATGTAAGTGAGTGAGGAAATTAGGGATGTCGTCTCTCACTCTCTCTCTCGCCTTTCTATCCTATCTATCGGTATTTGTCTAGCGAGATATCTGCAGCTCGCGACTATCGACGTCTATCTCGCCTCGTTGGTCTGTGTGTGGCTGTGGCTGTACTGGAGTAGTGCGTGTGTGGGTGGCGTGTCTTGTCTATCGGTCTATGAGGAGAAGAGAGAGAGAAAGAGAGAGAAGAGAGAAGAGAGAGAGCGGTAAGCGCCGGTCACATCATGATGGATCGAAGCCATAAACAACAAGATCACGGGGCACGTGTCCCAAAATGACCACATCTTCAATGCCTGCTTAGGTCTCTTATAAGTGTCAACTCATAATCAACTACGACGGGTCAAGTTTATCCCTTCTATCTCCAATAGTTTGTGTGTATCACAGAAAGTTTGAGTCTTTGTTGTGCTTGCGTGAAACCATATCCGGGTAACTCTCCATCCCTGCTTTGCTGGGCCAAAGATCTAGCGAGGAGGAGCGGAGGAGGAGAGGAGGACTGCAGCAGCAGCAGCACAGCAGCAGGGAAGAAGAAAATAAAAGAAATAAGAAGAAAAAAGAAGAAGAAAAGAAGAAGACGGATTGATTACAATGAATATAAGGAAGGCGAGAGAGTAAAACAACAGAGAACACCAGACAGGCAGACAGACACAGGCAGCACATATAGACAGACAAAAGAGGAGGGGAAAGAGATATAGAAGTCCCAGCCGAAGGTGTATTGTATCTCACATCATGCACTATTTGTGCACATACTCTCACTTGTAAATTTCCACGTCAGTGCAGGTCATGAATGGACCTCTGAACAAAGACCTAGGCCAAGGGGCAGGTGTTGTAGTCTGTTGAATCATCTGTCAGGAACTGTATTTACGTTTCCACAAGTTTTGACTACTCATGCGAATTGCCTTGGCCAGTCGAATATTGTCAGCTAAAAGCCGCGGCTACCCAACCCTACTCACCGCTCATTGTTAGCTGGAGGGGGGGGGGGGGTAGCTTTTCCCTATGCCCCGACCACAGACACAGGTGATCAGGACGACTGACGTTCGTTCGCTTGGATAGGCGTCACAGCCTTCGGTGTGGACAGTTGTCCCAGGGTCACATCGACATTTTCCTTTGTAAAGAGAAAGAAGACAAAAGCGAAATATCAGCCAATGTCTTTACACCAGAAAGCAGACACCCTAAATGGGTAAAGTGCAAAACATCGCCTGGGGTAACTTTAAAGAAAGAGGAGTTGTGCAAGTTTTGGAAATAGTAAAAATTGCTGCGGTGGTGTCAAATGCCACGGGGGGTGGCGACCACTGGAAGTTTCTTGGGAGAGGGAAGAAGGGGCGCAAGGTGGCTGACGTTAAGAACAGAGCAATGGTAGTGCTAATACGGGGGAGCTGCAACCGCAGCGGTGGGGTGTGGTCCCCGAAAGAACAGGCTACATTTGGCCCGCTCATTCTGAGGGCAAGACTTGGATTTCCACAGCACACTAATATAAATCTGAAGGAAAGGGCCCCCCAGAAAGCGAGGGGGCGTAGGGAGCATAAGCAGCAGAGACCGCAGTGTCGCCTGGTCCACAGGGGAGGCGGCGGCCCCGCCTCGCCCTCCGCTGTAAACCTTCCCTGACCTCTAAAGAGCACGTACCTGGGGCACTGGGGGAACAGGGACGAGGATGGATGCCAAGGCACGCCAAACGAGCACCTTTCCCCACGTGAACCACCTCACGCGGCCTTGAACCGAAGCTTGAGAAAAGCTAGTGCTCTGACCACAGAGATATCCCGTCCCCGACATGAATAAGATAATTAAAATGGGACTGGGAAGATTTATCCACAGTCTGCAGTTCCATTGGCATTCGCGAACAACTTACTGGGCTCGGGGCAAAAAAGATAGTTTTAAGAATGTATCTAACCGATACAAAAAAAATCTCACACAAATTATTACGCACAATCCAAATAAGCAGACACTTTCACTTGCGTACTGACAATGGGGTGTGCCCAGGTGCACGCGGTCGTGAAGGAAAATCGATGAGAAAGTAACGGCAAAGGCAATTCAGACTTAAAAATAATGGACATATAACCTAATTTGGTACCCTGGGAAATGAAAAGAGGGTGGACACAATCTAGTGAAGCATTAACTCATACCGGAACAATGTTATAGGACAATAGGACTTCTGTCCGGTGTGAAGTACCGCATGAGCGGCGACTCGCTGCGATCACTGCAAGAGAATGGGCCGCTGATTGAACATCATCCGACGCCCGCCTCCCCAAAAAGTCCGTCGGAGAAACTATTAAACCGACTGCCGGTGTGAACGCGCGCAACGATCGGGGGCATCACGGTTAAACCCATTGTGCTGGCGGTAGAGGTGAGCCCTTGGGGGGCCGTGGATCCGATGACCAAAATTTACAAAATGGCATACACACGGGGACTGGATATTTGGTGTAAAGCGCCATGTCCTTATCCTCTATCCGCGGAAGAAAAGAAAAATAAATACCAAGCCCAGGCAAAGCCAGTGGAAATTTTACTGAAGAGATCGGGTCAATGAAATTGTTGTGTTTTGTCGCAATTGAACGTCCGGTTCATTGCTGGGGTAAGGAAGACAAGGTCAAAAGAAGAATGCAGGCATAGCCTGCCGATTGTCTATGAGGCAAGGAAGAGACAACATGGCCTACACACTCATACACGATCCGCCACGGAAATGCCTAAAAATAAATGGAGAGTGCTTGGAAATGGTTACATGCCACAAAAACCAACAACACAACGGATACTAAGAAGTTGCAACCCCGAAAGAATTTCTGAAACAGCAAATGCACCGCCCCCAAAACAACGAACATGTCCTTAAAAGCATCCCTGTAAGTTTCTGGCATAAAAGGGCAGTGTGTTTGTGTGAAGAAAATGACAAGGAAAAGTTTAGTCTTGTCACCCTCTCAGAACCATTATGCTTGCTGTTCATGCAGAAGACAAAAAGTGCTGGATTCTAGCGTCCCAAGGGGAATGAGGAAACCACACAACACAGAACATGGCCTTAACAGCTGAACAAACAGCCCAAGACAAGGAAAATACTTAAACATAACCATTCAGTCACTTCTGGTGAAGAACTTTAAATGAAAGCTGACTATACAACGTAAACAACAATGATAGCAGCCTTGTGTATAAAAATATCGTAATGGGTAAACACAGCACGTCACAACACCACAAACTCTTCCAGCTACGATAAATTAGTAACGTGCTTCTTCGCGTCGTCGTCGCCTCCTCCCCTCCCCTCCTTGCCGTGTCGTCTTCGGCTGCGCCTCCTCCCCTCCTCCGTCTCGCTTCTTCGTCGGCTCTCCGCACGCCTCCTCGGCTGCTGCTCTGCTCGTCCGCTGTCGTTCTTCGCCTCTGCCTCCGCCCCATCCTCCTCCTCTCCTGCTGTCGTCGTCGCCGCTTCATCCTCCTCCTTGCTCCTCCTCCCCTCCTCCTTCGGCTTTCTCTTCCACCTCCGCCTGCCTCCTCCTCCTCCTCCTCCACCTCCGCGGCGTCGCCGCTCTCCTTCTCCTCCTCTGCGGCTCGTCAAATGTGTCTGACAGCGGCTCCAGGTTGGGGGCTGGCATAGAGCGAAAAGGCTGGGCCGGGCCGGGAAGCCCCTACAAGTCAGGACAACGCAGCCGACTTCGACGGGGGAGAGAAGAGTGATATGTAAAGTCGTCTGGAAGAAGAAGATAAAAAAGCAGAGAATGGCCCTCAAGAAGGCAGAAAACTAGAAAAGATAGAGGAATAGAAGAAAAGGAAGAAGCAGTCTGAAAAGAGAGTAGAAAAAGCAAGTCCACACAGAAGTTGGGATGCCAGGGATGACAGGCCCTCGGAGCCCCCACGGGTCAGTGAACGGGACACTACGCGCTGCCAAGTTGTTCTGGGACAGTTTCAGCCACGGTAAAACATTGATAGACAAGGGATGCATAAAACACTCACAACAACAACAACAATAATTACAATCAACAACAAAACCCGCTGCCCAGCACGGAACTGCTAAAATCCGATATCGTGTGGTCGAACCTGTTACAATCAGTGTCGCTAACACATCTCCTTAAGAGTCTGTTAACGCCGTGCATCTCTGTCTGTCGGTCTGGGCGCAGCTGTCGTCAGCGGGATTGGCTGTCTGTGAATCCGGTCGCTTCGTCAACGATGGGCGGTCTGTTATCTTGCGACTTCGTCATCAAGGTAGCTGTGCGGGCTGGTTAAGCTGTCTGAGTCTTCATCAATTTCTGTCGTCGGGAATCTGTCAGCTTCCTCTCAGCAATTGGTCGTCTATATCTGTCGGCGTCCTTCTCATTTTGTCTTTCGGTCGGGTAAGCTTCAGCTTCTGCTCAATGGGGCCGGCGGGGATCTGCATCGGCTAGTGCAGCGAGGGGGCTGTCGCTGTTAAGCTTCTCTTCCGCTTCGATTGTCGGTCTGTCTGGTGTAATCGTGCAACGTCGGGGCAAGTGTATGTCCTGGCAGGCAGTCACCTCGTCATCAATGGTCGGCTGCGGTAAGCTTGCAGCTAGCGTGTCATTGTAGGTGCTGGCATCTGTCACCTATTCAGCAAGGTCTTCGGGGTGAAGCGGGCAACGGCTTCATCGGAGGTCTGTCGGGCCGGGTCCGAGCGTGCAGCGTCTTCATCAATTGGCGTTCTGTCTATCGGTCAGCTTCTGCAGCATGTCTGTCTGTTAACTGTCAGCGTCTCGTCTAGTTGTATTCTGTGTGATCTAGCAGCTGCTTCATCAAGTGGTCTTCCTGTTAAGCAAGGGCATGCTGCGCATCAAGGGTACTGGCTTTCTGCACTTCGGCGTCAAGTGTCGTCGGCGAGCTTCAGCTCTTCGGCTATGGTGCGTCTGGCGACGGCGGCGAGCCTGCATCCAGTGTCGGCGGGAAGCTGTCAGCTTCGTCAGCATGGCCTGGGGTAAGCTTCAGCTCTGCATCAATTGCGTGGCGTTAATCGGCACGTTCTTCAGCGATTGTGCGGGCTAGCTGGCACGTCGTCAGCAGTGCGGGCGCCCGGGGGAAGGGTGGTGTATCTGGCAGCTTCGTCATCAAGTGTCGGGCTGTCTGTTTATCGGTCAGCGGCGTCATCAATGGGCGGTCTGGCGATAGCTTCTCCAGCAATTGGATGGAGCTTGTGCGATCTGGCTGCCTAACCGGGCTGCTCGGTTGGGCGGTCTAGCGCTCATTACCTTTCGGTCGTCTAGCTGTCTGTCTGGCTGTCGGTCTGGGGGGCTGTGCGTCGGAAAATCCTTCATAATGGGAGGGAGCCGTGTGGGGCCTGCGGTCTGCTCCCCTGGCTGGTCGTGGCGGGCTGGGCGGCAAGCTCGTCCTAGAACTGCGTCTGGGGCGGCGGACAATCTCAGCATTAATGCTCTGCGGGCTTCCGGCCGGGCGATCTGGCGTGCCAGTCTGACCTTCTAGGCATTAACTGTCTCTGTCTCCTGTCTGTCTGATGGCTGTCCGGGCGGTCATCATTTTCCAGCATGGATGAGGCAACAGTGGCACTGCCCTTCACTGACTTTGGCGGATCTGCTCGGTACTACGTCTTCGGTCGGTCCGGGGCGGTGCTGTCGGTCTGCGGCGGGTCGGGCGGAACCTGACCATCTCGTGCATTAACGGTCTGTCGGTCTGGTCTGTCTGTCTGACCATGCTCTTCATGAACGGTCTGTTCTGTCTGTCGTCTGACCATCTATGCAGGAACGGGCTTGCTGGCTGTGCATGCTGGTCTTGCGAACCATCTCTTCCATTAACTGTCGGTCTGCTGTCGGTCTGTCTGTCGGTCCTGTCGTCGGTCTGTCGGTCTGACCTCTCGCAGGAACGGCGGGCCTTCAGCTGCGGCTGTCTGACCATCTCGCACGATAGTCTCCGTCTGCGGCTGCATGGTCTTTCCGGTCTCGGCTTTCCGGCGGTCTGGTGGTCTGTCGTAGGGGCGTCTTGGCGTCGTCCTGTCTGTGTGTTCTGTCGGGCGGGGTCGTGCGTCCAGCCTTCTTGATCGGGCGCTGGCGGCGGGCGGGCTGGCTGCCGCGGTCTGGTCTGCTTCGGTACCAATCTCTTTATATTGTTCTGTCTTGTCTGGCCGGGCGGGCGGTCCTGTCTGTCGACCCATCTCTGGTATATCTTGCGGGTCGGGCTGCGGGGGCTGGTCTGTCCCGGTGCCGTCGGGCTGTCTTCCGGACCAGCTAGTCATGAACTGGGCGGTCCTTCGGGCTGACGCATCGCGACCTTCTTTAAATGACTGTCTGTCAGGCTAGTCGTCGGTCTGACCGCTCTTCAAATAGGCTCTGGCCTGGCGGCTGCGGGGCGGGCGGTCTTCGTTCGGGCTGGCTTGGTGCGGTCTGGTTCCGATTTGACCATCTCTGCACTAAGACCTCCGGCGGTCGGCTGGCGGTCTGCTTGGCTGCTGGCTGCGGACAAATCTGCACTAAGTCTCCGGTCTGTCTGGCGGCTGTTCTGGTCGCTGACCTGTCCCTTCTGTCTGTCGGCTTGGCGGTAGGTGCGGTCGGCGGCTGTCGGCTTGTCTGCGGGCGGTCTGTCTGACAGCGCATCTCTATGTGCCCGGGCTGTTGTCTGGGGCGGGCTCGGGTCGGCTTGTCTGTCTGTGCTGACCAAACTCTGCACTAAGGCGCCGGCGGCGTCTGCTTGGTGCTCTGGCTCCGGCGGTCGTGTCGCTGGTCTTCGGGCTCCTGGCGGTCGGGCTGGCGTGTGGCGGTCGCTTGGGCCGGTCGTCTGGCTGGTCTGCCCTGGACCAGCGCTTCACTAACGTCTCCGGCTGTCGGGCGGGCGGTCTGCCTGCGGTTCGTCGTGCCGCCTGGCGGTCTTTGTTAATGTAATAACAAACACAACACTGGGGTGGTACGGGAACGGCGATAGCTAGGGCGTCGGGCGGGGCTGTCAACGTGATGGGTTGCTGGGTTGGGCCAATTCTAAGTCACGTTTGGGGGCTGCGCAGCGCGCGCTCGCCGCTCTCCTCTCTACCTCTCCTCGCTCTCTCGCTCGCTCTCACGCCGCGCGCTCGTGCTTGCGCGCCGCTCGCTCTCCTCTCTCATCCTCTCGCAGCGCTCGCTCGCGCTGCTGTCGTTCGTGCGTGTTCGGTGCGAAGCGCGCGCAGGTGTCTGTGGTGTGGCGTGTGTGCGGCGTGCTGGGGTGGGTTGTTGTGGAATGGTGGAGCTTGGGGGTGTGGGTTTGGAGTGTGGAGGGGGGGGGGCGGGTTTGGTGTGCCGCGCGCGCGGGGGGTGGGGCAATGTGTGGGGGGGTATGCGCCGCGCCGCGCGCGTTGTGGTGTGCAATGTGTGTTGTGTGTGTAGGCGCGCGCGCGCGTGGGTGGTGGCGGGTGAGAGTGCGGGGGTGGGGAGGCGCGGCGCGCGCTGGGTGGTGTTGGCATTGTGGGGGGGGGTTGGGTGTGTGTGTGTTGGTGTGTGTGGGTGAGCGCGTGCGTCCGTGTACGCGTACGCGGACGCGGGGTGGGGGCAAGGGCAAGGCGAAGACAGTATACGCAAACGTTGTGTGCTAGAGGACGCGAAAGGAAAAAGAAGAGAGAACGAACGAAAGGGCTGGGGAAAAGGGAGTGGGGGGGGGGGGGGGGACACTAGGGGTGACCGAGGGAGACAACGTTGAAAGTGCCGTGCGGCGGCGTGCGTCCATGGGCGATAATGACGCGGAGAATGCACACAGATAATGACACGGAGATGCACACAGGGGATAAAGGACACCAAGAGGGCAATCATGACACAGAGATGTCAAAGTCCTTCCGGATGACACTAAAACCGAGGTCCCGGTGGCAACGCACTCAGAACAGCTGGGCGCGCATGTTAAAACCCCGTTCCCTTTGCAGAAGATGGGCCAAGTGGGACTGGTAACGAGGACAGAATTTTAAAACTTGCATATACACGGGACTGGATGTAAAAAAAAAACCCTCACCGATCTTTGTTCAGTATCCTCGAAAGAAAGATACAAGTCTAAAAAAAAATGTAAAAAAAGAACAAAATGACAATGAGAAAACACAGAGAATCACCAGAAAATAACATAAGAAGGACACAGAGAAGGACACTGAAATGACACAGAGATACACGAGAATAACTAGGAGAATGACACAGAGAAGACATAAGAGAAGAACACAGAAATAGCACAAGAATGACACAGAGAATTAACACTTATACAAAGAATACGCAAAGAATGACCAACAGAGAATGACACAGGAATTGGGTCTGAGAAATGGTACAGAAGAAATGGCACAGGGATTACACTGAGAGTGACACAGAGAAGGACACAGAGAAAGGTGACACACAGAGAAACACCAGAGAATGATACTGAGACACGAATAACAGAAGGAGAGAGAAAGAGAAGGGTGTGTGATAGGGTTGTGTTGGTCAGGGGGGGGGGGGTGGGTGGGGGGGCTGCTGGCTGAGGCTGGAGTGGTGGGTAGGTGGGTGGGGGGGTGGGGGGGTTGGGGGGTGGGGGGGGTTGTGGTGGGCGGTGGGTGGGTGGGGGTGGGGTGGGTTGGAGTTTAATTGATGTGTGGGGGGGTTGTTTGGGCCTGCGAGCGGCGCTCGCTGCTGCTCTTGCTGCGTGGGGGGGGGTAAAGGAGATAGGGGGACGTTAGGGGGAGTATTCAGATCTTTTCTTGGGATCTGTAGGGTGATGACCGGTCAATCACGCTGAAGAGTGTGGGAAGGCTGTATGCAGAGGGCGCTTGCTAATACGTTTGGCGATTACATATGCATTTATTTCAAAAACCGTATGATGGCACATGAAAATGTACACAAAGTAGATGTAACGAATCTCCCCTCCCAAAAAACGAACAAACAAATAAGCACACAAAAAGACAACAACAAAACTGCTGATAAAAGTAAAGGCGTCCCATAACCATATAGGCCCTGTGCACCATGGTACACCCATGACATCCTGGTCGCAAAATGCAAACGCCGACAACTAGAACGGCAATGGCGAAAAACAAAAACTGAAATAAACAAACAGCTTCTTCGTAAACAAATCAACAAAGTCAAAACCTTAATCCATTCTGCAAAAACAAAGTATTACTCTTCTCAAGTTCTTGATGCCAAATCTATGAAATCTCTCTTTTCCCTCACATCCACTCTGTTGGATCTGCGAAGGCTAGCCCTCTGCCTTCTATCTACAACCACTCTGAACTTCCTTCTATATTTTCTGCATTGTGTTTCTGACAAAATCCGCAACATTCGCTCTAGCTTGGATCAGACTCCCTTTCCAGCCGTAATTTGTGATCCTCAATTTTCTGGCACCCTCTCCTGTCCTTTCATCCAGCAAGCGAGAAAGAAATCGAGACAATTCTGAAAAAGAATGACCATAAAATCATGCGATCTCGACCCATACCTGCTTCCTTTTCGCACGTGCCTGCCAAGCTTATACCTACTATCACAAAGATAGTAAATCTCTTTGTTTCTGGAAATGTTCCTTCAGCTCTCAAAACTGCTTTAGTCCACCCCATACTCAAAAAGCATGACCTTGACCCTAACATTCTGAAGTTTACAGACCTGTTTCCAACCTTCCTCTCTTATCTCTAAAGTCCTTGAAAAGAGTAGTTCTGAAACAGCTCAACAACCACCTTCTCTCCAACAGTCTTCTTCCTGCGTTTCAGTCGCCTATCGCGCCAACCACAGCACTGAAACCACCCTAGTTCACACCTTAAACATGCTTCTACTTGCTTCTGACTCAGGGAAAATCTCCCTTCTCACTCTACTCGACTTATCTGCAGCCTTTGACACTATTGCCACTCTATCCTTCCTCCCGCCCTTCAAAAAAAACGTTTGGGTGTTACTGGTAACGGCCCACCTGGTTTAGCTCATACCTGACGGGACCGACTCCAGACAGTCACAGTAAATAAGATTCAGTCAGTACCTCCCAGACTGGAATGTGGAGTCCCGCAGGGATCAGTCTGGGCCCTTTTCTTTTCACTCTCTACACCGCTCCACTGTCACATATAATTTTAACCGTCATCAGATCAACCATCACTTTTATGCAGATGACTCTCAGATTCTAAGCAGTGACACACCTGAAAATCTACCTTCTCTCTTGATAAATATGGCCTACCGCTTTCAAGATATCCAAAACTGGATGATAGAAAACAATTTAACAACTAAACGCTGATAAAACTGAAGCCATGCTTGTAGGGCCCAAAAACAAACTCTCTTCCATTACAACAGCTTCAATAGAATCGGCAATGCATCAGTCCCTCTATCCACTTTCTGTAAAGGGATCTAGGGGTCATTATTGAAACAACACTCTCTATGCAAAAATTCATCACCCCGACCTGCCCGTCGTGCTTCTATCAATTACGGACGTATTAGTGCAATTCGAAAGTACCTGTCCACAGACGCAACATCAAAACTCGTGGCATCTCTCATCCTTTCACGTTGGACTATGCATTCTCTTTTGGTGGTTTTGCCAGCATCATCTATCCACTCCCTTCAACGTATTCAAAACTCTGCAGCTCGACTAGTCCCCCAGAAAGAAAAAATCTGAGCACATACCCTTCTCTTGCGATCTCCCCCACTGGCTGCCTGTGCCACAAAGAATAAACTATAAGATCAGTACCCTCTGTTACAAAAGTCTCCACAAAACAGCACCCTCCTACCTCTGTGAATGTCTCCACGTACCCCCTTCTCGTTCCCTTCGCTCTGCTGCAGATTCCTTGTCTTACAAATACCTAATTCAACCCGTCCACTGTTGGCCGTCGCTCTTTCTCTGTTTTGGTCCATCGATTTGAAGGGCCTCCCTATCTCTCTTCGCCAAAGACCTTCTTTTGACACTTTTTTAAAACTGGCCTCAAGACATATTTGTTTCAAACCCAAGAATTTCCTCTCCTGTTTCTTCATAGCATCCCTGCTTTTTAACAGCCAAAGATTTCCCTCACCTTTCCAAGTGTATAACCTGTGTGGTGTGTGTGGGGTGTGTGTGTGTGGGGGTGTGGGGTGTGTGTGTGGTGGTGTGTGTGTGTGTGTGTGTGGGGTGTGTGTGGTTGTGGGGTGTGTGTGTGTGGGGGTGGGGTGGGTGTGTGTGTGCATTTGGACTTGTTAGAACTATTACTTGCATTGGTTGCATGACTGTGTAAGAATGAGTTGAGTGCAAGCGCTTTGATTTGTCTGTGCAAGATACAGCGCTATATAAGTTCCATTTATTATTATTATTATTATTATAACCTATGCAGTTGTAGAGGAGTGAGGTGTCAGAGACCTCGGCTTCTCTAGAGGCCAGCAATCTTGAGGGCCCTCCCTCGCTGCTTTACTTTCCCTGACCCTAAAGAGGCAGGTACCCATTGACAGCTGGGTGAACTGGGGGGACTGTACTGAAGCCAAGGCGCGCAAACGGTCACCCATCCACTTAGTCGCCACACTCAAAGCTGCTTAACCTCAGCTTGGTAAGGTGAGTGCTCTGACCACTGAGATATCCCGTCCCCACATAGTAACTAACTGAAACACTTCAAGTGGTTACACCAAAACGAATTCCGATGTAGCAGTGGTGGGCATCTCTCATTTGTAGTGAGGGAATTCACCATACCTGTACATGGCTACATGTCTGTTTTGCTTCAAGCAGATAAAGCAAAGTGGCAGCTCTGATATGGCCATCATGGTCACTTAACTGGCCTCTAGGAAATCTGAGGTAGTATAGGTATAGTCCTAGTTGTAGTAATAATACCAGCAGCAGTAGCAATAGCAGCCATAATAGAGGTAGCGGTAGCGGTAGCAGTAGCAGCAGTGGTAGTAGCAGTAATAGCAGCAGCAGCAACAGCAGCAGCTAGTAGTAATAGTGGTAGCGGTAGCAGTAACAGCAGTGGCAGTAGTAGCAATAATAGCAGCAGTAGTAGTAGTAGTAGTGGTTGCGGTAATAGTGGCAGCAGTGGAAATAGCGTAATAGTAGCAGCGGGCAGCAGTTAGTAAAAA
>CM054156.1:56016315-56036549 GCA_028751875.1 Rapana venosa
CACACACCCCCACCCCACACACACCTACAAACTTTTCCCTCGCCAAACCACACCCCACACCACACCCCAAACAAACCAACACAACCAAAACCTCTCCTCCCCAACAAAACACACAAACTAACACCAAAACACACACCCCCAACACACACAAAAACCAAACACAACACAAAAACTCTCTCTCTCTCTCTCACACACCAAAACCTCCCCACTCCCCAAAACCCCAAACAACACACAAACCTCTCCCCTCTCCCACCACACCCCCACACAAACCATACACACTCCTCTCTTTTTCTCTCTTTGTGTCTCTGCCCGTCTGTCTGTCTTCTCTGTCTGCGCCCTGTCGTCCCCCTCTCTCCTCCTCTCCCTTCTCTCATCTTTCCTCCCCCCTTCCCATCTTCTTTCCTTCTCTTTTCCCCGCTAGGCCAAGAGGACACCCAAAAGCCCACGCCCAAAACCACTTTACCCCCTACCAGATTTTATCATCAAAAGGGCAAGATCGCATTTAGCACCAGCATCGCTTTTAGCGTTTCGTTTGCGGGTAAAAAAACCAAACAATGAAAAAAAAGCTCTCCCCTCCCCCTCCCCCAACCCCTTATTTTTAGTTTTCCACAAGAATCTATACCCCCCACACAGTCTGCAGAGAGAAACCCAAAACGTGCACCCCCTCGTGGTGTGTGTTTTATTATTATTTCTTCAGTTTAACGCCCTTCCCCAAAAAAAAAGGTGATATCAGACAATTAAGTAACGCGGGGTTTTTTGGGGTTTTGGTGTGTGTGTATGTTTCGTGTGGTGCGTTGTATTGCGGGGGTGTATGTGTGTGTGTGTGTAGCGTGTGGTTTTTGTGTGTGTTGTGTTTTGCGCGCGCGCGGGTGTGGCGTATTTATGTGTTGTGTACAAAAACCCCAACATCCCCCAAAAGTGTGTATTGTGTGTGCGCGCGTTGTGTGCGTATGTTCGTGCACAAAAACCCCAACAGCCCCTGAGGGTGTATGTGTGTGTGCTGCGCGCAAAAAAAACCCCACCATGCTCCTGTTGTGTGAGCGGCGTGCTGCGTGTGCGTGATTTGTATGGTGTGTGGGTTTTTGTAAGAAAAACCCACAACATGCCCCGGTGGTTTGTGGTGTACAAAATCGTGTTCACTCATTGGTTTACTACATGCATTAGAACACAATAAAAATAGCGGAACATACACAAATTAATAAAGAGATATATAAAAACAAACAAGACAGTGCACAAACGCATCACTAACAATTCCCAATACACAATGAATAAAAAAAAAAATTTTGAATCTATAGCCAAAGGGACCGTACAGAAAAAGATAAGCACAAAAGACCACATGACAAAAAACAACCACAAGAAAAATTCCCACCCAAAAAGAAAGAAAAAAAAAAACAACCGAAGCAAAACAAAGCAGCTTTTTCACGATGAATTTTTCTACAATGATTTTGTCAGCAGTGATGGTATTCATTAAAAAAACCCAAAGTTCTGTATCCCCCACAGCAAAGCTAAAGGTTCCCCCCATAACCATGGGTCTAGAGGAACGAGGCTCGAGACCTCAGCTTCTCCGGGGGCGCAATTGAGGGGGGGGGGGCGCCCCATCTCCCTCCCTCGCTGCTTTACCTTCCCTGACCCAAAAGAGGGCGGGTACCCATTTACGGGTGGGTGAACGGGGGGACTGACTGAACCAAAGGGCCAAGCGGTCACCCACCAAAGGGAACCACGTCGATGCGTTTAACCTTGGCTGGGGAAAGCGTGTGCTCGGGACAACGAGATTCCAGTCCGACAGTAGGAAAGAAATAAAAAAAAAAACAAGACCCAAAAATAAAACTCATAACTTTCCTCTTTCTACAAGCGCTCGAAAGTAGAATGATATGGCAGTATGCTTATTCCATAATCATCGATTAAAAAAAAATGAATATCCCCGGCAAAATCACCTTTTTTACAGTAACCAACAAAAGGAGGAAAAAAATAGAAAAAAACCCAAGGGAAAAAAGGAAAAAAAAAAGGGGGAAAAGAAAAAAGAAAGAAAAGAAAAGAAGAAAAGAACGCCCCAAACAAGAAAGTCGACGTCCGCCTTTTTCCCCTCCCAAAATCAACACGGGCAAGCGGGTCACAAACGAAACACGATAATTTGTCCACGTGCCCATCACTGTCCTCGCATGCCCAAAAAAAACCCCGGTAGACGTGCCTGACGTAACACAACCTCCCTCTGGCGCGCGCAGCTTGCCATCCCATTACCCACAGAAAACCACTGCCAACCTTCAATGTCGCAAGATGACAAAAAAAAGACCACAAAAAACCCAACCCAAAACAAACAAAACCCACAACGTCCACTTTGAAAAACTGCACTAACTACCTAATTGGGGTCAGAGACAGACGGGTTCTATAGCGTCAAAACTCGAAGCTCGAAAACAGGAGACTGGATTAATTATTGCGCGGGTTGGGGAAAGGGAAAGTACATGCTCATCGCTCAAAAGTCATAAAGGAATCTGAAAACATCTTTTAGATGGGAATGGGATCCGGGGCCTTCGCTACCTTTCCCGATTGGGGCCCAGTCTATTGAGTATTAAATTCGAAATAAAAAACCCAAGGACCACAATCGGAAACAGATCGCAACCGTTACTCTTATAAAACCCTACTACTGAAGAAAAAAAGGGGTATTTTCTTCATTTATTGGTAAAAAAAAAAAGTTTTAAATTTTAAAAAAAAAAACTTTCCCCCCAAAACTTAAATAATAATAATAATAAAAGTATGGAATTTTAAAAACCGAATCTTTAAGCAACAAATCAAAGCGCTCAATGACTTTTTTTTTTTATCGAGGATAATAGAATAACCCACTCATGGTTTTTTTTTTTTTTTACTTCTACCCCGTGTTATGGGGTTTTTTTGTAAATTTTTGTCATTGTTCCCACCGCACACAATGGCCTACTCTTCGAAAACAGAACAGGTTTTAAAAAGTGTGCGCAAGATGTTCGCATGCTTCGCACACGTTCTTTTCTCCTTAATATAGAGAACAGCAGACACAGGTTTTCTAACTTACCCGAGGAAAACCCCATTGAACCTTAAACTATATATAAATTTATTTTTTATTTTTTCTATTTTGCAAAGTATTTTCTTCTCCTATCCCTAGTCATAGCCCTTTGAGGCCCACTGAAGATTTGTAATCACTTCCTCCACGAAACTGCATGATCTACATAATTATCATAAAACCCCAAACCCTTTGTCATGACACTGGGGGGAAAATAACAGCAAAGGATATGACGGATTTTCTCTTAAAGCATACTTTTCAGAGCCTTTTAACAGTTCACAGAATAAAATTTTTTCCCAAATGATCAGCCATACCAAATCACCAAATCTTCTTCTCCAAACTATGCCCATGATTTTTCCTTTTTTGGAACATCATGATATAAAAATAAACGCAATTGAGAGAGAGAGAGAGAGAGAGAGAGAGAGAGAAGAGGAGAAGAAAAGGGAAAGAGAAGAGAGACAGACGACAACAGACAAGACAAGACAGAGACATAGACGAGAGACGGAGAAAAAACCGTAGCGATAGAGACGACAACACAGCAGAGAAAAACGCTTCTTTGCTCAGTTAGTCTTCGCCTCTGTCCTTGCTTCCCCCCCCCCCCCCCCCCCCCCCCCCCACCCAGCCCCACCCCACCCCCCCCCCCTCACCCTCCCCCCTCTGGGTCAAAGAGAAATCTCGATTTCAGACGTTTTCCTCTTCACCCCCCCCCCCCCCAATCCCCCCCCCCCCCCCCAAAATCAAACATACTTCTTTTCACGGATATTGTCTCAGCCAACAACTCCTTCCTCTTTTTTTCTGTGATCAACACAAAAAAAAAACAACAAGCCGCGTCCTTTGGACAAGCATATCATCACCACCACATACATCGTCCAAAAGGGGAGAGAGAGAGAGAGAGAGAGAAAAAGAGAGAGAGAAGAGAGAGAGAGAGAGAGAGAGAGAGAGAGAGAGGGAGAGAGAGAGAGAGAAAGAGACGAGAGAGAAGAGAAGAAAGGGGAAAAGAAGAGAGAGAGAGGAGAGGAGAGAGAGAGAGAGGAAAGCCTTCACTTGTCACACTGGGTTTTGTTTTTTCTTCCCCGTCCCCTTTGCATTTATCGCCACAATTACTTTTTTTTTTTTAAACAAAAACCCAAAAGAAACTCAATCCAAGTCTATTGTTTGGCTTAATTCACACAGCAAAACCGACAGTAGCGTTTCTCGTTCTGTCACTTCACGGTCCTTTATTATAATCAATTTTTCAGAGATATTAAAACATTGTTTTATATAGTAATTCTGACACATATGAAATATATTAAAAAATAAAAATAAAAGATAGAGAGAGAGGGGGAAGAGGGGAAAAGGAGGGGGAGGAGAAAGAGCGATATAATATAAATATATTTTAAATATATATTTTTTAGCTACTTCGAAAAAAAAACCATTTTCCTCTTTTATTTTTTTGGGGTGTCGTTAACATGAACACCCCAAAGTTAGTTTTTAAAACGGATTAAAACAAAAGCAATAAATCCTGATTTTATTCTCCCGAAAAAAAGATTTTTATTTTATTTGATTTTAAAAAAAAAGCTGACTTTGGGTGCGGAAAAAAAAAGAACAAAGACCCCCTTTTCATCCATTCACACGCTGTCACAACAAGAACAAAAAGAAAAAAACAAAAGAAGAAAAAAGAAAAGAAGAAAAACAACAAAACAACAACAACAAAACAACAACGCCTTTTTTTAAAAGAAAACCAGGGGGGTTTGTGCAAAACGCTTCAAAACCCCTTTTTTCAAAAGTTGAGGAGCGCTGGTTCGTTCGTAATCAGCGTCAAAAGAACCAGCCGAAAACAGATCTCACCACAAACGCTCCACTACGACATTCCCCACCCACCATGTATGCTCTCGCTTTGCTAATTTGGGGCTGGCTCGGGCCCAAAAACTGTGTCGTCACTGATGTCACTAACTTTCCAAGCCGCACTAAAAATGTTGCTATGTTGTAAAATCTTTCAATTGCCCTTTACCATGACAAGCTCTTAACATAACCACCTCAAAATCTCCTTTAAAGGGCAAAAAAACAACACCCCGAAGTCGGAGTATGGGTGCCTATATGGTGAGGTACTTAAAAAAAAAAGTCATTCCGCAAACTTCTCATTCAGCGTGCAATTTCAATCCTCTGATTCCTAAATGGGACAACGATCAGAGGCACATGTGGGTGACCCCCGGGGGTTTTCTGGAACGCACAACAAACCCCGTGAAACACATGCCTAACTTCTAAGAATCATTTAGGGTGTCTGCTGGTTAGAAAAGAAGTTTGGGAAAGCTACTGTTCAACCCCAAAACCCCCATGCTTCGGGAATTTTACGTCACACACACACACACACAAAAACACAAACACACACACACACACAAACACACACACACACACACACACAACCACAACACAACCGTACTCTTAATTAAGGACTGAAAGAAAACCAGTATCAAACGACTCGTGAAATTAGCAAACAAAAAAAAAAAGCCACTAAAAAACTTTTTCATCACGTTTTTTCTTTTCATAAAACTATAACGGAAAAAAAGCTCTAGCAACACACGCATTTTTTCCCTTTTACATGCCTGCCATTCCCCCCAAACACCGTTTATATCAAAAACAACAATGAACAAAAGATATCAACGAATGAAAGACACAACATTCAACTAAAAAAACAAGGCGTTAAAACCCCCACCAAGCGCCGTGAACAAGCCATCCCACAGCATTTTGCTGCACACAGAAAACCACACCTCACAACCCTTTACAACCGAGCTCCTACATAACATAGATCATTAATCCCCAAAAAAAGAATGAATATTAAATGAAATTTTTTTAAAAAAAACCCAAAAAACCCAAAAATTTCAACTTTCCAGTACATAATTTCAACACTTCCCCCGCAGAAGACACAAAAAAATAAACCCCCCCTTTTGCATGCATACAAACATCTCTCCCCGCGAATCGCTCACACCGTGGAAAACACGACACAACAGCACCAAAAAAATCAAAAATGCAAAACCAACACACACACACACACATCAACACACACACACACACCCCACACACACACACACACACACACACACACACACACACACACAGTGAGTCCAAATAAAGAAAAGAGAGCGAGTTTTTAGCCCAGAAGACACTTGTGTTTAACGAAGGTCAGAGAAAGTCCCTTTAATGTCAGCCCGTCCGTGTCAAAAGAATACTTTTGAAGATGTTTTCCCCCGAACGAAACCAAAGAAATATAAAATAATCATAATATAAAAGTCTCCCCTCTCTCTCTCTCTCTTTTCCTCTCTCTCTCTCTCTCTCCAGTCTCTCTCCTCTCTCTCTCTCTCACTCTCTCTACCATCTCACTCTCTCCTCTCTCCCCTGTTTACAAACAAAAAAGCATTAATCTTTAACACACACACACACACAACACACACTCCCACTCTCTATCAAAAATAAAAAATATAAAAAAAATATAAAATAATCATAATAAAAAGTCTCTCTCTCTCTCTCTCATCCTCTCTCATCTCTCTCCCCCTCTGTTTACAAACAAAAAAGCATTAATCTTTAACACACACACACACACACACACACACACACACACAAAACACACAAAACACACACACACTCCCACTCTCAAACATTTCTCTCCCCCCCCCCCCCAACCCCCAATCTCCCCTCTCTTACTTACATTTATAGATGTTCATTTTATGACTTTAGGCGATTTTTCTCCTAATTGTTTAGTGTATTGACGTTGGGCTTTTTCTTTTTCATGGCGTTCAATTTGTACGAGTATTTTCGAAAAGAATATTGATGGTGATCCTGTGCTGTCCCCGAGAATTATATATTTAGTTTTATCCTTGAAACACGCACACACAACACACACACACTCTTTTCTCATCTCTCTCTCTCCTCTCTCTCTCCTCTCTTCTCTCTCTCTCTCTCTCTCTCCCTGACCTTATAAATTGGCTTTTTTTCCCCCCCCCCCCCCTCTTTTTCCTCCTCTTCCTTATTTTTATTGTATGAGTATACGGGTATTGAGTTTATTTCATTATCTTGACATATAATCTCATGAGTATAATCAAAATTGGGGGTTGACAGTGATGTGCACTGTCTGAGAATTATATATTTAGAGTTATCACTGAAACACACACACACACTCTCTCCCCTCTCTCTCTCTCCTCTTCTCTCTCTCATCTCATCCCCCTCTCTCTTCTCTCTCACTCTCCACTAGGACCTTATAGATCTGGCTGGTTGTTGTTTTGTTTTTGTTTTTCTTTCTTTCTTTCTTCCTTTTGTTTTTAATTGTGTGAGAGTATGGGTATTGGGTTTTTATTTATTTATTAATTATTAGTATTATTATTTTTTTTTTATTTTAAATTATTATTTTTTATCAAAACATATTTTTTGTCTAAGTAATCAAAATAAGTGTCAAAGGTGATCGTGAACTGTTTTGAGAATTATATATTTAGTACCATCTCGACACACACACACAACACACGACACAACACACACACACACACACACACACACACACACACACACCACACACTCTCTCTCTCTCTCTCCCCTCTCTCTCTCTCCTCTCTCTCTCATCTCTCTCTCCTCTGTGTATTGTGGCCTAAGACCGATATGCAATTAATTCATTCTCTCTCTCTCTCTCCTCCATCTCCTTCTCTCTCATCTCTCTCTCTCTCTTCTCTCATCCTCTCTCTCTCAGCTTATCTCTTCTTCTCTCTCTCTCTCTCCTTCTATTGTTATTGTGAATTCTAATAAGGGCATATTCATACTTTCGATTTTCAATATTATTTGGGACTTGTTGTCTGTACTTGAGCTCCAGTGAATCTCCTATTTTAATATTTTAAATTACCACGTTGTAACAACTATGTGTACTATTCTACAATATGAAGGTGTTCAATTTTATGATCTAAAAGTTTGGCTTACTCTCTCTCTCTCTCTCCCCCCAACTCTCCTCTCTCCATCCCCTCTCTCTCCTCTCTCTCGTGTTGTTATTGCTGTAGTTGTTACTTTCTTCTTGTTGGTAATTTGTTTGGGTTTTTCGCTTGTTTGTTTTTTTTTGGTGTATGCACGTGTGTGTGTGTGTGTGTTGTGGTGTGTGTGTGTGTGGTGTGTGTGTGAGTGTGGGGGGGGAAAGGGTGCTTTTTTTTTTTTTTTAATTGTTTTTGTTTGTTTGTTTTTTTTGTTTTTTTGGGGTCTTATGGTGTTTTTTTTCCATTTGTTGTTGTTGTTGTTTTTCTTGTTTTTTTTTGTTTATTTGGAAGGGTGTTTTTGTCTGTTTTTTTGGTTGTTGTTGTCTTTTTTTGTGGTGGAGATGGGGGGGGGGGGGGGGGGGGGGGGGGGGGGGGGGGGGGGGGGGTTTTCGGGGGGTATGTTTTTGTCTTTTGCTCGTCGGGGGTTGTTTGTTTATTTGTATTTTTGGGTTTGTTTTTTCTTCTTCTCTCTTTTTCTTTAAAAAAAGTTTTTTCCTTTGCTTCTTCTGCTTGAAAGTATGAGTACTGAGTGCATTTTAAATGTGACCCCCAGGGGCGGGGACTGGAAAGTAAAAAAGAAACATGAATACTTATTCATTATCCTGGAAAAAAATATTTGTTTCTATTACTTACAATGTGTAGATGTTCTTTTTATGACTTTATTGGCTTTTTTTTCCCCCCCTTTATTAGTGAGTGTAATGGGTATTGCACTTTTTATTACCAGACATTCAATTTGCAGGAGCAAATTAAAAAGTGTTTGTGTTGATCGTGGGCTATGTTAGTATTACATATTTAGTATTATCCCCCGAAACACCCCCCCCCCCAAACCCCACACCCCCCACAAAACACGCTCAAACAAACACCAAACACACAACACACACAGACACAACAAAACACACACACCACACACACACACACACACACACACACACACTCACTCACTCACACCCACCACCCACCATATTCTCTCCCTCAACGACTGTGTAGTTTTAATTTCTTCTTGGTTTTTTTCTTGTTTTTATTGTGTGGATGTATGGGTATTAAAATTTATTTTTAAACATGACATATAATTTGAAACGAGTATAATCTAAAATGAGTGTTGATGGGATGGCAAAACTGTTTTTAGGATTATAATTGGATATTATCTCTGAAATACACACACACACTCTCTGTCTCTCTGTCTCTGTCTCTCTCTCTCTCTTTACCTTTTATCGTCCTGCTTTTAGTCCATAGTATATCCTGATGAAGGATTCATATTTTTATATTTTCAATACTTTATTGGACTTGCCTCTGTACTTAAGTTTTAATGAGTGCCCTATTTCAATATCTTATAATTATTTTAACCAAGTATGTGTACCATTTGACAAAGTGTAGATGTTTTATCTTTATGACTTATTAAGTTTGGTTGGGGTTATTTTTTCTTGGCTTTGTTGTTGTTGTTGTTCTTCTTGTTGTTGTTTGTCTGTTTTTCTCTGTTTTATCACTTTGTTTGGTTTGGTTTTTTCTTCTCTTTTGTTTGTTTGTTTGTTTTGGTTTACGGTTTTTTTGGGGGTGGGGGGAGGGGTGGGTATTTTTAGGGTTTTTTTTTTTAATTGCTTTCTTTGGGGGGGGGTTTTGTTGGGGGGGGGGGGGAGGGGTTGTTGGGGGAGCTTTTTGAAAAGGTTATTTCCCCTTGTTTTTATTGTGAGACTGTAAATATTGGGTATTATTATTAAGATGTATCCCTAACGGCGGGACGGAAATGTAAAAAAGCACATGTGAGCTTATTCATTATCCTCGAAATAAAAGAATTTGTCATTGCATTGTTTATTGTCATGTTTATTGTCTCCTCTCTCTCTCTCTCTCAATAACCTTATTGTATATTAACAAGTATATGTACCATTTGACAAGTGTGGATGTTTATCTTTATGACTTATTAAGTTTTTGGGTTTTTATTTTTTTCTTGGTTTTTTGTTGTTCCTTGTTTTTGTTGTTTGTTTTTCCCCTTTTTTTCTTTTTCTTCTTTTGTTGATTTTGGGTTTTCTTTCTCCTTGTTTGTTTTGGTTGGGGGGTTTTTGGGGTGGGGTTTTTTTAGGTTGTTTGTTTGGTTTTTTGTTGTTGTTTTTTGTTTGTTTTTGTTTGTTTGTTGTTGTTGGGGGGTTTTTTTGGGGGGGGGTTCTGTTTTGAAAAGGTTTTTCCCCTTGTTTCTATTGTGAGAGTGTATAAGTTTTTTGGTTATTATTAAGATGTATCCCTTACGGCGTGGGATTCTGATTAAAAAACTCATGAGTGCTTATTCATTATCTCGAAATAAAAGAATTTGCATTGTCATTTCATTCTCTCTCTCTCCCCCTCTCTCTCTCTCTCTCTCTCCCTCTCTTCCTCTTTCCTCTCCCTCTCTCTCTTGCCTCTCTCTGTGCGGCGGTCTGTGTGGTGCGTGCGTGCGCACGTGTGCGTGGGTGCTGCCTGTTGTGTGTGTGTGTGTGTGTGTGTGTGTGTGTGGTTGTTGTGTGTGTGTGTGTGTGTAAAATCTTTAAAAATCGGGCGATGACCAAGGACCCGGGGTGGGGTTTATTTAGCACCCAGTGTGCAGGAACAAAGACACATAGCGGCAGTTCACAGCTTAAAATGGTCATCCCGGCTCGGGTGATGGCTCTGTAAGGCCCCTCCCCCACCCCTGTTCCAGTATCCGTGCGAAGAACTGCGTTGTAAAGTCAGAAGATGCTTCTTCACTGCCATACTTCTTTAACTGCGATTAAAAGAAGAAACCAAAAAAATCATGACACACACTCTCTCTCTCTCTTTCTCTGTAATGGTCACATTAGAGAAGAGAAATACACATCTCTCTCTGTCTCTCCCTGTCTGTCTGTCCCTCTCTCACGCGCGCACACACAACCACACCTACCTGTACACACATCCTCACACACGAAAAAAACCCCACCCACCACCAATGCAAACGCACATTACACCCCCCTCCTCCCCTCACAAACCCCTCATCCTCCACTCCCCATTATCTCAACACCAAAGCACGCACACACACAATATAATATATAATATATATATATTTAATAAAATAATATATAAAATTATATAATATTTTATATATAATATTTTAAATATAATATATAGGTCTTTTTTACCAATGGCTTGCCATACAGACCAAACAAAAACCCACCAACAAGAACAACAGCAAAAACAAAAACAAACCACAAAAAACCACCCGCCCTCAAACAACCAGCCACACTTGCTACGTCAACGACGTTGAGAGTCTTTATCCAGTTAGCCTGGGTGGTGGTGGTGGTGGAGGTGGTGGTGGTGGTGGTAACAATGTGGACAAGAACTCTAGAGGCAGTTAGTCTGAAGATGGAATAAGGTTTCGGCGCGGCGGCGACCTACTAGGCTGTTCCACGGATCTCCCCCCCCCCCCCTCCCCGCCACCCCCCCCCCCCCCCCTTCCCCTCCTAACACCCTTCTCTGGTGGATCGGTGGTCTAGAGGTAACGCGTCTGTCTAGAAAGCGAAAAGTCCGGGTCAGAAGTGTGCGGTGGTTCGAATCCCGTTTGGACCCGAAACTTTCCCCCATCTATTAGATCATGAGTGGTGGTTTGGGTGCTAGTCTTTGAGATGAGACGATAAACCGAGGTCTTGTGTGTTACACACAAAATTATTTAGCGCTCGTAAAAGAACCCACGGCAACAAGAGAGCTGTCCCTGGCAATATTCTGTAGAAAAAACCCTGCCCACTCTGATAGGGAAAAGAAATACAGTTGCAGACAGGGAAAAAAAAAAGGGTGGCGCTGCTCTTGTGGCGACGCGCTCTCCCCGGGGAGAGGAGAGCAGCCCGAATTTCATGTAGAGAAATCTGCCGTGACCTACTTAAAGTGGTGTAAATAAATAAATAAATAAATAAATGCCCCCCTCGACTCCCCCTACCCCCTCCACCCCTTTCCTGCCCCCATGACCTAGTGCAAAGACGCCTCTCACTCACCACTCAGCCACCACCACCACCAGCACACAGTCATTAAGGCTTTCCCACAGAAATCCCTCCACTGTTAAAACCACTACCAGGTGTGATAAACGTCAGGAAAGCACACACACACACACCCCACCACACACACAAAACACACACACACACACACAACCAAGAGAGATGGGGGGGGAAGATAAGCTAGAGAATATGAAGAGTGAAGGGACAGAGGAAGAGAAGAGACAGAGAGAAGAGACAGAGAGAGAGAGAGACAAGAAGACAATAGAGAGAAAGTGTACAGGCTGGGAAAAGAAAAAAAGAACAACCAAGATCCATGGAAGGGACTGTTTTAAGTCAAGATACTTCTCAATGCGATAAAAAACAAACAAAACAACGGCGTAGGGGACCCAAAAAAAACCCCCAGCAGGTAAACCCAAAAGCAGGGAAAAAGACCAAAACCCCAAAAAGAAAGGAAAAAAAAGAGAGAAGGAAAAAAGAAAAACCCAAAGGAAAGACAAGTGGGACATTTTCTTTCATCGTTTTTCTCCAGGTTTTCCCCCCTTTTCTTTTACTTTCTACTTCAACCTAACACACCAAAACGCTACTAAAATTTTCGGAGAAAAAAAACCCATCTGCATGAAACAAAGAAAAGAATAAATATCACCCCCCCCCCCCCCCCCGCCCCCCCCAAAAAAAAAAAAAATAAAAGAAAAAAAACCCTCAAAAAAACCAAATGGAAACAACAAAAACAAAAAGGGGCGCTAAAAACCCCCCCCCCCCCCCCCCCCCCCCCAAAAAAAAAAACCCCCAAAAAAAAAAACCAATACACAAAGAAACAAAAAAAATTTTTTAAAAAAACACCAACCAAACAAAAAAGCCCACACACACCACCCCCCCCCCAAAAAAAACTTAAAAAAACCGAAATAAAAAAAACAAAAAAAACCCAAAAACAGAAAACAAAAAACAAACCCCCCTCCCCCCCCACCCCAGAAAATCCCCAAAATGACCAATGCTGGAAGAGAAAAAAAAATAAAACGGAACCCCCAAATCAACCTTCCCAACCCCCCCCCCCCCCCCCCCCCCAAAAAAAAAAAATATAAAATATATACCAGAGAGAAAAGGAGAGAGAGAGAGAGAGAGAGAGAGAGAGAAGAGAGAGGGGAGAAAGAGAGAGAGGGCAACCAAATACAAATTTAAATTTTTCCCCCAAAATTTTGGGGTTTTCGCTTCCTCATGGGGGGTTTTAGGGCAATACCCATTTCAATCCAGTCCGCAGGTTATATATTTTAAAAATTTATTTAATATATATATATAATATATAAATATATTATAAAATATATAATAATATATATAGTGTTTTTGTGTGAGGGGTGTGTGGTTTGATTTAGTTTACGTCTCTTCAAAAAATTTAGATTAGACGGATTTGTGGTTTTGTGTGGTGTGTGTTTTTGTGTGTGTGGGGTTTTGTGTGAGGGGTGTGTTTTAAAACTGTTTTTTAAGACTCAACCCAAACTCTGACCTTCTCTTTTCTGTAAAAAAAACCCCAAAAAAACCTGTGATTAAAACCCCCACTCAGAACTAACATTACACAGAGACACAGAGAGAGAGACAGACAGAAAGACAGAGAGAGAGACAGACAGAGGGGAGAAAAGAGAGAGAAGAGAGAACAGACAGACAGACAGACAAAACAGACAGACAGACAGACAAGAAAAGAAGAGAGAGAGAGAGAGAGAGAGAGAGAGAGAGAGAGAGAGAGAGAGAACAGACAGACAAAAGACGAACATGTGTCAATACCCTGAAACTATGTTACCACGCTAATCTATCCTCCCAGCTATGCTGCAGTCATCTCGGCGCGTTGTGACATTGGCATCCAGCAACACAATTGGTCGCGGGTCAGAAAACGGGGCCCCCCCCCCCCCCCCCCCCCCCCCCCCCCGTGTTTATATTTATTCAGTTTAGGGGTTGTTTGAATAAATACACCTAAAACCCGGGGGCCTCGCTGTCCCCAGGTCTCCCCTCTTGTCCTCCCCCCCCTCTCTCTCTCTCTTCTCTCTGTTCTCTCTCTCTCTTGTTGGAATCTCATCGTCTCGGCTCTCTGTTCTGCCCCCCCCACCTCTCTCTCTCTCTCTCTCGTCTCCCCCTCTCTCCTCCCCCCCCCGCACCACCTTTCCTTCTTTCCTTTCCTCTTGTTAAAATCCAATTTCCCCTCTCTCTCACCTCCCCCCCGCCCCCAACGGTCCTTTAAACAACCACCCACTGTTTCCTTCCTTGTTCCCCCTTCTTCCTCGAGTAAAATAATAAATTATAAAAAAAACAAATCCTTCTCACTCCCCCCTCCCCCCCCTACAACCAATGGGTTCTCTCTCTCTCTCCCCTCCTCCTATTTTTCATCATCTCTCCCCTCTCTTCTTCTCTCTCTGATTGTTTCATATCGATTTTCTTTTTAGAAAAAAAATATATACTTGTCCTGACGGTTTTTCTGATTTTTTTTTTTTTTGCATCGTTTTTCTCGCCTCTTTTTTTTTCTTCTTCTTTTTTATTTTTTTTTTCTTTTTTTCTTTTCTTTTCATTTCTTTTTTTATTTTAAATAAACACGACTTATAGTTGGATATATGTGCTTTATATATATATATATATATTAAAAAAATTTGGATGACAATGACCTCATAAGGACTGGAAAGAGCTTGGGGATAAAGACAAGTTTGGGCGTTATACTTTCAGACGGTACTTGTGTATGTGTAAGTGCGTGCGCGTGCATACGTTTACACACACACACACACATACACACACATCTATATTTGTGAGTGTGATGTGTGTGGTTTGTGTGTGCACCTGTGTGTGCATGCGCACGAGTCCACGTGTATTCTTTTAAAAAAAATTATTATTCTTTTCTTTCGAGGATAATGGAAAAAGCACTCATATACTAATGTGCACTAATACGCAGCTTGGTAAATTTTGTCATCCGTTCCCACCGGCACACAATGGCCTACTCTTCCGAAAAGCCGAACGGGTTTTAACGTGTGCGCAGATGTTGCGTGCTTTTTGCACACGTTTAAGTCCCACCGAAGGACTTTTGTGGAGGATCACACACTATGTGAACTTTCCAAGGAAAAAACCCTGGACGGGATCAACCCGGGTCAGCAGATCACGAGCGCTCAGTGCACCCGTTTGTATAAGGTTCTTCTTAATTTAAAAAGACTTTTCACATTACGTATAATTAGAAAAAAAATAAAGTGTATAAGTGTGTGTGCGTGCGTGTTGAGGTGTGGTGGTGCGCGCGCGCGCGTGCATGCGGTATGTGCACATGCGCATGTGCGTACATGTCCACGTTTCTGTTAGCCATTAGATTTCTGTACTCGCATGCACAAGCTGGGTAACTGTAAACGTTTGAGCGCTTTGATTTGTTGCTTTACAAGATTCAGCGCTATATAAATTCCATACACTATTATTATTATAACATGGAGAAATATAACACAGCCGGCCAGTCAAACACACAATGCCTCTTCCCTCCATTCCAAGGTTGACAGACACACCAAGAACGATATTATCAAAATCCGCCCCCCCCCCCCCCCCCCCCCCACCTTGGATACACAACACACACACACACACACACACACACACACACACACACCACACACAAAACACACACACACACCAGGATTGGTCGATGGTGGGGAGTGATGGGTGGGAAGGAGAGGAGAAATCAAACTTGCAAAGCGTGTCTTACGTCATGTAATTATCCTTTCACTGCAGTATAAGGGACTTTTGTGTTACTAGCCTGTAACACGATAATGTGGTGTTTTTGTGTTGTGTGTGTGTGTGTTTTGTGTGGTGTGTGGTGTTGTGTGTTGTGTGCGCGCGCGTGTCGTGCGAGTATGAGTGTGTGAGTGCGTGGTGCGCGCGCGCGCGCGCGTGTGTGTGTGTGATGTTTCATCACACTGTTACTTGCAAAATGCTAACAATCAACATCTGCTAGAGGAGTGTATTAAAGGTTTTAGTGTTGTCACACATAAAGAAAATAATATTATAACGATGACGACCACAAAAATAGTAAAGATGATGATGTTGATGCTGCTACTGCTGATGCTGATGCTGATGATGGTGGTGGTGATGATGATGATAATGAGAAATTTCACACACACACAAAACAAACACACACACACCCCACACACACACACACCAAAACACACAACAACACCACACACACAAAACACAACTCTCCCCAAAAGCCATTCGGACGAGACTATAAACCGAGGCCCCAAGTGCGAACGCACGCCGATCTTAATAATAATAATAATAATAATAATAATAATGTTGGAATTTATATCTTGCGCATACGTTAACTCCTGTTCAGCTTTTCGAAAGAGTAGGTCATTGTGTGCCTGTGGGAACAGACGACAAAATTTACAAAACCGCATACACACGAGGAATGGATGTAAAAAAAAAAGAAAAAAAAAGCAGTTGAGTGCTTTTTCCATTATCCTCGATATAAAAGAATAAATAAATAAAAAAAAATAAACAAAACACATTTACAACACAACACCAAAAACACACACTTAAACATACACAAAACACTAAAACCCACAACACACACACTAAAACACACAAAAACCAAAACTTACCCCCCCCCCCCCCCCCCAAAAACCACACCGCCACCACCACCCTACTACTACCACCCCCACCAACCACCACCACCACCCCACCACCACCAACCCCACCACCACCACAACAACAACAACAACATAACAACAACACAACAAACAACTACACCAAAAAAACAAAACCCTTTAGAACGGTTGGAACAAGAACCTTTCGCTTTTCAGGCCCTGTTGGGTTTAAAACAAAACCACAGTTTAAGGGGCACCCCCTAAAAAAAAATGTCCAAAAAGTATAGGTTTTTTTCCACAATTGGCAAACCCATATATTGCTCCCCTGTTACTATTACCTTAGCAACGCCTCCTTCTCCCCTCCGCCCCCCAAAAAAAAAACCCAAAAAAACAACACACACACCAGCAAAAACGCACGTAACACACACACGAACCACACACAACCACAACACTCATTCACACGCACAAAAAAACCCCCACTACACACATAACCACACATACACACATAACACACACACATAAACACACAACACCACACTCATGCACACACACTAAACAAAAAAAAAAAACACAAAACACACACACAAAACACACACCAACAAACCTACCCCATAAAAACACAGATACACCAAAAAACACAATATACGTACACACAACACACACAAAATCCCCACACACTTAAAAAACAAACACACAAAAAACCAACACAACTAAAAAACCACACACACTACAACACACACACACATGAAACACACCACTACCCTCTCTCCCCCCTCACTCACACCACAACAAAACAAACACTCTCTCTCTCTCTCACACAAAACACACACCACACACACACACACGCACGCACGCCAGCACGCAGCACACACACACAAAAACACCCCCTCTCTCTCTCTCTCTCTCTCCACCCAAAACACACACAAAAACACACACACAAACACTATCCCACCCCCCCACCTCACTCACACACACAGCACTCACACACATCTCTCCCCACCTAAAAAAAAAACACACACAAAACACACAAACTCCTCGAAACACACACACACACACACACAAAAAAACCACACACACAAAAAACCCCCCACTATCCTCTCCACAACAAAAAAAAAAAAAAAAGGAAAAAACCCGCGCGCCCACACACACACACAACTCTTTCTCTCTGTCTCTCTCCTTCAAAACAACACAAACACCACCCACACCACTAAACACACACACCACACAACACAAAACACACACACACCTCTCTCCCACCTCACTCACACACAAACACCCCCCTCTCTCCTCCCCACACCACAAACACACACACATTTTCCCACCTCCCTTCAAAAACCTCCCCTCTCTCCTCTCACACAAAAAACAAAAAAACACTTTCTCTCTCTCCTCTCTCTCTCTCTCTCCACACACACACAAAACAAACACCCACACCCCCCCTCTCTCACCTCTCTCCCCTCTTCACCCCCAAAAAACAACCACACCCACTCACAAAAACCCCCAACCCCTCTCTCTCTCTCTCTCCCCTCTCCCCCTTCCTCAACACACACACACACACCCCACCACAACACACACACACTCACAACACACACACACACACCAACACACAAAATCTCACACAAACACTCCTCCTCTCTCTCTCTCTCCTCTCCTCTCATCTCCTCTCCACAAAAACAACAACACACACCACAAAAAACACAAAAAACACACAAAACCAAAACACACAAAAAAAAAAAAAAACACACACACACACGAACAAACCCCACCTTCGGAAAACCCAGTCGAACCCTTTCTTTTTTTAAAGCAGTTTCATTTCGGGGAACTTTCATCAATTCAAAAATCTGTCCCTCTAATGGGGGAGGTTTTTTCCACACAAACTTGACTTTTTTTCTTTCTTGCCTCTGTAGTCAAAACATGCATTTTCTCGCCTTTTAATAAATTGAGTGGGCTACCAAGGGTATAAAAACACCCCACACGGTTTTTTTTTATAAAAAAAATTCGCGAGTGCGTGGGGTGTGTGGTGTGGGTGTGTGGTGTGTGGTGTGTTTTGTTTTTGTGTGTGTGCTGTGTGTGGTGTGTGTGTGGGGGTGGTTTGAGGGGTGATGAGTGTGTGTGGGAGCATGCGGTTGGGGGTTTTATTATTATATTTTAAAATTTCGAGAATAATTAATAAGCACCAAGGGACTATTAATCCATCCCCCTTGTGTATCAGTTTTTAAATTTTTTTCATCCGTTCCCGCTTGCACACAATGGCCTACTCTTTAAAAGAAAACGGAACGGGGTTTTAACGTGTGCCAAAATGTTCTTGAGTGTGGTTTTGTTAATTTTGCTTTTTATTTTACAAGAAAGAGAGAGAGAGAGAGGAAAAAGAGGAGAGAGAGAGAGAGAAAGAGAGAGAGAGAGAGAGAGAGGAGAGTGAGAGAGAGGAAGAAACCCCAAAAACAGGCAGACAGACAAAAATAAAAAAGAAAATTCAGCTTTTTTCAAGTTTGGAAACGATTTCCGAAAAAATAATGGGCGATCAAAAACATAAGAACAACCACACATCCTCACAATCCCCTAACCCTCACCCATTTGACATAAAAACCCCCCCATAAAATTTGGGCCGCAGTGTTTCCCCAAAACGCGAGACCTCACTGCAAAACCCAACTTTGTCCAAGAAGAGAAAGAGGGGGAGAAGGGAAAAGGGGAGAGAGAGAGGAGGAGAAGAGAGAAAAAGGGGAGAGAAAGAAGAAGACCGCAGACAGCAGACAACAGAGAGAGAACAAAAAACAACAGAGACAGAGACAAAACAAGACAACAGACAGAGGGAAAAAGGGGGGGGGGAAAAAAAGGGGGAGGAGGAGGGGGAGAAGAAAACAAAACAAGAAAACGAAAAAGAAAAGAACAAGATGAAAAAAAAAAAAAGCGAAGAAACAAGAATAAGAAGCAAACAACGAGAATTAAACTTTTTTGTAAAAAAAAAAAAAAAAAAACTTTAAAAACCTGACCAACACAATCCCCCCCCCCCCCCAACCACTAAAAAAATCCCGAAACAAACCCCGCACTACTTACATCCCTATTTAAAAAAAAAAAAAAAAAAAAACCAACTTTTTTTTTCATCAAATTAAAATAAAAAAAAAAATAAAATAAAAAATGAAACCCACCACTTCAAAAACACATCAAAACCCCACAACAACAACCCAAAAATCACTCACGGTCCAAACGCACGAAAGAACACGCGCGGCATCCACAACGGAGACTGTGTTTGTCCCCGCCCATTACAGGGCCCAAAGTGTCTCTTCGCTGTCTGCTGTGTGGTATGTATTCTGTCCCCCCTGACCCGATGTCCACCCCTCCCCCTCTCTTGGCCCAATACACACCCCCCAAAAAAAACCCCAAAAACCCCGCAGTCCAATCCATCGCATGCGTGCGGCGAAATGCTGCTTTCTGCGCTGCTCTAATAATCGGTGGTGGCAAACCCCTCCCACTTCTTTTTCAAACTCCCCCACAAAAACTCCCAGGGAAAATAAAATATTTTTCTAATTTTTAAAAAAACGTCGCCGTCGTTTTTCGTCATCATCATCATCATTTTCATAACATCATCATCATATCACATCACGCGCGTCGTCGTCGCGTCATTACATCCTCGTCGTTGTCCTCTTCATGTCCGTCATCACATCATCAAAGCCTAAAG
>CM054156.1:56037049-56066560 GCA_028751875.1 Rapana venosa
ACAAAATGCAGTGATGTACTAGCACATGCTTTGTATTACGTGATTCGGGGATTTAGGATTACAGGAATCAGTAATTACAGGGTAATGGTTTCACAGTGTATCACAGTGTTTAAAAAGTAGCAGTGTTTTTACGGTGTATACAGAGTATTACAGTGTATTACAGTGTTCACAAAGTATTAAAGATTTTTTAAAGTGTATTACAGTGAAGTACAGTGTTTTATTGTTATTACGGATTACAGTGCTTGCAGTGTGGTGTCTGGGGGTTACAGGGCTTTGTATTACAGTGCATTACATTGTTTTACGTTATTACATGTTTGCAGTGTGTTACAAAGTTTTACGTGAATTAAAGTGTATTAAATTTATTAAGTGTATCACGGTTATTATAGTGTTCAAAGTGTAAACAGTGTATTACAGTGTTTTGCAGTGTTTACAATGTATTACGGGTTATACATGTTTTGAAGTTATTACAGTGAAATAGTGTATTACAGTGTATTAATGTATTGCAGTGTATTCCAGTGTATTGAGGTTTACAATGATTCGTTTTTTAAAGTGTTTTTACAGTATTTTGCAGTGTATTACTTTTGCTTTGCAGTGTTTTAACATTTATTATAGTGCTTGCGGTATGTACAATGGTCAGGAATTGTAATACATTGTACTACAGATATTACAGCGTATTAAAGTGTATTACTTTAATTACATGTTTTAAACAGTGTATTACAGTATTTTAAAGTGATTTAGTGCAATACATGTATGCAGTGTATTACAATGTATTGCGTGTATTCAATGATTAAAGGGTGTATTACAGGGTATTACATAAAAAACATGTATTACAGTGTTTTACAGTGCTTTGCAGTGTAGTTACTGTGATACAGTTTTTGTTACGTGCATTACTTTGTATACAGTGTTTACAAGTGTATTGCGGATTGCATGTATTAAATGTAAAAAGTGATTCAGTCTATTAAAGGGTTAACAGGGAATTACATGTTTTACATGTTGACAGTTTTGCGTGCATTGCATTTAGTGTATTGTGTACACTGCGTTGATTACATGTATTACATGTATTACAGTGTTTTACAGTGTTTACAGTGTTTTACTTTATTACACTTTTTTAACAGTGTAATAAAGTATAAACACTGTTTTACAGTTTTTAATGGCTTACAGTGTACTACAGTGTACACAATGTATTACGGTATTACAGTGCTTGCGTGTAATTCGTGGCACGGCATTGTATTACAGTTTTTAAAAACAGCGTATTACGTGTTTTACGTGATTACATGTATTACAATGTTTTACAGCTATTTCAGAGTTTACAGAGTTTTACGTGAAATTTCAGGATTCAGTGAATTACGTGTTTTACAAGAATACAGGGATTGCAGTGTATTGCAATGTATTGCAGTTTATACATGTATTAAAATTATTAATGTACACAGGATTGCGCGTTTTCAATGTAAAAGGGTATTCCCAAATTACAATGACTAATTGATTAAATTTTTTAAAGTGATTGCAGTGTGGGTACTGGGGAAAAGGGCATTGTAAACAGCGTATTACAGTGTTTTCTTTGAAATTCAGTTATTACATGTAATACAGTGTATTGCGTTTTTACAATGCATTCAGGTTTTACAGTGTATTGAGTGTATTAAATGTTTTTCAGTGCATTGCGGTAGTGTACTGTGGCACAGTGCATTGTATTCAGTGTATTGCAGTGAATACAGGTATTAAAGTGTATTACGGGTATTACAATGTATTACAGTTATTTACAGTGCATTGCAGTGTGGGGACTGTGTAACACTACTCCCCAAAACAACAGAACTTGTGCATAAGAGAAAAACAACTTTCCTTCATATTTAAAAAAGGCAAAATCATACAGTCCACAAATCAAGGTGATACTGCTTGTCTTCAAATTACAGACCAATTTCAATTCTGTCTGTCTTCTAAACCCTTTGAAAACATATCCAAAAATCCGTATATTCCCTACATTGTAACCAACAATCTATAAATGAAGACAGTCAGGATTTTCGGAAAAAATATTCCTGTCACACAACGCTTACACAAATTAACAGACAGTCTCCTACACAATAACAAATGAAAATAAAATATACAGGCCTTCTTTTTGTTGACTTTGAAAAAGCATTTTTGATGTAATCAATCATTCCTTTACTATTGCCGTAAACTTCACTGTATAACTGAACACCAGAAACGAATAAATCTTTTGGAAAAGCATTTTGTCGAATAGGAAGCAGCTATAGCTGCAATAATCAAACACAAGAACAGTACCTATTAAACATGGAGTACCACAAGGCCATATTGGGTCTACTTCTTTTTTCAATCTATGTAAGATGACGTACCCCAATTTTCTAGAATGTAGCTGGTGAAATGTTTACTGATGACACATCCCTCTATTGTAGTGACTCTGACCCCACAGACTTAACAATCAAACAAACTTCAACACAATATTGACATATTGGTCCCTTGGACTCAGCTAAACCAAATGTTCCCTAAATACCGAAAAACTAAGTGTATGTATGTACTAAGCAAGACAAAAGAGACAAAAGAGAAAGATAAATTCAACCACCTTTGATAGGTAAAAGAGTAGATTTGACGAAGTTTGACTCACACAGAATTCGGGTGTAATCAGTGACAAAATCTAACTTGGACTGACCATGTGATTGGCGCTAGGAAAACGTCTTTCTTACAAGCTACTTCAGTTATCAAAAATAAAAACATTTTACCTGAATAACCACTCCACTCGCAAACCTCTTTTTTGCGGCCATATTTATTGCCTATAGTTTGACTATCTTCATCTCTTTGGACAGCTTGCAGTGCTACCAATTTTAAAATTGATTCATAGATTTATATAAAAGAGCACTGGAAACTTGTACTAATAACTAAAATCAAGCTCCTAACCATCAACGATTATAAGGAAACAAATACCTACCTTCAAAAACAGACTTTATCTAAATAAAGCTCTATTTGTCCAAATTGTCAATGAAAAGCCCCTCCAAAGATCACCAATAGCTACAAAATCAATGACCACAGACATAATCATCTACTAACCATTCCGAGACCAAGAAATAATCTTTACAAACAAGCTTCTTGTCCTCCAGGTAGTCAATTACGGAACAAAGCTCACAAAACGCTTAAAAGTATCAAAACAAAAATCAGTTCAAGACACAGCTAAAAAGTGAAACCATCTAATGCAGGAATGCCTTGAATTGACTAATAAGCAAAATCACCATTACTTACATATACAGCACTAATGGTATTCCTTACAACAAAAATTCACGTATGTCTTACGAGACCTAAGAAGTCTACAGTCACACACTGTATATGTGTGGAGGGAGGGGAGGCAGGAAAGAGGGCCCACTAATTTATGCAAAGAAAGAAGAGTAATCTAGGCAAAGCAGTAATAATCTGCAATGTTGAAACAAGTTGGAAGGAGAAATTTTAAAAAAATCTTTTTATGTAAAGACCTGATAGCTTGGATAGTGTGTCCTTCTCTCTCTCTCTCTCTCTCTCTCTCTCTCTTACTCTCTCACGTCTCTCTCTCTCTCTCTCTCTCTCTCTCTCTCCTCGACTCCACTCTCTCCCTCTCTCTCTCTCTCTCTCTCTCGCCATCTCTCTCATCATCTCTCATCGACTCTCTCCTCTCTCACTCTCCTCTCCTCTCTCATCCTCACTCTCTCTCATCTCCCTCTCTCTCCCCTAACTCTCCCTCTCTCTCCTCCTCCACTCCTCTCCCTCCTTTCCTTTCCTCTCCACTCCTCATGCCTTTGGTCTTGTCTAATTCAATAGATTATCGTGATGTTTTTTTTTTTTATTGCAGTAGAGATGAGATTATTAGTACTATTATAAGCGATACTGTTATTAGTATGATATAGTTTTTAGTTTAGATAGTCCAGTGGATTATGGGCTTTTGAATTATGTATCGTATAGGGATCTACTTGTTTGGAACATTTGGTCTTTTTTTTAAAACTATTAATTTGAATGAAGGTGTATTTCCCCTTCCCCCTGATACTACTCCTCCCCCACAACCCCAACCTTTCCAATGCTCTGTTATCATGGTTATGTTGATTGTCTCAGGTCTGATAGGGATCCATTTGTATACTTGTTGGTTCATGGTGGAGGCGATTGTTTGTTATAAATTGTAACTCTATTATGATAATCATTATTATAATCTTATTTGCTTTTATCTTGCTATTGAGAGCTATTGTGTGAAATATGTCATATTATAAAAGCGCTATTTGAAAAAATGAATGAACGCAAAATAAAGCACACCGTTTGCTGGGTGGAGGAGGAGAGGAGGGAGTCATTGGAAGGTAATAATGGCAGTAATGACAAATGCCTAGTATTTTCTAACGTTTTATTCTTGTACCTTTTTATTTCTAAAGTAAAACAGGAAATAATGATGTAACAGTAGGATGAAGTATTTTGTTGTCCCTGACGTTATATGATTTTCTGTTTTTAATTCTTAAAAATATTTATTCAATGTGTGTGGGACGTGAGCCCGCACGCGTCGGCGTGCATGAGTATGGAGTGAGCATGTATATGTGTATAGTGGAAATTGTATTTTCATGTATCTCCTTATACGCTTTTTCCTCTTTTTTTTACTGGTTAAAATTTAACGGTAAATGATGCAATAAAATACATTCTTAGTATAATCATTACGAAATTTGTTCTTAGATAGATGGCTTGATCAAAAAAAGCAAATGCATTGCTTATTCAATGTACTATCTGGAAATAAAATTTTGACTTGACTTGACTTGACTTGACTGTCAGCCACTGTCAGACACTGTAATACACTGTAATTCACTGTATAGCCCTTTAATAGACTGTAATACACTTTAATACATTGTAATACACTGCAATACACTGTAATACACTGTAATAGACTGTAAGGCACTGTAATACAAAAACTGTATCACAGAACACTACACTGCAATGCACTGTAATACACTGTAATACACTGTAATTCACTGTAATACACTGTAATACATTGTAATACACTGCAGTACACCTGTATTACATTGTAATACACTTTAATTCACTGTAATACACTTTAATACATTGCAATACACTGTAATACATTGTAATACACTGTAAAACACTACAATACACTGTAATACACTGTCAGATACAAATGCACGTACCACAGGTACCACACTGCAATTCACCTGTAACATACTTAATACATTTTAATACACAACGATACATTGCAATACACTACAATACACTGTATTACACTGTGATACACTGTGATACACTGTAATGCACTGTAATACAATGCACTGTACCACAGTACACTACACTGCAATGCATTGTAATACACTGTAATACCATGTAATACACTGTACTTCACTGTAATACACTTAAATTCATTGATAGACACTGCAATACACTGTAATACACTGTAATACACTGTAATACACCGTAATACATTGTAATGCACTGTAATACATTGTAATACACTGCAATACACTGTAAAACACTGCAATACACTGTAATACAATGCACTGTACCACAGTACACTAGACTGCAATGCACTGTAATACAGAGTAATACATTGTAATAAACTGCAATACATTGTAATACACTGCAATACACTGTAATACACTGCAATACACTGAAATACACTGTATTACTTGTAATACACTGTAATACACTGTAATACACTGTAATACGCTGTAATACATTGTAATACACTGTAATACATTGTAATACACTGTAATAAGCCTGAAATACACTGTAATACACGTAATACACTGTAAAAAAACCTGTAATAACAATGCACTGTGCAACATACTTTACACTGCAATGCATGTAATAAACTGTAATACATTGTAGTACACGGTAGTACACATGAAAATACATCTGTAAAACACTGTAATATACTCTTAATACACTGTAATAAAGTGTAATACACTGTAATACGCTGTAATACACTGTAATACACTGTAATACACTGTAAGACAACCACTGTAACCACAAGTAGACTACACTGCAAGGCAACGTCAGACACTGTCAGATACTGTAATAAACACTGTAATTCCACTGAATAAAAAAATAAAATAAACACAAAAAAAAAAAAACAAAAAAAACTCCTTTAATAGACTGAATACACTTTAAATACATTGTAATAACACGTAATACACTTTAATGCACTGTAATACTAAAACGTAATCACAGTACACCTACAATGGCAATGCACTGTAATACACAGTAATACACTGTAATTCTCTGCAATACAAACGTAATACACCGTAATACAATTAATTCACAGCATACATTGTAATACACTGCAATACACAGTATTGGCACTGTAATAACGTAATATATGTAATGACCCTGTTATATCACTGTAAATACACTGTAGATATAATGTAATACACTGTAATACGCTGTAATACACTATATGTAGTAACAATGTATTACAATTCACTGTACCACATACCCATACACTGCAAAGACACTGTAATAAATTTTAATACACTGCATTACACTATAATACACTGCAATACACTGTAATACACTTTTATACACTGTAATACATTGTAACACAATGCAATACACTGCAATACACTGTAATACACTGTAATACACTGTAGTACACTGTAATACACTATACTTCGCTGTAATACACCTCAATACACTGTAATACACTGTAATACACTGTAAGACATTGTAATACACTGCAATACACTGTAATACACTGCACTGTACCATAGTACACTACACTGCAATGCACTGTAATACACTGTAATACACTGCAATAAACTGTAAGGCGATGCACTGTACCACAGTACACTACACTGCAATGCACTGTAATACACTGTAATACATTGTAATACACAGCAATACATTGTAATACACTACAATACAATGTATTACACTGTGATACCTGTAATACACTGGTAATACATTGTAATTACACTGTAATAACAATGGCACTAACCACAGTACACTACACTGCAATGCACTGTCTTATCAATTGTAATACTATGTAATATACTGTAAATTCACTGGTACTAAACACTTTAATACCCGTAATCACTTTAATACAATGAAAAGACTGCAATACACGTAACTACACTGCAATAACACTGTAATCATCACTGTAATACACTGTACTACAATGCAACTGTACCACAGTACACAACACGTAATACAACTGTAAATTACTGTAATACCCTTAATACACTTTATACACTGCGAACACTGAATACACCTGTGAAAACACTGTAATACTCGTAATACACTGTAATACACGGTAATACACTGTAATACATTGTAATAAACGCAATACATTGTAAATACCACTGCATACACTGTAATAACACTGCAATACACTGACATACACTGTATTCTTGTAATATCCTCGTATACACTGTAATACACATGTAATAACCACTGTAATACACTGTAATCACTGTAATAACTGAAGAACTGTAATACAATGCACTGTACCACAGTACAACTACACTGCATTGCACTGTATAACACTGTAATGCACTGTAAGACACTGTCCTTCACTGAAATAACACATTAATACACTGTAATACACTGCGATACACTGTAATACACTGTGATACACTGTAATACTCGTTAATACACTATAATTACACTGTAATACACTGTAAAACATTGTACATACATGGTAATAAACTGCAATACATTGTAATACACTGCAATACCCACTGTAATACACTGTAATACTCGGTAATAACACTGTAATACCCTGTAATACATTGAAAAACACTGTGATACACTGTGATACACTGTAATACTCTGTAATACACTGTAATACACTGTAAACAATATAATGCAATTAATAACACAGTAATTCATGCACTGTACCACGTAACATTACACTGCAATGAAACTGTTATACATTGTAAACACTGAATAACACTTAATACACTGCAATACATTGTAAATACACTGTAATACATTGTAAATACATTGTAATCAAAATGCAATACACTCTAGAAAATTGTAAACACATTAATACACTGTAATACACTGTAATTACATGTAATATACACTGTAAATACATTGGTAATACACGTAATACACTGCTAATACACTGTAATACTTTGTAATACAATGCACTGTACCACAGTGCACTACACTACAATGCACTGCAATACATTGTAATACACAGCAATACACTGTAATACACTGCAATACACTGTAATACACTGTAATACACTTTAATACATTGTAATACCTTGCAATACACTATATTTTACTGTAATACACTGCAACACACTGTATTACACTGTAATTCACTGTAAAAAACTGTAATACACAGTAATACATTGCACTGTACCACAGTACACTACACTGCAATTGCACTGTAATACACTTTAATACACTGTAATACACTGTAATTCACTGTAATACACTTGAAAACACTGTAAAACACTGCAATACACTGTAATACACTGCAATACATTGCATTGTACCACAGTACACTACACTGCAATGCTCTGTAAACACTGTAACCACACTGTAAAACACTGTAATAACTTTGCAATACACTATTAAATACACTTAATAACATGTAATACACCGCAAAAATACTGTAAACACCTGTAATACACTGTAATACACTGCAACACACTCTAAATACACGGTAATACAATGCACTGAACCACAGTACACACACGAATTCACTGTAATTCACTGTAAATACACTGTAATACACTGCAAACACACTCAAACACCTGTATTACACTGTATTACAATTATTACACGTCAAACACAGCACTGTGCTTCCCATGCACTACACAACATGTAATCCTATACACTTTACCGCAGTACCTTCACTGTACTCCAGTACACTACACTGGAATACACTGCACTAAACTGAAATACACTGCACTGTACTGTGGTACATTATATTGTTAAACATTTTACAACACCGCACTCTGCCGCAGTTTACTACACTGTAATACACTGTAATACAATGCACTGTACCACAGTACACTACACTGCAATGCACTGTAATACATTGTAATACACTGCAATACACTGTAATACACTGCAATACACTGTAATACACTGTAATACATTGTAATACACTGCAATACACTGTATTAAACTGTAATACACTGTAATACACTGTAATATACTGTAATATACTGTAATCCACTGTAATACACTATAACACACTTTAGTACACGTAAATGCATTGTAAAACACTGCAATACACTGTCAATATACTGCAAAACACTGTAATACACTCTAATTACACTGAATACACTGTAATACAATAGCACTTTAGATTACCACAGTACACTACACTGACAATGCAATGATAATCCACTGTAATACACTGTAATTCACTGTAAAATACACCTTAATACACTGTAAATACCTTTAATACACTTTTCACACTGTAATACACTGTAATACACTGCAATACACTGTAATACACTGTAATTTAATGTAAGACACTGCAATACACTGTAATACAATGCACTGTGCCACAGTACACTACACTGCAATGCACTGTAATACACTTTAAATTTACAATGTAATACACTGTAATTCCCTGAAATAAACTTAATACATTTAAAACACTGCAAAACACTTAATACACTTAATAACAATGTAGTACACTGTAAATCATTAATACACTGTAATACATTGTAATAAACTGCAATACATTGTAAGAAACCGCAATATCACTGTAATACACTGCAATACACTGAAATACACAGTAATACACTGTAACAAATGTAATACACTGAAAAAAAAAATAAAACTATACACTGCACCTTACGGCAGTCACTACACTACATGTAATACATCAACACATGTACCGCAGTCACACTTCACTGTACTCCAGTAACACTAACTGTAACTACACTGCAACTAGAACTGAAAATACCCTGCAACTGTTTAACTATTGTACATTAGATTTTAAACACATTTATAACACCGCACTAAACGCCGCATTATACTACCCTGTAATACACTGTAATACAATATAATACCGTGTAATACACTGCAAATCACTTTATTACACTGTAATACACTGCCAACAGTGTAATACACTGCAATACATTGTATTACACTGTAATACATTGTAATACTCTGTAATACGCTGTAATGCAATGCACTGTACCACATTACACTACACTGCAATGCACTGTAATACATTGTAATAAACTGCAATACACTATAATACACTGCAATACACTGTAATACACTGTAATACACTGTAATGCATTGTAATACACTGCAATACACTGTAATACACTGTAATACGCTGTAATACACTATAATACACTGTAATATGCTGTAATACAATGCACTGTACCACAGTACACTACACTGCAATGCACTGTAATACATTGTAATACACTGCAATACACTGTAATACACTGCAATACACTGTAATACACTGTAATACAATGCACTGTACCACAGGACACTACACTGCAATGCACTGTCAGACACTGTCAGACACTGTAATACACTGTAATTCACTATATAGCCCCTTTAATAGACTGTAATACACGTTAAAAATATTGTAAATAAACTGCCATAACAACGTTAATAACACCGCAATACACTGTAATACAACTGTAACACACTGTAATGCAACTGTAATACAAAAACTTATCACAGAACACTACACTGCAATGCACTGTAAACACTGAATACACTGTAATTCACTGTAATACACTGTAATACATTGTAATACACATCAGTACACCTGTATTACATTGTAATACACTTTAATTCACTGTAATACACTTTAATACATTGCAATACACTGTAATACATTGTAATACACTGTAATACACTATAATACACTGTAATACACTGTAATACAATGCACTGTACCACAGTACACTACACTGCAATGCACTGTAATATACTGTAATACATTGTAATACACAACAATACATTGTAATACACTACAATACACTGTATTACACTGTGATACACTGTAATACACTGTAATACACTGTAATGCACTGTAATACAATGCACCGTACCACAGTAAACTACACTGCAATGCAATGTAATATACTTTAATACATTGTAATACACAACAATACATTGTAATACACTACAGATACCACTGTATTACATTGTGATACACTGTAATACACTGTAATAACATAGTAAACACTTAATACACTGTAACCTCAGTAATACACGTAGTACAATATATTGCTACTAGTAATACACAATAATACATGCCTGGTACCACAGTATTACACTAACTACACTGCAAGACACTGAACACAATGTAATAACACTGCAATATACGTAAAACACTGCAATAACACTGTAAGACATTGTAATACACTGTAATACACTATAATACATTGTAAGACACTGCAATACATTGTATAACATGATTAACAATTTTAATACCCTGTAAAGACACTATAATACTTATTCTAATACATTGTAATACATGTAATACATTGCGATACAACGCAATACACCTGTATACACTTTAATACACACAGTAATACATTGGCCATAACAATGTAATACACTAGTAAATACAACTGTAATACACTGTAAAACACTGTAATCCCATGCATCAGGGTTTTTACCACAGTACACTACACGCAATGCACTGTAATACATTGTAATACGTTTGTAATACACAGCAAATACATTGTAATACACCTACAATCACTGTAATGCACTTTAATACAATGTAAAACACTGCATACACAGTAATACACTGCAATACACTGTAATATCACTGTAATACACTGTAAATAACACTGTAATACCTGTAATACACTGTAATCACACTGTAATACAATGCACTGTACCACAGTACACTACACGCACCTGCACAGTAATCCACTGTAATACTTTGTAATACACGAAATACATTGCATAGCACACAATACACTGTAATTACACAGTTAATACCACGGTAATACATTAAAACACTGGCAATAACACGTAATACACTGTAATACACAGTACTCACTGTAATACACTGTAATACACTGTAATACATTGTAATACATTGTAATAAACATAAATAAATAATTTGTCTGAATTGTCTGCCTGATTGTCATTGTTACGAGTATAGTCAATACATAAGTGTGTGTGTTTGTGTGTGGGTGTGTGTGTGGGTGGGTGCGTGGGTGTGTGTAATAAGTCTGTGTTCTAGTCAACTGCTTAAACATTGAATTCATATCATTAGGGGTGTAGGTGTGGGTGTAGCGTGGCGTTTCGCACACACACGTACGTGCGTGTGTATGCACCAGGGGAGCCGCCACAGCGGTCTAAAGAGGAAGCGTTCTATGTCAGGATGGGGGGACCAGATGGCTAACTGTATTCCTGCTTACAAGCGAAGTGCCCCTTGGTGTGAGATTGTGTTTCTGTGTTGTCCTATCCTCCGCCCAAACACAGTCATTGATGTAACCAGTTCCTTAATTTAAAACAACTGAAGATGGTGGGGCTTGCTCACCGCGAATGTGATGGCCATTTACAATGACACACAGCAGATGACATTGATCTCATCCTATTACTGTTTGCGACTTTGTTTTTCTTTCATTTTATTGTTTTCCGGTTAATTTTGTTGTTGTTGTTTTAGTTTGTTTTTTTCTCTTAGTCTCCGTCTCACATAAGTAAACAATAACAAAAAATAAAAAAGTGGTAACTCCAATGATGGGACCCCACAACCCTTCTACTAATGAACCAACGCCTGTGCAAGGAACAATACAGTTCACCAAAGACTCCGCCAGATACCTTTTGAGGCTATACATGGTAACTTGCCTTTATGGCGATTTGTATTATATTTGAAAGGTAACTGTGGGCAATACCAGCCTAGAAATTATTACCTGCAACAATAAAAGAATTTGAAAAAAACAACAACAAAAGATAGTGTCCCCAACAGATTTTAAACTCTACATTTGCCAAGTGAACAGGTAGGAGAACATTCATTCAGGTCTATTCAAGTGGAGGCAAACTCCTGAAATCCATGTGTAACCATCCACTGCACAATACATGTGGCAAGGAAACGTGTGCCAGGAGTGGGTGGAGAAAGGAGTTGTCGAAACCTTAAAACTAATAGTAACCGAGCTGGCAGCACAAAGTGGTCACCGCAGCAACTGCGACTACGCTCTTTATTCCGCAGCGTCATCGGACCGTTACGCTCTACTGGCCATACATGCGGACAGTCGCGCACTACTTAAAAAAACTGGCCAGAGGAGTGACAACCCTTGACGACGCAACTGTGTCAGCCAGCCCAGACAACAGGCAGTGATACCACCATCTCCTCCTTCGCTCTTCACTTGCCACCCACCGTTTCCACTTCACCCCACCCCCAATACCCCTGCACACCCCCAAGTCTTCTCTCCCTGATTTCCGATGCAACACCTCTTACCCCTACAGCGATTGACCATCACCTCCCCCCCTCCCCTCCAACCTCACAGCTATTCCCCAACCACCCCCTTCAACCAGTTTGCCTTTCCACAGAGGAAGAAAACGTAACCCGCACTCTCCCCTGCCACCCCCATCTTCATCACAGACCAAGGTACTACTCAGCCTCTCCTACATCCTCCCCCCTCCCCCTCTGTTTTCCCCCCCATGTGATCATCAATCACACCCCCCTCCCCACTCCCATCTCCAACCAACCCCTCATACTCCCCAAACCCTCCCTAACAAACAAAGACACCACAATGCCACACATGCAAGAAACCACACACTCTTCTTCAACTGACAAACGTAAGCAACGATACAATGCTCCACAAACAACTCCTTGCAGCCAATCTCACTATCTCTAACAGCATAAAGAATTCAACACAATTCAAACTCAACACACAAATATCACAAATATCCCAACAGAACAAACTAATCCAAAACCAAACCATCTCTACTAATGAATAAGAACAAAAAACTCCAAGACCATAAAGATAAAGGAAAGAGCACATCACAACAAACAACCGAACTCCAACACAGTGCCAAAAAAAAACCCAGTCACACAATTGAAAGAAATCTGCTAAAAACTACCAGTCATATCAAAGACAGACAAACACAACATCAACAATACAACCAGAAAAAAGATACAAACACTCACACTACCAGACACACACATCACGTCAGCAGTCAGACTGACATCGACATCTGACCCACTCACAAACAACCACCGAAAACATACCAATGGAATACAATATCAACCCATCCAACAGATACGCTCTTTTGACCGACAAAACCAATGACTGACCCTTCACACACTCTGTACACCACATAACCAAACAAACGAGAACAATTCACCAACTTCCACACAAACACACAAGCAAACAGCCTCTCCTCACAAACACATTGCTATCAATACACATCCACACTCCTTTCGTCATCACCAAACACACACAAAACTCCATTTCCCATTCACAAATCCCACTGGGATAGCACCCCCCCTTTACCAGTCCCCTAAAGTCCTCCACAAAAATCATCCCAGACAAGTGTGACACCCTGTTGATAGGTGACTCAGCGCTGAAGGGTGTGGACAGAAAAGAGGTCAGTTTGGCGCCGGCTAGTCTGCAACCTATCTGTACCAGGCCTGGCAGTAAAACACCTGTTCAGAGGCTGGCAACAAGCTGTCCCTCTCCACACATTCATCGCGTCACCTTTCACGTGGGGCATCAACAGCTGTAAAGCAGGGCCTGTGACAATAGCAAGTGACAAACTGATCCAACCGCTAACAAAAGTCTCTCCCAGCACTCTACAGGCTCCTCCATCTCCCTCCCTTCGGAACGACATTCACCTTACGTGACATTGGCTTCAAAGTTGACGGCTTCAACTTAGGGAATCGCAGGCAAGAGGGGGTTGTGTTTTATTGACAACACACCCTCCTTCATGCACCAGGGCGGAGCACCTAAAAAAGTCTCTGACCCAGAAGCTTACATCCCACCCCCAGGGTAACAAAACGCTTGCCCTCAACATTCGTTTCCCCGGAAACCCTCAAACCATGCGCCAATCATGGAAGCCCGAGACTAACCAGACTAACACCACTACACACAGTCACTACTCCCAGGCAGCGACAGGTGTGAGACAGACACAACCGCCGCCTACAACCAAAGGACGACACCCCCACCCCACCTTGTGACCAACGACATACAACACTATTCCCTGACACACACTTTCCCCCCTCCCAGCCAGGAAACCCCAATGTTCAGAATCGCCCAGTGTGTTAGGGAGACATCAGACACTCCCTCTCCCCCCAACACACAAACCACGAGTCAATGTGCTTTCCTGAAGCAACTTAGATAATTGACAAAATAAGTAGGGTGCATGTTGTCTGTGGTGCATGTGTGTTTACATGTGGTGTGATGAAAGTGTGGTGCATGAACACTGGGTGTGTTTTATTTATCTTTATTTTATTTTATTTGTTCTTTTATATCGAGGATAATGGGAAAAGCACTCGTGGTGTTTTTTTTGGGTTTTTTTCACATCCAGTTTCGATGTGTAGGCGGTTTTGTGGATTTTGCCATCTGTTCCCACCGGCACACAGTGACCTACCTTATCGAAAGCGAAACAGGGACTTGAACATATGCACAAGATTTTCTGCGTGTTTTGGCACACTGGGGCCTTGATTTTATTAGTATCACGCTGAAGGACTTTGGTATATGAGTGAATGAAAGAGTGTGTATGGTGCGCGCGCGTGCGCAGCGTGCGTGCACATTACTTCTTTCAATGTGTGTGGTGTGTGTGTGTGTGTGTGTGGTGTGTGTGTGTGTGTGTGTGTTTGGTGTACGTGGTGTGTGTACGTGTGTGTGTGTGTAGTGTGATGTGTGTGTGGTGTGTGTGTATGCCTGTCTGCCTGAAGGTATATTGATCACAAGATTATTATAAATGTTTCTTAAGTCCTCCCCAACAATTTCCCCTCTCCCTCTCATACTTTTCTTCACCTCTCCTATTTTCCCTTTCTTCATTTTTTCTTCCTTTCTTTTTCCAGTAATTAATTGATGTTGATAATGTCCGTGGCGACTGTGTGGTTTATAAATCGTTCACCTGACGGAAGCAATTGACTTTTGTGTCTAACAGCTATTGGCAGGATTTTAAAGCAGTCTGCTGACATGAAAGAAGTGACTTTTGTGACTAGCAGCTAAATTGCTGTTGTATACAACAGTCTGCTTGATTGAAACAATTGACTGTTGTGATTAGCAGCTATATTGCTACACAGAGACTCTAGCATCAGAACAGTTGTTTAGAGACAAATTTTGCTATAGATTTCCAAGAAATTCGTACTTTATTATTGTAACTACTGCTTGTGACTGTAATCTTCCTCTGTTTTAAGAGCTTTATATGAATACGTGGTATTGTGTAAGTGATAGTTATTGACTTAGAAAAAACAAAGAAAAGTTGATAGGATTTCTCATATCAAAATATTCTACACTTTAATGTACGTGTGGAATAAACATTGATCTCCATTTAGTGTATGGTAACATATAAAAGGGACTGGATTTAGAGTTATACAGTGTTGAAATAACGATCGATTTTTTTGCAGATCCAGACCGCTTTTGAAATTGACTTTTAGTATTGTTTCTTTTTTTATTGGGTGTTCCTTCATATCATAAAAATATTCTCCTGTTTTGATTATTGAATAGAAAACCTACTAAACGGGTCGTCTATTTTTGATAGTTACTTAAACGAATAGAACAAGAAAATATATACATAAATTAGCCAATCAATCTGACATATATTATGTCTCAAATCAGTACAAGTGCCAACAAAACAACAGGGGCCTCCGATAGGCTACCTGAATAATCAACATGCAACAAAACAAAAAGATGCATTGCAACCATACTATACAACAGTGGAAACATTTCATTTGTTTTTGTCTAGCTGAATCCCGACTTCTCCAAATGTAACAGATCACATATGAATATTCCAGGGTATCAAATCTTCCGTGAAGATCTCACAAACCCAATCCACCGGTTACTTACATATATAAGCCTCCTCACTCATTTTGTAAAAGAATATATAACCTTGAGGATTAAGACATTGCATCCATGTGGATTGAAATTAAAATTAAAACACAAAGACCAATATTAATATAATTATAACAGAAATCCTTCAAAACCATAGACTGGCTAGAAAAATCAACTCCTTATGGACGAGGTAATACTTTTAAACAATAAACAATTATTTTTTTCTTGGGAATTTTAACATAGACTTATTAAAACCTAAACCAAAATGGAAGCCACACCATTAGTATGGGTTTTGGCCCTAGATCAACTAATAGCTTAGACCAACTCGGATAACAAATAACTTCTAGAACATTAATAGATCATACTCTACACTACTACCGAAAACAACACATAACAGAAGTATGTGCGTCCCTTCAAGTGGAAGGCAGTGATCATACTCCAAGTTGCTTACTTGGTTTTTAAAAAATCGTATCAAAATACCTAAAGTTAGGCATAAAAACTAATTTTTACAGGAAATTTAAAAAACTTTTAAGAGCAGATTTCCTTTCAGACTTGACAAACCGCCATACATGACATATACCCAAATCAAGACCCTGAATGTAGCTGCTGAATTTTGGATTAACATTTACTTCAGTAATACGACAAACACGCCCCCTTTTCTAAAAAAAAGAGTTCAAGAAAAAATCAAACCACCTTGGATAACAAAAACATAGAATCCGAAATACACCCTAAAGACTATTTTGAAAACACATGTTTCAAATGAGCAGTTCAGGGGCTACAAAGAACAAAGTAACTTCACTAAAACGCATAAATCAAACGTGATTACATTCCAAAATGTTGTTAATAACAACTACCAGACTCTCGCCCAAGTATGGAAAGCACATCAATACATTATGTAATAAACCTATATCAAAAAGTCAACAGACAGTTAAAGAGAATATCAGCTGATGAATTGAACAACCACTTCTCAAACATTGCCACAAAGAATATCAAATTGACAAGCAAATGAAAATGTTCTCCATTATTTAGAACAATATATCAAATCAAAAGAAATAAAAGTCCCATTCAAACTAACCGGCCAATGAAATCAACAGACGTTCTTGGAAGCCCTGTCTCTTCAAAAAAGTTCCAGGAACCCGTGGTTTAGACAATCTTAGATGGGAAGAATAACAGCTTTGTGGTCAATTATAGCTGGCACACTGACATACTTGTAGAACTTGTGCATAAGAGAAAAACAACTTTCCTTCATATTTAAAAAAGGCAAAATCATACAGTCCACAAATCAAGGTGATACTGCTTGTCTTCAAATTACAGACCAATTTCAATTCTGTCTGTCTTCTAAACCCTTTGAAAACATATCCAAAAATCCGTATATTCCCTACATTGTAACCAACAATCTATAAATGAAGACAGTCAGGATTTTCGGAAAAAATATTCCTGTCACACAACGCTTACACAAATTAACAGACAGTCTCCTACACAATAACAAATGAAAATAAAATATACAGGCCTTCTTTTTGTTGACTTTGAAAAAGCATTTTTGATGTAATCAATCATTCCTTTACTATTGCCGTAAACTTCACTGTATAACTGAACACCAGAAACGAATAAATCTTTTGGAAAAGCATTTTGTCGAATAGGAAGCAGCTATAGCTGCAATAATCAAACACAAGAACAGTACCTATTAAACATGGAGTACCACAAGGCCATATTGGGTCTACTTCTTTTTTCAATCTATGTAAGATGACGTACCCCAATTTTCTAGAATGTAGCTGGTGAAATGTTTACTGATGACACATCCCTCTATTGTAGTGACTCTGACCCCACAGACTTAACAATCAAACAAACTTCAACACAATATTGACATATTGGTCCCTTGGACTCAGCTAAACCAAATGTTCCCTAAATACCGAAAAACTAAGTGTATGTATGTACTAAGCAAGACAAAAGAGACAAAAGAGAAAGATAAATTCAACCACCTTTGATAGGTAAAAGAGTAGATTTGACGAAGTTTGACTCACACAGAATTCGGGTGTAATCAGTGACAAAATCTAACTTGGACTGACCATGTGATTGGCGCTAGGAAAACGTCTTTCTTACAAGCTACTTCAGTTATCAAAAATAAAAACATTTTACCTGAATAACCACTCCACTCGCAAACCTCTTTTTTGCGGCCATATTTATTGCCTATAGTTTGACTATCTTCATCTCTTTGGACAGCTTGCAGTGCTACCAATTTTAAAATTGATTCATAGATTTATATAAAAGAGCACTGGAAACTTGTACTAATAACTAAAATCAAGCTCCTAACCATCAACGATTATAAGGAAACAAATACCTACCTTCAAAAACAGACTTTATCTAAATAAAGCTCTATTTGTCCAAATTGTCAATGAAAAGCCCCTCCAAAGATCACCAATAGCTACAAAATCAATGACCACAGACATAATCATCTACTAACCATTCCGAGACCAAGAAATAATCTTTACAAACAAGCTTCTTGTCCTCCAGGTAGTCAATTACGGAACAAAGCTCACAAAACGCTTAAAAGTATCAAAACAAAAATCAGTTCAAGACACAGCTAAAAAGTGAAACCATCTAATGCAGGAATGCCTTGAATTGACTAATAAGCAAAATCACCATTACTTACATATACAGCACTAATGGTATTCCTTACAACAAAAATTCACGTATGTCTTACGAGACCTAAGAAGTCTACAGTCACACACTGTATATGTGTGGAGGGAGGGGAGGCAGGAAAGAGGGCCCACTAATTTATGCAAAGAAAGAAGAGTAATCTAGGCAAAGCAGTAATAATCTGCAATGTTGAAACAAGTTGGAAGGAGAAATTTTAAAAAAATCTTTTTATGTAAAGACCTGATAGCTTGGATAGTGTGTCCTTCTCTCTCTCTCTCTCTCTCTCTCTCTCTCTTACTCTCTCACGTCTCTCTCTCTCTCTCTCTCTCTCTCTCTCTCCTCGACTCCACTCTCTCCCTCTCTCTCTCTCTCTCTCTCTCGCCATCTCTCTCATCATCTCTCATCGACTCTCTCCTCTCTCACTCTCCTCTCCTCTCTCATCCTCACTCTCTCTCATCTCCCTCTCTCTCCCCTAACTCTCCCTCTCTCTCCTCCTCCACTCCTCTCCCTCCTTTCCTTTCCTCTCCACTCCTCATGCCTTTGGTCTTGTCTAATTCAATAGATTATCGTGATGTTTTTTTTTTTTATTGCAGTAGAGATGAGATTATTAGTACTATTATAAGCGATACTGTTATTAGTATGATATAGTTTTTAGTTTAGATAGTCCAGTGGATTATGGGCTTTTGAATTATGTATCGTATAGGGATCTACTTGTTTGGAACATTTGGTCTTTTTTTTAAAACTATTAATTTGAATGAAGGTGTATTTCCCCTTCCCCCTGATACTACTCCTCCCCCACAACCCCAACCTTTCCAATGCTCTGTTATCATGGTTATGTTGATTGTCTCAGGTCTGATAGGGATCCATTTGTATACTTGTTGGTTCATGGTGGAGGCGATTGTTTGTTATAAATTGTAACTCTATTATGATAATCATTATTATAATCTTATTTGCTTTTATCTTGCTATTGAGAGCTATTGTGTGAAATATGTCATATTATAAAAGCGCTATTTGAAAAAATGAATGAACGCAAAATAAAGCACACCGTTTGCTGGGTGGAGGAGGAGAGGAGGGAGTCATTGGAAGGTAATAATGGCAGTAATGACAAATGCCTAGTATTTTCTAACGTTTTATTCTTGTACCTTTTTATTTCTAAAGTAAAACAGGAAATAATGATGTAACAGTAGGATGAAGTATTTTGTTGTCCCTGACGTTATATGATTTTCTGTTTTTAATTCTTAAAAATATTTATTCAATGTGTGTGGGACGTGAGCCCGCACGCGTCGGCGTGCATGAGTATGGAGTGAGCATGTATATGTGTATAGTGGAAATTGTATTTTCATGTATCTCCTTATACGCTTTTTCCTCTTTTTTTTACTGGTTAAAATTTAACGGTAATATGATGCAATAAAATACCTCTTAGTAAAAACAATTACAAATTTTGTTCTTAGATAGAATGGCTTGATCAAAAAAGCAAATGCATTGCTTATTCAATGTACTATCTTAAATAAAATTTTGACTTTTGACTGACTTGACTTGACTGTCAGCCACTGTCAGACACTGTAATACACTGTAATTCACTGTATAGCCCTTTAATAGACTGTAATACACTTTAATACATTGTAATACACTGCAATACACTGTAATACACTGTAATACACTGTAAGGCACTGTAATACAAAAACTGTATCACAGAACACTACACTGCAATGCACTGTAATACACTGTAATACACTGTAATTCACTGTAATACACTGTAATACATTGTAATACACTGCAGTACACCTGTATTACATTGTAATACACTTTAATTCACTGTAATACACTTTAATACATTGCAATACACTGTAATACATTGTAATACACTGTAAAACACTACAATACACTGTAATACACTGTAATACAATGCACTGTACCACAGTACACTACACTGCAATTCACTGTAACATACTGTAATACATTGTAATACACAACGATACATTGCAATACACTACAACACACTGTATTACACTGTGATACACTGTGATACACTGTAATGCACTGTAATACAATGCACTGTACCACAGTACACTACACTGCAATGCATTGTAATACACTGTAATACCATGTAATACACTGTACTTCACTGTAATACACTTAAATTCATTGATAGACACTGCAATACACTGTAATACACTGTAATACACAGTAATACACCGTAATACATTGTAATGCACGTAATACATTGAATACACTGCAATAACACTGTAAAACACAGCAATACACGTAATACAATGCACTGTACCAACAGTACACTAGACTGCAATGCACTGTAATCAGCAGTAATATACATTGTAAAAACTGCAATACAATTGTAATTACACTGCAATACATCTGTAATACACTGCAATACACTGAATACACTGTATACTTGTAATACCCTGTAATACACTGTAAACACTGTAATACGCTGTAATACATTGTAATACACTGTAATACATTGTAATACACTGTAATAAGCTGAAATACACTGTAATACACTGTAATACACTGTAAAAAACTGTAATACAATGCACTGTGCCACAGTACATTACACTGCAATGCACTGTAATAAACTGTAATACATTGTAGTACACTGTAGTACACTGAAATACACTGTAATACACTGTAATATACTTTAATACACTGTAATAAAGTGTAATACACTGTAATACACTGTAATACACTGTAATACACTGTAATACACTGTAATACAACGCACTGTAACCACAAGTAGACTACACTGCAAGGCAACGTCAGACACTGTCAGATACTGTAATAAACACTGTAATTCCACTGAATAAAAAAATAAAATAAACACAAAAAAAAAAAAACAAAAAAAACTCCTTTAATAGACTGAATACACTTTAAATACATTGTAATAACACGTAATACACTTTAATGCACTGTAATACTAAAACGTAATCACAGTACACCTACAATGGCAATGCACTGTAATACACAGTAATACACTGTAATTCTCTGCAATACAAACGTAATACACCGTAATACAATTAATTCACAGCATACATTGTAATACACTGCAATACACAGTATTGGCACTGTAATAACGTAATATATGTAATGACCCTGTTATATCACTGTAAATACACTGTAGATATAATGTAATACACTGTAATACGCTGTAATACACTATATGTAGTAACAATGTATTACAATTCACTGTACCACATACCCATACACTGCAAAGACACTGTAATAAATTTTAATACACTGCATTACACTATAATACACTGCAATACACGTAATACACTTTTTTATACACTGTAAAGAAATACATTGTAACACAATGCAATACACTGCAATACACTGTAATACACTGTAATACAACTGTAGACACTGTAATACACATACTTGCTGTAATACAACTCAATACACTAGTAATACACTGAAAAACACTGTAAAGACATGTAATACACTGCAATACACTGTAATACACTGCACTGTACCATAGTACACTACACTGCAATGCACTGTAATACACTGTAATACACTGCAATAAACTGTAAGGCGATGCAATGTAAACCACAAGTACACTACACTGCAATGCACTGTAAACACTGTAATACATTGTAATCCACAGCCATACATTGTAATATACACTAAATACAATGATTACACTGTGATACCTGTAATACACTGGTAATACATTGTAATTACACTGTAATAACAATGGCACTAACCACAGTACACTACACTGCAATGCACTGTCTTATCAATTGTAATACTATGTAATATACTGTAAATTCACTGGTACTAAACACTTTAATACCCGTAATCACTTTAATACAATGAAAAGACTGCAATACACGTAACTACACTGCAATAACACTGTAATCATCACTGTAATACACTGTACTACAATGCAACTGTACCACAGTACACAACACGTAATACAACTGTAAATTACTGTAATACCCTTAATACACTTTATACACTGCGAACACTGAATACACCTGTGAAAACACTGTAATACTCGTAATACACTGTAATACACGGTAATACACTGTAATACATTGTAATAAACGCAATACATTGTAAATACCACTGCATACACTGTAATAACACTGCAATACACTGACATACACTGTATTCTTGTAATATCCTCGTATACACTGTAATACACATGTAATAACCACTGTAATACACTGTAATCACTGTAATAACTGAAGAACTGTAATACAATGCACTGTACCACAGTACACTACACTGCATTGCACTGTATAACACTGTAATGCACTGTAATACACTGTACTTCACTGTAATACACTTTAATACACTGTAATACACTGCGATACACTGTAATACACTGTGATACACTGTAATACTCGGTAATACACTATAATACACTGTAATACACTGTAAAACATTGTAATGCATTGTAATAAACTGCAATACATTGTAATACACTGCAATACACTGTAATACACTGTAATACTCGGTAATACACTGTAATACACTGTAATACATTGTAATACACTGTGATACACTGTGATACACTGTAATACTCTGTAATACACTGTAATACACTGTAATACAATATAATGCAATGTAATACACTGTAATTCATGCACTGTACCACGTAACATTACACTGCAATGAAACTGTTATACATTGTAAACACTGAATAACACTTAATACACTGCAATACATTGTAAATACACTGTAATACATTGTAAATACATTGTAATCAAAATGCAATACACTCTAGAAAATTGTAAACACATTAATACACTGTAATACACTGTAATTACATGTAATATACACTGTAAATACATTGGTAATACACGTAATACACTGCTAATACACTGTAATACTTTGTAATACAATCACTGTACCACGTGCACTAACTACACAACAATGCACTCAGATACATTGTAATACACAGCAATACACTGTAATACACTGCAATACACTGTAATACACTGTAATACACTTTAATACATTGTAATACCTTGCAATACACTATATTTTACTGTAATACACTGCAACACACTGTATTACACTGTAATTCACTGTAAAAAACTGTAATACACAGTAATACATTGCACTGTACCACAGTACACTACACTGCAATTGACTGTAATACACTTTAATACACTGTAATACACTGTAATTCACTGTAATACACTTGAAAACACTGTAAAACACTGCAATACACTGTAATACACTGCAATACATTGCATGTACCACAGTACAACTACACTGCAATGCTCTGTAAACACTGTAACCACACTGTAAAACACTGTAATAACTTTGCAATACACTATTAAATACACTTAATAACATGTAATACACCGCAAAAATACTGTAAACACCTGTAATACACTGTAATACACTGCAACACACTCTAAATACACGGTAATACAATGCACTGAACCACAGTACACACACGAATTCACTGTAATTCACTGTAAATACACTGTAATACACTGCAAACACACTCAAACACCTGTATTACACTGTATTACAATTATTACACGTCAAACACAGCACTGTGCTTCCCATGCACTACACAACATGTAATCCTATACACTTTACCGCAGTACCTTCACTGTACTCCAGTACACTACACTGAATCCACAGCCTAAACAAAAATACACTGCACTGTACAGTGGTACATTATATTGTTAAACATTTTACAACACCGCACTCTGCCGCAGTTTAACTACACTGTAATACACTGTAATACATATGCACTGTACCACAGTACACTACACTGCAATGCACTGTAATACATTGTAATACACTGCAATACACTGTAATACACTGCAATACACTGTAATACACTGTAATACATTGTAATACACTGCAATACACTGCATTAAACTGTAATACACTGTAAGACACTGTAATATACTGTAATATACTGTAATCCACTGTAATACACTATAACACACTTTAGTACACGTAAATGCATTGTAAAACACTGCAATACACTGTAATATACTGCAAAACACTGTAATACACTCTAATACACTGTAATACACTGTAATACAATGCACTTTACCACAGTACACTACACTGCAATGCAATGTAATACACTGTAATACACTGTAATTCACTGTAATACACCTTAATACACTGTAATACACTTTAATACACTTTCAACACTGTAATACACTGTAATACACTGCAAGACACGTAATACACTGTAATTTTTAATGTAAGAACACTGCAATAACACTGTAATACAATGCACTGTGCCACAGTACACTACACTGCAATGCACTGTAATACACTTTAAATTTACAATGTAATACACTGTACATTCCCTGAAATAAACTTAATACATTTAAAACACTGCAAAACACTTAATACACTTAATAACAATGTAGTACACTGTAAATCATTAATACACTGTAATACATTGTAATAAACTGCAATACATTGTAAGAAACCGCAATATCACTGTAATACACTGCAATACACTGAAATACACAGTAATACACTGTAACAAATGTAATACACTGAAAAAAAAAATAAAACTATACACTGCACCTTACGGCAGTCACTACACTACATGTAATACATCAACACATGTACCGCAGTCACACTTCACTGTACTCCAGTAACACTAACTGTAACTACACTGCAACTAGAACTGAAAATACCCTGCAACTGTTTAACTATTGTACATTAGATTTTAAACACATTTATAACACCGCACTAAACGCCGCATTATACTACCCTGTAATACACTGTAATACAATATAATACAGTGTAATACACTGCAATACACTGTATTACACTGTAATACACTGCTCAACAGTGTAATACACTGCAATACATTGTATTACACTGTAATACATTGTAATACTCTGTAATACGCTGTAATGCAATGCACTGTACCACATTAACACTACACTGCAATGCACTGTAATACATTGTAATAAACTCACTACACTATAATACACTGCACATACACTGTAATACACTGTTAATACACTGAATGCATTGTAATACACTGCAATACACTGTAATACACTGTAATACGCTGTAAATACACTATAATACACAGTAATATGCTGTAATACAATGCACTGTACCACAGTACACTACACTGCAATGCACTGTAATACATTGTATAATACAACTGCAATACACTTGTAATACACTGCAATACACTGTAATAACTGTAATACAATGCACTGTACCACAGGACACTACACTGCAATCACTGTCAGACACTGTCAGAGACACTGTAAACACTGTAATTCACTATATAGCCCCTTTAATAGACTGTAATACACGTTAAAAATATTGTAAATAAACTGCCATAACAACGTTAATAACACCGCAATACACTGTAATACAACTGTAACACACTGTAATGCAACTGTAATACAAAAACTTATCACAGAACACTACACTGCAATGCACTGTAAACACTGAATACACTGTAATTCCACTGTATTACACTGTAATACCTATAATACACATCAGTACACCTGTATTACATTGTAATACACTTTAATACACTGTAATACACTTTAATACATTGTAATACACTGTAATACATTGTAATACACTGTAATACACTGTAATACACTGTAATACACTGTAATACAATGCACTGTACCACAGTACACTACACTGCAATGCACTGTAATATACTGTAATACATTGTAATACACAACAATACATTGTAATACACTACAATACACTATATTATACTGTGATACACTGTAATTCACTGTAATACACTGTAATGCACTGTAATACAATGCACCGTACCACAGTAAACTACACTGCAATGCAATGTAATATACTTTAATACATTGTAATACACAACAATACATTGTAATACACTACAATACACTGTATTACATTGTGATACACTGTAATACACTGTAATACATTGTAATACACTGTAATACACTGTAACCTCAGTAATACACGTAGTACAATATATTGCTACTAGTAATACACAATAATACATGCCTGGTACCACAGTATTACACTAACTACACTGCAAGACACTGAACACAATGTAATAACACTGCAATATACGTAAAACACTGCAATAACACTGTAAGACATTGTAATACACTGTAATACACTATAATACATTGTAAGACACTGCAATACATTGTATAACATGATTAACAATTTTAATACCCTGTAAAGACACTATAATACTTATTCTAATACATTGTAATACATGTAATACATTGCGATACAACGCAATACACCTGTATACACTTTAATACACACAGTAATACATTGGCCATAACAATGTAATACACTAGTAAATACAACTGTAATACACTGTAAAACACTGTAATCCCATGCATCAGGGTTTTTACCACAGTACACTACACGCAATGCACTGTAATACATTGTAATACGTTTGTAATACACAGCAATTACATTGTAATACACTACAATCACTGTAATGCACTTTAATACAATGTAAAACACTGCAATACACTGTAATACACTGCAATACACTGTAATACACTGTAATACACTGTAATACACTGTAATACACTGTAATACACTGTATCACACTGTAATACAATGCACTGTACCACAGTACACTACACTGCAATGCACTGTAATACACTGTAATACGTTGTAATACACAGGAATACATTGTCATACACTGCAATACACTGTAATACACTGTAATACACTGTAATACATTGTAAAACACTGCAATACACTGTAATACACTGTAATACACTGTAATACACTGTAATACACTGTAATACACTGTAATACATTGTAATACATTGTAATAAACATAAATAAATAATTTGTCTGAATTGTCTGCCTGATTGTCATTGTTACGAGTATAGTAATACATGAGTTGTTGTTATGGTTGATTGTGTGCTGTGTGTACTGGTGTGTTAATAAGTCTGTCAGTCATACACTGCTAAACATTGAATTAATATCATTGTGTATGGTGTGTGGTGTAGCCGTGGCTGTTTCGCACACACACGTTACGTGCGTGTATCACGTTGCATTATGACGTTCGCGTAAAATGATAAGTTTTATGTCTTCTAGTCAATGGTTAAAGTTGTGTTTCACAATTGATGTTGTGTGCGTACGGTCGATTTTCATGTATTGTGCGCATGCGCGCTGTTATTTGTGTTGTTTTGTGTGGTGTTGTTACGTGACATATTATTTAAAACCAATATGAAATATAGCTTTTGTGTCTCTGTATATTGATGTGTACAATTGCCTGTCCAGTAATTGTAATTGCCCTTCATGGGATGATTAAAGGGTTTTTGACTTGACTTGACTAAACTGCAATACATTGTAATACACTGTAATACACTGCAATACACTGAAATACACTGTAATACATTGTAATACACTGTACTGTGCTGCAGTGCACTACACTACATGTAATACATCACACTGTACCGCAGTACACTTCACTGTACTCCAGTACACTACACTGTAATACACTGCACTGAACTGAAATACACTGCACTGTACTATTGTACATTAGATTGTTAAACACTTTACAACACCGCACTGCCCAGTTTACTACACTGTAATACACTGTAATACAATGCAATACAGTGTAATACACTGCAATACACTGTATTACACTGTAATACACTGCTCAACAGTGTAATACACTGTTCAACAGTGTAATACACTGCAATAACTGAAATAACACTGTATACACTTAATCACTGTAATACATTGTAATACACTGTAATCTTTGTAATACACTGTAATACAATGCACTGTCCCACAGTACATTTACACTGCAATCACTGTAATACATTTAAAAAACATTGTAATATACGGGAATTTTCCCCCCCAAAAAAACCCCGGGGTTCCATTTTAGGGGCCCTTTTGCCCCTTTTCATAATTCCCCATTAAAACCCACGAAAAAAAACCCCTTTATCAAATTTGAAAAAAAGGGGGCCCCCCTAACCCCTTTGTG
>CM054156.1:56072060-56089485 GCA_028751875.1 Rapana venosa
AAAATCACATGATTTTTGAGTCAGAGACTAGTCTTTCACAAAAAGTGGTTTATATTTCTGCATGCTTTAGTACGTGCGGTATGAATAAGAGTCACAATATAGAAAAGCGGAAGGAAAAGTGGCCAAATCTAAAGCAGAAGTGTAGCCTACAGCAGGAAGCTGTTTTTTTCAGAGGGGGGGGGGAAGTCACAGTCTACTGTGGAGGGGGGGGTTAACCTTAATTAACGGAATCTCTAGGGCAGTAACCCTGAATCTATCGTACACCTCCTTTCTCACATCTGCCTTCTTCTTTCTTTCCTCTGACAATTATGTTAAAGTAAGGGGGGCAGGGGGAACCTGCAAGGAACAGAAACTACAATCTGCAACATGAAAAAACGTTGGCTATACACTATCTCTAGTACATAAAAAACACATACACACACACACTCGCACGCAAGCACGCAAACACATATGCACGCAGCAGGCACGCCTGCACACTCACACAGGCACACGCACACACATACACAGTGTGTGTGTGTGTCTGTGTTTTGTGTGCATGTAGTGTGTGTGTGGGGTTGTGTGTGTGTGTGTGTGCTGTGTCTGTGTCCTGTGGTAGTTGTGTTTTAGATCTTCAGTTTAAGGTCCTTAAAATAATAATAATAAATGGAACTTATATGGGCCTATATCTTGCAAAGACAAATCAAAGGGCATGCTTTTCAACCTAATTTACACAGTCATGCAATCAATGATAAATAATCAAAAGTTTAAACAAACAGATATTTACAAACATGGTGCCATGCAGACAAAATCTATTAAATAAAATTTCGATAGTCAAATGTTTTTCAAAAGCACACATACACTCGCACAGGCCGAATACTTTAGCAAGGTGTTAGAACATGGGTTAGATATGAAACAGGAGGGGGGAAGTCTTAGGTTTGAAATAAATATGTCTTGAGGCTGGATTTATAAGTGTCATAACTAGGTTTCTGGCGAAGAGAGAGAGGAAGGTTGTTCCAGATGGATGGACCAGAAATAGAGAATGAGCGGCGGCCAACAGTGGACTGAATCTAGGTATCCTTAGGCACAAGGTATCTGCAGTAGAGCGGGGGGAAAACGTGAAGGAGTGTACAGGTTAAGAATTCACATAGGTAGGGGGGTGCAGTTTTGGGGAGACATTTGTAACAGAGGGTATGATCTTATAATTTACTCTCTGTGGCACAGGCAGCCAGTGGAGAGATCGCAAGAGAGGGGTAATGTGCTCAAAATTTTTTTTTCTGAGAACTAGTCGAGCTGCGGAGTTTGTATACGTTGAAGGGAGTGGATAGATGTTGTTTGGCAGACCAGCTAAAAGAGAATTGCAATAGTCCAGACGTGAGAAAATGAGAGAAGTGACAAGTTTGGCTGTTGCATCAGTGGACAGGTTTTTGAATTGCACAAATACGCGGTAATTGATGTAGCATGACTGACAGGTCGGGGTGATTAATTTTTTTCATGAGAGTGTGTTTTTCGATAACGACCTAGATACTTCACGGAAGTGGTAGAGGGACTGATGTATTGCCGAGTTCTATTGAAGTTGAAAATGGAAGAGAGTTTGTGTTTGGTCCCTACAAGCATGGCTTCGGTTTTATTGCGTTTAACTGAAAACTTGTTTTGCATCATCCAGTTTTGGATATCTTTAAAGCAGTAGGCCATCTTTGTCAAGAGAGAGGCAGGTTTTCAGGTGTTAACACTATTTTGGGAATCTGAGAGTCTCTGCAAAAAAGTGATGGTTGATATGATGACGGTTTATTATATGTGATAGTGGAGCAGTATAGAGAGTGAAAGAACAGGGCCGAGAATGATCCTGCGGGACACCCCCATTCCAGTTTGGCAGGTATTGACTGTATCTTGTTTACTGCGACTGTCTGGATCGGTCAGTGAGGTATGACGAACCAGGAGAGGGCTGTGCCAGTAACACCGAATGTTTTTTTGAAGACCGGAGGAAAGAATTGAATGGTCAATAGTGTCGAAGGCTGCAGATAAGTCGAGTAGAGTGAGAAGGGAGATTTTCCCCAAGTCAGAAGCAAGTAGAAGTGTATTTAGGGTATGGACTAGGGTAGTTTCAGTGCTATGGTTGACGCGATAGGCAGACTGAAACTCAGGAAGAAGACTGTTGGAGAGAAGGTGGTTATTGATCTGTTTTAGAATTACTTTTTCAAGGACTTTAGAGATAAAAGGTAGGTTGGAAACAGGTCTATAATTCTTCAGAATGTTAGGGTCAAAGTCATGCTTTTTGAGTAGAGGTGTAACTATTGCAGTTTTGAGAGATGATGGAACATTTCCTGAAACAAGAGATGAGTTCACTATTTTCGTGATAGCGGGTATAAAGTGTGGTAGGCACTGTACAAAAAGAGAAGCAGGTATGGGATCGAGGAGTCGCATGATTTTATAGTATTTCTTCAGAATTGTCGAAATTTCTTTCTCACTTGTTGGATGAAAGAAAGGAGGAGGAGTACCCGAGAATTGGGGATCAGGAACTTGAAGGCTGGAAAGGAGTCTGATCCCAATCTGGAACGGATGTTATGGATTTTGTCGAAAAGAAGCAGAAAAATTAGAAGAGTTCAGAGTGGTTGTGGATGGAAGCAGAGGGATTGCCTTCACAGATCCAAGAAGAGTAGATGTGAGGGAAAAGAGAGATTTCATAGACGTGGCATTTAAAAAACTTGGAAGGTAGTACTTTGTTTTTTCTGAAAGAATTAAAGATTTACTTTGTTGATTTGTTTTCGGAAGAGCTGTTTGTTGATTTCGTTTTTTTTTCGCCACTGCCGCTCTAGTTGCCTGCGTTTGCGCTTTGCAACCGGATGTCGTGGGTGTACCATGGTGCACAGGGCTGTCGGGCAGGAGACGGTCAGTGGGAGGTGCATGCTCATCAAGCAGTTGGCTGAGAACAGTTTGTAGTGTTTCGAGGGTCAGTTTGTTTCCAGAGGGGTTTGGTAGGCGCTCAGCAGCTTGTGCAGAGAAAGTTTCGATTCTATAGCCTTGAGATTGCGACGGGTGACATTTCTTCTTTCTGATAGGTTTTGCAATGTTGAGGGAGAAAAGAACAGCGAAAGATCAGAGAGTAGTCACAGTGATGATACAGATGAAACCAAAAACTTTTTGATACATCTGTATGAGCCAGTCTAAGATATGTCCTGATCTGTGTGTTCTTCAGTTTTCCAGCTGTGAAAGAGAGAGTTGGACAAAGAAAGAGAAAGACGTTTGACATCAGGAGAAGACGGATTGTCGAAGTGGAAGTTTTAAAATCACCGAGAATAATAAGCTTTCTGGGAGAGAGGCTGTAGTGATCTAGGAGTGACTGATACTCTTGATGGAGATGGAAAAGTCAGATTATTCACGGCTTGAGGTGGACGGTAAGACAGCAGAAAGTAATAGAGTGGCCAGGTGTGTTGAGGTTGGTTCACAAACTTCAAGGATTCAGGGAGAAAGGAAGGGAGTGACAGAAAGAAAAAGCAGGTTTAAGTGTTATCTTATAAACAAGGGCAATGCCACCTCCACGGGAGGGTCGGGGGAAAGAAAGAGTTTTATAACCAGGTGGTGTCAGTTGTTTTATCTTCGGTTCGCGACCATGTGGTTTTAACCAGGTTTCTGTGAGAAAGGTGATACAATATTCGGGTCAGAGATGAAGTCAGAAATTAGGTCAACTTTACCATCTGGACAGACAGATTGCACATTGAACAAGCACAAGTGAAGAAGATTGTGGGAGGCAAGAGGTTGATGAGATTGTGGTGAGTTAGAATACTTGTCAGAGGACGCGGCTGACGGTGATGGTAGGGATGTGGGAGAGTGGTTTAGAGCAGTCAAAAGTTTGGATTGCGAAACAGGTGTGGCAGATGTGAAAAGAATTGGGCTAGTTGTTTCACATTTGCAAGTCTTCATGTAGCACCATTGTCCACATAGCAATCAGAAATGTTTTGTCAGAGTATAAACAAAAGAAGCGGCATCGCGGCAGCGAAGTGGAGATGTCCTTGGTTACAGTGGTAGCGGCGGCCGAGACGTTCAGAAGTGAGGGCAGGACGAACCTGGGACCTTCCTTCACCAAAAGTGATATTCAGGACAGTTAAGAGTGTGTGTGTGATCTATAGTACACCTCCTTTCTACAATCTGCATCTCCATTCTTTCTCTGACAATCAATGTTTTTAAAGTAAGGGGGGCAAGGGGGGATCCTGCAAGGAACAGAAATACTCTGCAACTAGAAAACGTGGGCTATGCCACTATCTCTAGTACATAAACAAACCCATACACACCGCACGCACGCACGCAAACACACATGCACGCACGCTACGACAATGCATGCGCGCACATTTACACCGCACCGCACCGCACAGCACACATCCACAGTGTGTGTGTTTGTGTGAGTGTGTGAGTGTGTTGTGTGTGTGTTTGTGTGTGTGTGTGTGTGTGTGTGTGTGTGTAGTCTGTCTGTCTGTCTGTCTGTTGTCTGTCTCTGTGTGTGGTCTGTGAAATGTAGTGTGTGTTTTAGTCTCGTTTAACGTCTTCCCCGAAAAGGATCTCAGACAGTTCAGTGTGTGTATGTGTGTGGTGTGATGTGTGTGTGTGTGAGTGTTGTGCTTTTTGTTTTTGTGTGGTGAGTGTGAGTGTGTGTGCGTGTGTGTGTGAGTGTAAGAGTGTGTAGTGTGGGTTAAGTGTGAGTGTGTGTGTGTGTGTGTGTGTGTGTGTGGTGTGTGTAGTGTGTGTGTGTGTGGTGTGTGTGCTTGTGTGTGTGTGTGTGTGTGTGGAGCGCGCGCGCGTGGCCTGTGCTATTGTGCGTGGCGTAGGGTGTTGTTGTTTATATTTAGTTATATTTCGAGGATAATTGCATAAACACTCCTGTGCATTTTTTATCAGTCCCCGTGTGTAAGCAGTTTAGCTAATTTTGTCATCATTCCACCCGCCCAAAAAAAACAACAATTGCACTACTCTCTTCCGAAAAAGCGAAACAGGTTTGGTTTTAACGCGTGTGCCAGCGGATTCTGATGCGTTTCACAAACAGACTCTGTTTTAGTCACAGCGAAGAACTTCTGGTTTGAGAGTGGTGTAGCACTGATGTTAACTCAGAGGAACAAAAAATCCTCTTGATCGGAGATTCAACCCGTGTAACGTTTTGTGCCTAGCAACGCGAAAACTACTTTACATGAAACATCACCGACAAATCGCTCACGGCATGGGCCCCCCAATTTTGGCCCCCATGCAGACAGTTCTGGTACGACAGTGGGGGGGGAGAGTGGGGCGGAACAGAGCACCCCCATGGAGTGTTCCAGCGACACATCGACGCTTTGAATGGGGCGGAAACAAAACGGGGTAGAGTCTCTGCACCTTTTTGCTGGTGGTGCTTGTCCTTTCATTATTTATGACACCCCACAATACAGCTACAAAAACCTTGCCGTCTCAATTTCAAGCGACCTTTCGGTCTTGACCAACACGCCAGTGTGTGAATAAGATGAGAGGAGAGGAGGGGAGAGAGGGAGGAGGGGAGGACGCAGCATCAAATGGAGTATTGGAGTAAATCATCGTAAAAAGACCTTGTTGAAAAGAACCCACCTCCTTCATCATTCACCTCCTTATCCCCACCTCCTTCATCCCCACTCCTTCAACCTCACCTCCTTCTTCTCACCTCTTCTTCCTCAACTCATTCATCCTACCTCCTTCAACCCCACCTCCTTCATCCCCCCTCTTCATCTACTCCTTCATCCCCCCAACCTCCTCACTCCCCTCCTCTATCCCCACCTCCTTATCCCCACCTCCTTATCACACTCCTTCTCACACCTATTCATCCCCAGCCCCACCTCCTTTATCCCCTACTCTCCCATCTCCCCATACAACCTCTCCACCCACACTCTCCAAGAGCTGTGTGAAAGGGACCAGGCGTTCAAGAACAAAACTCATTCCCAAGGTTAAAACCGTCTGGTGCTGCACCGTCTTTTTTCTATAAGGTGGAAAACGGTGGTACGGACCTTGCCTGGAGGGTTCATTGCCTCTTGACACATTTGGCAGAAGTGGTTGGTGTGTGCAATCCATACAGCATACTGAGTACAGGAACAAATTATGACATGCAGGCTCAAGAATGTTGACAGAGTCAGTTAAAAGGATATATACATAAGATAACAGGCTTCAGTGATGGCACCCATTCTGTACGGATATACGTTCAACTGGCTATAGGGTTCGCTTAATAGACAGAGCCAGTCAGGTTGCATTCTGTTTGGGGGGCGGGGGGGGGGGTTATTTTATTCTTTTAAATCAAGGATAATGGAATAAGACGTATGTGCTTTTTTAAATCCGTCCGTGTGTTAAGACGGTTTTGTAATTTATCATTGTTTCCCCCCCGGCACACAATGGTACTCTTACGAAACGCGGAACAGGATTTAACCTGTGCGCGAAGATGTTCGCCGTGCCGTTCGCCCCGGACCTCAGGTTTTAAGTCTATAAAGGATTGTTTAGTAATGCAGTTTTGTACATTCGTGTGTGTGTGTGTGTGTGTGTATACTCCTATTTACCAGTCAATTACTGTCAGACCAGTAATAAACAGCAGAACTTGTGTTTGGGTAAGTGTGATGTTATGTGTGTGTGTGTGTTGTTGTGTTGTTGCTGTTGCTTCGATTTTCGTCTGCGTTTACTCAAAGTGACATTAGGGACGATGGGAAGGGGAGGGGGATGTGGGGACATTGAAGTTGAGGATTGTGTGAAATTGGTCTGTTACTAATATCGTAGGGCAGTATACAGAAAAAGGGCTCTAAAGCAATGATACCAAACAACAAAAACCCTATGACATGTATACGCTTATTACTATAACAAATCGTCCAATAGGGACTGTTCATTAAAGTTTGTTTATACGAAACGTCAAATAATATTTTTAATATCTTATCCACGGATTTTTTTCAGAAAAAGAAGGTAAGAAAGGTTTTTCGATCTTTCCTTCAAAACTTATTTGAATGTAGTAATCTTTTCACACACAAGCATTTAATATGTTTGTTATATTTGGTGTTCAAAGTATTCTTTTTATTTAGTTTTATCCTGCAAAAAATAAAGCGCTAACTATTTGCCTTATGCCCAAACTTGTGAAGCATTTTAGAGTGATCAATATTCTCAACCAGGGACAGTAATTTAAAGTCTGTTGAAGTTAATCTTTTGGCTACTCAGTATTTTAGCCTGCACCACGATGCTCTTCACGTAAAAGATAGCCTCTTGTAAAGATAATGGGAAAATGTCGTTCTCCCGACTTCTCCTGCTTTGCCCTCTCTTTGCAGCTCTGTATGTCCACTATGGTACGAACCCTACTGACGTGGTACCCAACAGAAGGTGACCCACAAATCCATAACAAGCTAAACATGACAGACATGATTTATCAGTAGACAACTTTTTTAATTATCTTAGAACCTGTGGCTTTCCATGTATAGAGAACGATTTCGAAAAAACGCATAGTAAAGTTTGAATAAATGCATGGGGAAGATCACGAATATAATTAAGAGCCATTAAAATTGCTATTAGACTCATCTGTGAATATCGGAAAATGTAGCCAATACTACTATATTTCTATTTTAAGCAAGGAATTACAACGCTTAACCTGTTTCTCTGATCATTAGTATTTTGTGAACCAACTGTAAAGACTTTTAAATGATGAGAATAATTCTGATGAATGTGGATCAAACATTAGAGATCATACTAATTATGATTTTCCTCTTGCATATTAAATGTATTCTATGTCAAGTTTGCTATGTTCATTTCCACTGAAGGATAAGGTTTTAGAAATTTAGTTTCTGTGGTTCCATGGTAAGTGACTGCTTTCAGATATTCAAAAAGGTAGCAAAACATACGTATCCATTGGCTAATAGACGATTATATGTATTGCTATTTTAGGAAAATTGATTTCTGCTTTAATTGTACTTTGTCTGAGTAAAATGTGTGGTTTTGCTTCTGAAGAACATATTTGAACATGCCTCCTGTCCTTGTCCATCTAGGGCAAATCCAATTTCAATGTAAGTCAAGAGCCGGTGCATGACAACGGTACTCCAAGGGGCCAGCCAGTATGCTTACAGGCCTACTTTGTCGCTAATGAGTAGGTAGACTTGTGTACATTAAAAAACCTCTTGTCCATAGTGTCGTTTTGGAACGAATAAGGGATGTTGTAAAATTTTAGATTTAAAGAGCTTTGTCCCTAAAACTGCTTACTTCCCCTTTTCAGTACGTTCACACACTTTCTTGCTTTAGTTACGGTATTACTATTATTGAAATAATAACTTAATGTATGGAATTTATATAGCACTGAATCTTGTAAAGCAACAAATCAAAGCGCTCAGATGACTTTTTAAAAAAGTTTATGCGTGTGTATGTGGGTTTTTTTTTAATTTTGTCATATGTTCCCAGGACACACAATGGCCTACTCTTTCGAACAGGGGAACAGGATTTAACGTGTGTGCAAGATGTTCTGCATGCGTTCGCACATGGTGCCTCGGTTTATAGTCTCATCGAAGGACTTATCGATATGTGCATTCTAAGCTAGTTTAAACGTAAAAATGACACACAAGAATTTTATTATATGTTTATATTGGATAATGTCACCCCTAATCTTGAACATCGGTAGCTTATCTGGATTACTACCATTGTTAAAAAGTACTTTATGTGTTTTTCTGTAGAAAAAGAATGTCCATTCTCAAAATATAATCATTTATGTTGTCAAGTTGTTTTTGATAATTTTTTCTGATGTAATTTATAGCCCGTTTTGATGTGTTTCCCTTCATGTTAACATTCATCCATATACTTCCCCGGCAAGGGGAACAGGGTTTAACATGTGTGCAAGATGTTCTGCATGTGTTTGTGCATGAGATTTTGGTTCATAGACTCATCAGAAGGACTTTTGGTTAGAGTGGAGTCGGCACTTCAGGGGGAAATCACCTTGAACGGGATTTGAACCTCGGTCTGGAAATCACAGTGCAATGCGCAACTCTCTAACCCCCAGGCTATCCCGTCCACATGTGTGCATTTGCGTGTACACACACACGCGCGTGCCCCTACATGTGTGTATGTGTGAGTGTGTGTATAAGTGGGTCAGTGTGTGCACAGGCATGAGCATGTGGAAACTGGTGTAGGGCCTTGGCGGTGGCTGTCCGTCTGTCTGTCAGCCTCAATGCATTAGCACAGTGCTCAGCTTCTGCAGGGGAAGTAACGCCTCAGCGCCTGTTTCTACAGGGTGGGAGTGTGTTGCCTCCCCTGCTAATTATGGGCGATGCTGATGAAGCTGAATACTGCACTGTCGGCTTCATTGTAGATGTCTTCTTCAGCCATAACAGGTTTTTAGCAGAGAACAGCACACACACAAAAAATCTCTGAAGTCAGAGTGTGGTTGCCTAAATCCTCAGTGTAGATATCTTCTTCAGCCATGACAAGCTTTTAGCAGGGAACAGCACACACAAAAATTCTCTGAAGTCAGAGTGTGGCTGCCTATATCCTCTGTGAAGATGTCCTCTTCAGCCATTACAGACTTTTATCAGGGAACAACCTGCAGTCTCCTTGACAGAAGAACAGGATTCTTTTCAGTCGAAGTGTGGCTGCCTACAGGGTAAAAGACTTGAGAAGAATCCCACACGCCAACCTCTCACCCCATGCCCATGTCCTTTCTGTCTGGCTGTGAAAGCAAGAGGGAGGAGGGAGTCAGTGTCCTTTAAACCAGTGATTGCTGGAGGGAGGAGAGACAGACAGACAGACAGTCAGACAGAGACAGAGAGAGACAGAGACACAGAGAGAGAGGTTTGATTCTGTGTAGATGATAAGAAATAGTGCAGCCCCCTTCCTTTCTTTTTAAAGTGTTCTTTTTTTCTTTCTTTTTTTAATATGCTTTTATTTTTATTCATTTATATATATATTTACACATTTTTAATGTATCATATTGTAAATTTTATTATACAAAATGTCAGGATAACTCATGTGTGTGTGTGTGTGTGTGTGTGTGTGTGTGTGTGTGTGTGTGTGTGTGTGTGTGTGTGTGTGTGTGTGTGTGTGTGTGTGTGTGCGTGCGTGCGTGCTGGTGCATGCGTAGGGGTTTTTTGTGAGAGTGTGTATGTATGTGTGTGTGTGCATGCGCACATGCGACCATGATTGCCTGTTTTATGCATGTATCCATAATTTATGTGGATGAAAAAGTAAAAGTGGGGGAATGGTTGCCTGGGTCTGTGATGCTGATTTATTGCACTATGTTATGTTTACTTGTGGATTGTTTTTAGCTATGCTTGCTTGTAACCCACATGAATCTTTCGCCCTTTTGAGATAGTAAATATTTCTTATTCGTTAAAGGCCTGGGGGGAGGGGGGATAATATAAAAGCCATTATGATGCAAACTTCAGTACTCCCTCTCTCTGTAACATAAAAGCAGGAACACAAGCCCACACTCACACCCACAAACACACCCATACCTACCACTGACCCACACACACTCACATGCCCATGCATGTGAATGTTTACATCTAATGACCCATATATTGACTGCACTCATGGCAATGACAATCGGGGAAGTATATCAGAGACATGAGAGGTGGGTGTTTGTGTGGTGTGTGTGTGTGTGTGTGCGCGCGCGCCCGCACACATGCGTGTTGTATACCACTTAAGTCACAGTAGATTTCTCTGCATAAAATTTGGGCTGCTCTCCCACGGAAAGCACATTGCCACAAGAGCAGCGCCACCCATCTTTTTTTCTTTTTGCAGGTATGTCTTTCCCTATCAGAGTGGTTTTATTCTAAAAAAAATTTGCCAGGGACAACTCCCTTATTGCAGCGAGTTCTTTTACGTGCTCTAGATAATTATGTGTAACACACAGGACCTCAGTTTATCGTCTCATTTCGAAAGACTATCACCCAGGCCACCACTCACGGTCTAGAGGATAGGGTAAAAGTTTCTGGCCCAAACGGGGATTGAACCACCACACACTTCGAACTCAGGCTTTTTTCGCTTTCTAGGCATGTGCTTTACCTCTAGACCATTGATCCACCTCTGTGTGTGTGGGAAGGGGGGGGGGGGGGTATTTGTGGGTGCGTCCATGCGTGCGTGTGTGTGTGTGTGTGTGTGTGTGTGTGTGTGTGTGTGTGTGTGTGTGCGTGCGTGTGTGCGTGTATATGTATAGAGAGAGAGAGATGTGTGTGTGCGCACGGGATAAGAGTATGAGGAAACTCCTGATATGACTCAACTGAAAAAGGGGTTCAGCCCTGGCAGGGTGAGACAACTGTACATTATGTCCCACGATTCGGAAAATAGCATGTTGCCTCCCCTGTTGCTTTTGGCCCTGCTGGTGTGTGTGTGTGTGTGTGTGTGTGTAATGGCAGCAGATTAGGTACAGTGAGTATGCCTGAAAAAATAATCAATGTAGAGATAATAAAAGTGTGAGTGACTATGTCATTGGTGATAATGGATTAATATGGAAATAAAAATCAATGTTAGAGAAAATAAAAGTGTTAGTGACTATGTCATTGGTGATACTGAATTGATGCCTAAAGTCTCTAGTGTTGAGGTATGTGCTTTTGATCCTTTATTGTCAGACTATTTGTGACTCTCCTCATGCTTAAGTACACCAGTTACTGAAAGCCCATCTCATCATCAATGCCTTTGTGCCTTATTGGCACGTAGGGCAGCAACAAATGTTCTCCACTCCTGTCTGTCCTGGGCCAGCTTCCGAATGGTTCCCCAGGTATGTTGGAAGGTCTTCAGCTCTGTTTCGACAGTCCGACGCCAAGTGTTCTTGGGTCGTCCTCGTTTGCGTTTTCCCTCTGGTGTCCAGTGGAGGACTGTTCGGGCGATGTTTCCCTGTTCCCGACGGCAGATATGCCCTATCCATCCCCATCGCCTATGCATGATGATAGTGTCCATGCTTTCCTGGTTGCAACGGGCAAAAAGTTCATGGTTGGAGATGGTCTCAGGCCAGAAGATGCGCAAGATTCTTCTGAGATTCTTCGTGTGGAATGTGGATAGTTTGTCGAGGTCACTCTCAGTCATCCTTCAGCACTCCGAGCAGTACAAAAGGGTGGAAAGTACATAGCTTTGGTATAGTCTTAGTTTGGTCCTGGTGCTGTACTGGACGATTTTCACACATTGTTCAGATTTCTATAAGCATTTCTTGCTTTGCTAATCCGGTTCTTGATGTCGCTGCCTGCTCCGCGTCATGCCTAACAGTGCTCCCGAGGTACGTAAACTCTTCAGTTGTTGGTAAATCTTCTCCGTTCACTGTGACCGGTGAGGGGTTCTGAACGTTTAGTGTCATCATTTCTGTCTTCTTCTGACTGATTTTCATATGCCTGTGAAGAATTCTCCGGATCTTTTGGCCAGAGAAGATCTCCAATGAAGACCTACTACGGAGATGCAGGCAAGAAGACATGGGAACCATCATCACCAGACGACGGTGGAAGTGGATTGGGCACACCCTCTGAAGAGACCCGCAGTCAATCACAAGAACAGCATTGCACTGGACCCCAGAAGGAAGGAGAAAGAAAGGAAGACCAAAAGCAACGTGGAGGAGAACTGTAGAAAGTGAGATGAAGGCCATGCAGCACTCTTGGGGATCAGTGACTAGGTTGGCCCAGGATAGGCAGGAGTGGAAGCGCTTTGTTGCTGCCCTACACACCGCTGGGTGTAATGGCTAATGATGATGATGATTGCTGTGCGAAAGTGCTGAGACGGGATGTCTTCTCTTGAATGTGATGGTGGGTATGTGAGAGCAGTGCCAGATCGTCGGCAAAATCTAGGTCTTCAAGCGTTGAGAAGGGGGTCCATCTGATGCCCCGTGACTGGTCAGCTGTTGTCTGTCTCATCACCCAATCAATTGTCAGGTTGAAGAGTAGTGCTGACAAGAGGCAGCTTTGTCCGACGCCGGTTTGTACACTGAAACTGGTTTTGATGTTTCCTACTCTGCATGTGAAGTTGTTGTAGAAGCTCTTAATGACTTGGATAATCTCCTGTGGAATTCCATATGCTCGGAGTATGCGCCATACACTTTCTCGATGAATGCTGTCAAAGGCTTTTTCAAAATCTACGAAGTTGATATACAGCTGTCTCTGCCATTCCGTGCACTGTTCGATGATGTTGCGCAGGGTGAAGATCTGGTCTATGCATCTTCTTCCTGGTCGAAAACCTGCCTGTTCCTTTCTGAGTTGTTGGTCCACTGCCTCTGAGATTCATCCGATGATGATCTTTGCCAGAATCTTGCTGGGAACAGATAGCAGAGTGATTCCTCTCCAGTTGTTACAATTGTTCAGGGCTCCTTTCTTTGGAATCTTCACGATGACTCCTTCTGTCCAATCTGCTGATAGCTGTTTCTTCTCCCATATAGCTGCAAAGAGTGGCTGTAGAACTTAAGATGCAAACTCTGGATCTGCCTTGAACAGTTCTGCGTTGAGGTTGTCCTGGCCAGGGGCTTTTCCATTCTTGAGAGAGCTGATTGCTGCTATAATCTCTTCCTTCTCTGGTGGTGTGCTGTTCACATTGAGATTGGCATCAGGATCTTGTACATCTGCCTCTTCAGGTGGTGGTGGTCTGTTGAGAACTTCGCTGAAATGTTATTATTATAATAATAATAATAATAATAATAATAATAATAATAATAATAAATGGAACTTATATAGCGCTATATCTTGCAAAGACAAATCAAAGGGCATGCATTCAACCTAATCTTACACAGTCATGCAATCAATGATAAATAATCAATAGTTTAAACAAACAGATATTTACAAACATGGTGCGCTGCAGACAAAAATCTATGAAATAAAATGTAATTAGTCAAATGTTTTTCAAAAGCACACACACACTCACACAGGTCGTATACTTTAGCAGGGTGATAGGGCATGGGTTAGTGAAGATGGGATAGCTCTGATATGAAACAGGAGGGGGGGGGGGATCTTAGGTTTGAAATAAATGTCTTGAGGCTGGATTTAAAAGTGTCATAACTAGGTTTCTGGCGAAGAGAGAGAGGGAGCTCATTCCAGGTCAATGGACCCGAAATAGAGAAAGAGCGGCGGCCAACAGTGGATTGGTTGAATCTAGGTATTCGTAGGCACAAGGTATCTGCAGTAGAGCGGAGGGAACGTGAAGGAGTGTACAGGTTAAGACATTCACAGAGGTAGGAGGGTGCAGTTTTGTTGAGGCATTTGTAACAGAGGGTACTGATCTTATAATCTACTCTCAGTGGCACAGGCAGCCAGTGGAGAGATTGCAAGAGAGGGGTAATGTGCTCAGATTTTTTCTTTCTGAGAACTAGTCGAGCTGCAGAGTTTTGTATACGTTGAAGGGAGTGGATAGATGATGCTGGAAGACCACACAAAAGAGAATTGCAATAGTCCAGACGTGAAAGAATGAGAGAAGTGACAAGTTTGGCTGTTGCATCGGTGGACAGGTACTTTCGAATTGCACTAATACGCCGTAATTGATAGTAGCACGATTGACAGGTCTGGGTGATGAATTTTTTCATAGAGAGTGTGCTGTCGATAACGACACCTAGATACTTCACAGCAGTTCTGCCCATCTTGCATCTTGTTTTGCTTCTGTGGTAAGTATTTGGCCTTGTTTATCTAGTTTTCTAGAAGAAAACAAAGATACATTTTATGAACAGTTACAGGCTGAAATGGAAAACACACCAAACCATGACATGAGGATAGTGATAAGTGACCTAAATGCAAAAGTCGGAAAAGACAACACAAACCAAGAAAGAGCCATGGGAAAAGAAGGATGTGGCAGCATAAATGACAACGGAGAAAGATTGGTGGAATTCTGCATTACAAACAACCTGGCCATTGGAGGGACATTATTTGCACACCCTGAGATCCACAAGCTTACCTGGTGTTCCCCCAATGGAAGAGACAAAAACCAGACCGACCACCTGATGATCCATGGGACATGGAGGAGATCGCTCCTAGATGTAAAAGTAAGGAGAGGAGCCGATGTTGGCAGTGATCACCACCTTGTCACTGCAACCCTTAAAGTGAAGCTGAGAAAAAATGGATCTGGGAAACCAAGACAACAACATTTTGATGTGGAAAAGCTGCGTAACACCAAAGTAAAGAGTGCTTTCACCCTCCAGCTCAAAAACAAGTTCCAAGCACTGGTGGATACTGAAAACTACACACCTCTGGACACGACTAATATAAACACCATGTGGAAACAAGTCAGGACAGCCTACACACAAGCCAGTGAAACGTGCTTAGGATAGAGACAGAGGAAGAGAAAAAGGTGGATTACAGCAGACACCTGGCAAGCCATCGAGAACAGGAGAACTGAAGAAGAAAATCTTAGAGACAAAGTCAGAGCGGATGAGAGAGAGGTACAAACAACAGTACAGAGAAGCAAACCAAACTGTAAAGAGAATGACAAGAACAGACAAGTGTACCTACATGGATGATATTGCAAGACAAGCAGAGGAGGCCGCAGCAAAGGGAGAGCAAGGACAGGTGTATAAGATTACCAAGACTGTCAGTGGCAAGTACCGGGGCAATACCGAAACACAGAAAGCCCATCTGATGCTGCTGTACAGAAAACAACACAGCAAAACACTGTTTGAGGTAAAGAGAAATTGTGTGAGGATAGAACCTTGCCCTCCCCCTACCCCATGTGAATGATGAAGATTTCTTATTGTTGAATAATCTGGCTGACTCAGATTGTAACATCATTGGCATGTGTAATGCAATAAAGAAAGTAATTTTTTACACTTGTGATAGACATGGTCTGGGTATGATTAAAAAAAAACATATCAGAAGGACATGTGACAAAAGCACATGAAACAGTTAAGAATAAGTACCCCCAGCATGACCATACATATAAACTCAGTACAGAAAAATATAACAAATAAAAGCAGCCCTGCTTCTAATAACAATAGAAATAATGAAAATAGCTTGTAGACAATGCAAAGATGCTGTGAGAAAATCTGAAAATATACAAAAAAAGACTGGGTTGATAGCTTAAAGACAATGGAATCCCATGGTCCCATAACAATTATAAATAGAAAAAAAATCAAATTAAAGTATGTAACATGGTGTGTGTGTGTGTGTGTGTGTGTGTGTGTGTGTGTGTGTGTGTGTGTTGTGTTTTGTGTGTGTGTGTGTGTGTGTGTGTGTGGTATTTGGCCCAAGAGATCTGGTAACATGTTTAGGTTATGGTGGAAAAGTCTTGAAAGTTGTTAATATCATAGTTTTAAATATTTAGGAATTTACTTTAGTAAGAGTTGCAGTTTTGCAAAATGCACAAAAAAGTGCTTAAGAGATAGGGAAAAGGGGCATTCAAGCTCCTTTGCCGATAATTTTACCAAACCTCTGCAACTTTGAGCCGATTCGGCTGCGCCTCATCGACTCAAAACTTGCGGCGTTTTAGTTAAAACTAGGCAACAATCTTGAATGCCCCTTTTCCCTATCTCTCTACTAAAACTGAAAGTAATACTAATTTATTTTTGATGGGTAAAACTATAAAATTATGGGAATTTATGCTATACTGGTCCACAGAAAAAAGAGTTGAAGAGGGAGAAAGAAATGGGGTAGGAGACACACACCTCGCCCGCTGTTTGAATGGCACACAGCACGTCAATACCCTTTGACAACTGAATAACGGAGATTTCAATAGGTAGCCTAGGGTGTTTCCCGCCCCCCCCCCCCCCCCGTAAGACATATCTAGACATGTTACTTACCTTTCCCCAATCACAAGACTAGATAGAATCAGCTGATTAGTAACAGTGACGACATTTCCACTCAGAACTCTATGTTGTTAGCAACCGAGCCTTGTCATTTCCCAGTGTGAAGCAGTGCAGTGAAGACCTGCGAGCTTTTCATTAAAAAAAGTGTTTGAATTTATCTTACCTGTACCTTGCTTAGTTTGTTAGGTAATGTCAGATATTTCGTCAGAATCAGAACAACCTCTCACCCTACCTAAAACACAGGATCTGCGAGCTTCTCAATGAAGATTATGCATAACTGCTCAGGTGCTGTGCCACTAACAAAAATGAAGTGGTTCTAAAAATAGAAACGGTTACGCGTAACTGGTGGATCTGTCTGACTGCACCATGACATATAACGTTTTTCACCTGCTTTCAATGCCTGCTTCGTCGCCTAGCTTCACTTCACCCTGTAAACAGCCTGCACTGTTAAAAAAAATAAGCTATTGGGTTTTACACTACACAGTATTTAGTCCGCTGGTCTGTTTTGAGTATTAGTTTACTATGCTTTGAGCTTCTCAGTTTTAGTTTTATTCTTTCTCTTTCTTGTCCATCTGTAATAACATCATTCTCCCAAAGGCAATTATTAAACCCATCTCTGTCTTTCATGTGAAAAATTACAACCACTTTGATTTGTTCACGGTAATCTTTTAATATGCTATTATATTTTTGTGTCAGCAACCAAACAGATATTTGTGCATGTCTCCCTGAAAGCAAGCTTAGACAAACTTTCCTTTTTTTAAA